>CAVLJG010000001.1:68061081-68543581 GCA_963669975.1 Acanthoscelides obtectus | reverse complement strand
TAGTTTAGTATCTTTCAAGCTCAAGCGCAAGTTCATATTTTTTTGGTATTACAATGTTAGGATGTTAGATTTATCGTAGAATACAAACATGGTTATGATTGGTACAGTTGATAGAAAATTATGAACAGTGTTTCTAATACCTTTTACCGATGAAACATCATTCTACTAATACAAGGCAAATTATACAAGGTGTCCCGTATCGTTATGTTCAAATTTTTGGAGCGGAAAGTACACTTCTTTTCAAGGGCAAAAAAACGCAAAACTTGTATATCCATTTTCATTTATTGCAAAGTTACACGCCCATGAATATTATTTGAAGATATGTAATACTAAAAATAAATTCGTAAAGTAAATAAAAAATTATTTTATTTAAAAAAAGGTCAATTGATAATACTTTCAAAATGTCCACTTCCTTGTGGAATGGAGGCTTGCGCCCGTAAGCCAACAGATAACGTAGTTATCCGTATTTGGCACGTGTTTTGTCGTGCCTGCTGAATACGTGCCAATAACCGTTCTCTTGTATTTGAAACTCGCGCATAGACTAAAGCTCTCATGTACCCCCATAAATAAAAATCAGGAGGATTGTGACAGGTCTGTCTTAATATCCAGGTCAAATATACTGGACGAGCATAGTGATCCGCCTCAAGCAAACCTTGTCCCCTACGATAATGATACGGATGTAAGCATTCACGTTTTTAAATTCACCAAACAGTTATTTGCGGTACTCAGACTTGTCTACCGGTTCGACCTACACTGATAGTTGGATCCCTTACAACAGTATCTAATACTTGTTGAACCAAGTCTGCTGGCAAGTTCAGTTCCCGATCGAAGATAATCACGCAGTCCGCATTCCCGAAATTGTCTGTGTACTTCCATAAATGTTCTGTAATGAGGAATGCGTCTATTTGCAAACCGATGTCGATATTCGATAACTGCTTGAAGAGCACTGCCGTTACAGTAGCCATTCGCAAAGTGCATGTTTGCGTACTGTTCAGAAGAAAATCGGTAGGGCATTTTGATAAAGAAAACGTCACTCACTAAGAAGCTGGGGCTGCACTTAACCTTGATCGCTTGTATGTCATTAATTCTTAGTTGCTGTTTTGTCGGCTGATTGATTCGTATGATTGACGAGCAAGTCATACGCGGACGCATCAAGAGATGAAAAAACGCAAATCTTGTATATCCATTTTCATTTATTGCAAAGTTACACGCCCATGAATATTATTTGAAGAAATGTAATACTAAAAATAAATTCGTAAAGTAAATAAAAAATTATTTTATTTAAAAAAAGGTCAATTGATAATACTTTCAAAATGTCCACTTCCTTGTGGAATGGAGGCTTGCGCCCGTAAGCCAACAGATAACGTAGTTATCCGTATTTGGCACGTGTTTTGTCGTGCCTGCTGAATACGTGCCAATAACCGTTCCCTTGTATTTGAAACTTGCGCATAGACTAAAGCTCTCATGTACCCCCATAAATAAAAATCAAGGGGATTGTGACAGGTCTGTCTTAATATCCAGGTCAAATACACTAGACGAGCATAGTGATCCGCCTCAAGCAAACCTTGTCCCCTACGATAATGATACGGATGTAAGCATTCACGTTTTTAAATTCACCAAGCAGTTATTTGCGGTACTCAGACTTGTCTACCGGTTCGACCTACACTGATAGTTGGATCCCTTACAACAGTATCTAATACTTGTTGAACCAAGTCTGCTGGCAAGTTCAGTTCCCGATCGAAGATAATCACGCGGTCCGCATTCCCGAAATTGTCTGTGTACTTCCATAAATGTTCTGTAATGAGGAATGCGTCTATTTGCAAACCGATGTCGATATTCGATAACTGCTTGAAGAGCACTGCCGTTACAGTAGCCATTCGCAAAGTGCATGTTTGCGTACTGTTCAGAAGAAAATCGGTAGGGCATTTTGATAAAGAAAACGTCACTCACTAAAAAGCTGGGGCTGCACTTAACCTTGATGGCTTGTATGTCATTAATTCTTAGTTGCTGTTTTGTCGGCTGATTGATTCGTATGATTGCGATTACTAATGACATGCTCGCAAAGATATGTTCCGAGAACAACTGCCTTGTTTATCATAAAACAGTTGCGTTTTTATTTTGATCTCCGACCAAAAAAAAAGTAGTTTTATGTGATTTTTAGTAGTTTTTATTTACTTTGCGGCTTTATTTATTATCTTCAAATAAAATTCATGGGCGTGTAACTTTGAAATAAATAAGAATGGATATATGAGTTTTGCGTTTTTGTTACTTGAAAAGAAGGGTACTTTACGCTCCCAAAAATTGAACATAACGATACGGGACGGTCACCTTGTATATTATTCATGTTATTTTTAAGGATTACCTAAGAAAATATTTTATATGTTTCACTTTTCTATCAACGTAATTTTTTTATGAAAAGCACACAACCAGTCACCTGAATATCTCCATTTTGCAGATTATCAGTTTCAAGCCCTTCTAAGATGTCTACCAATTTTTTTTCACTATCTTTCAAATCATTCAACAGCTTCTCGGTATGTTCGTCGTCATTCTAAATTAACAAAATACATATACGAACGTAAATATAATCAAGCAAATTTAGTTGAACTTCATTTTGAGCAAATAATGTGCAACAAGTCCAAAGCAACTGGTAATCAGAGCTTATATAAAAAAAATATTCCTTTTCTTCACATAACTTGAAAGATTTTAGATTGTTAAGTATCGTGTTGAAAAAACGTGAATTTAACATTAAACTCTGCTTTCAAAATACGATGAAAAATTACTGGATCTTAACAAAATAAAGGCTTCATTGATGGATTATACCGCAAAATAGATTCAAAAACTTCACAAATAACAATCAAAAACATTTACTCCAGGCGGATCTCAACTAAAAAGCCTCGTAGGTATACATTTTCTGAAGTAGCTCAGGTTTCTACTGGATGTTTCAGGACAACGTGTGTAACATGAATAACGATATGCGCTAGACTTTCTAGAGACGGAAATTTGTTAAAAGAGTAGAATTAAAAAAAACAACAATTTTTTATGAATCTTTCCTCACGTTTATTTAAGGATTTAAAGAGTTTTTCGAACAAAATTGCTAATAGCACAGCAAATCCATGAACAGTTTTCTTTAAAAAGTCAAAGTAATAAACTGTCCATGCGTGGTAGGACCACCCTGTAGAGCTACCTTAATAATTTTATAATTCTTGATCATAAAAATTGATTTCTGGAGCCTAATAGAATGTGGTAAAGGTTGGTAGATCATTGGAAGAATATGTTTTGAAAGGGCAAACCTTGCAGAATATCGAGCAAAAAACATGTTTTTGTATCAACCAGAGAAATACTCCAAACTGGAATTTTATATATATATATATATATACATACATATATATATATATATAACTTGAGACGTGGTCATTGTCGTCTAAACCATATATATATATATATATACAGGGTGACTTTGAAGTTGAGTCATTAATTTTCAGATAATGATTGTAGAAGGAAGATAAACCAGAATATGTGTGTAAAAATAAAAAAAAAATTAAAAAAAATGTTTACCTTGTTTTATAAAGTATCCTCCCGACAAGTATTTCAGTGCGGACCTGTATTTGATCGTGAGGTCCCCTGTGAGGTCTTAAGTCACCTGATTCACGAGCCCGTTGTACTACATTAACAAAGGCACGAGGGGTTGGTTGCACTCGATTGGGAAACCGATCCGCATAAACATGTGCCATTTTTTATTTCGTTTGAGCCACACAACAGACACTATTCACATGCTAACCGACAGACACTGACTGTATGTATAACTGAACTGAATAAAATACTTAATTGTAAAAACATCGTTCCAAATTCTTTCGCTTTTTTGTTTCCGATGCGATGAACCGGTAAGGCGGATTATATCCGTTGTTGCCAAACACGAGTACATGATATTATTATTGAGACAGGGCGGTACTCAAACTTCCAAAGGGCTATAACTTTGTTACTTTAATTTTAACAGAAAAATGGTAAAGGAAAAAAACATTTCTTTTGATCAGATCTACTCACTGTTAAAATAAATGACTCAACTTCGAAGTCACCCTGTATATATAACAATAATATATATATATATACAGGGTGACTTCGAAGTTGAGTCATTTATTTTAACAGTGAGTAGATCTGATCAAAAGAAATGTTTTTTCCTTTACCATTTTTCTGGTAAAATTAAAGTAACAAAGTTATAGCCCTTTGGAAGTTTGAGTACTGCCCTGTCTCAATAATAATATGTTCGTGTTTGGCGACAACGGATATAATCCGCCTGACCGGTTCATCGCATCGGAAACAAAAAAGCGAAAGAATTTGAAACGTTTATCACGATGTTTTTCGTCAGTCGATAACGCGTTAGTGAATAGTAGTGTTTGTTGCGTGGCTCAAACGAAATCAAAAATGGCACATGTTTACGAAAATGCTGAACTTGTGGACATGATTCTTATTTACGGGGGGGCAGTCTTTACAAAATGCTCCCGGATGCATCACGGATTTATGCGAATCGGTTTCCCAATCGAGTGCAACCAACCCCTCGTGCCTTTGTTAATGTAGTACAAAGGGCTCGTGAATCAGGTGACTTAAGACCTTACAGGTCAGGGCATGCTGCTCCAAGACCGCACGATCAAATACAGGTCCGCACTGAAATACTTGTCTGGACGATACTTTATTAAACAAGGTAACATTTTTTTTTATTTATTTTTTTATTTTTACACACATATTTTGGTTTATCTTCCTTCTACAATCATTATCTGAAAATTAATGACTCAACTTCAAAGTCACCCTGTATATATATATAACAAAAATAGGGAAATAATGGGCAAAATCCGCAAAAAGTGGATTCGAGCAGAAAACAGGATAGGTAACTCGAGCGATACGTATTTCTCCTGCTACGTACAACAATATCTTAATGGTAGACAGGTACATGAAGCCTATGGCATCAGGCAGATTCCTGAATTTCAGATCCTACCACAAACTTAAGCTAAAGATGAATCTGGTGAAACAAATGAAAACAAGGGTCACTAGCATTTCTGACAGTTCTTTCCATCTTTCAAACTTACGCAAACTCTCAACACTCTTCACGAATAATGGTTATCCAAAATACCTGACTAACAGAATCTTGTTCAGCTCTCCCAGTGCTATACCACTTTCACAGAACAATGATAACAACAATCCCAACCTCTCCAGCAATAACAATGATAATCCTCCTAATAATACAGATGTTTCATCTATGTTTCCAGAATTAGTTTTGCAATACTGCCATAGATTAAAGATCTAACACCAGAACTTTCTAGATTGTGCAACACTTTAAATTGCTGCATTGCTTACAAATCCTCACTCACAATCAACAATGTTTTCTCCAAAATAAAAGATAGAGTTCCTCTGCTGGGCCTATCCAACATTGTCTACTCCATCAATTGCAATAGCTGCAATCTCACATACATAGGTCAAACTTCAAGGTCCCTTAAAAGTAGAATAACCTCACATAAAAGTGATGCCCGACTGCATCCAGAAAGATGTGCTCTAGCTTCACACGTCAAGTCCACAGGGCATCAAATGAGGTACAGTGATATCAAGGTGCTTGACAGAGAAAATTATCTACCAAAACGCCTGTTTCTGGAAATGTCACATATCTTCATGACAGACAATTGCATGAACGAAAAAGCTGATGTCAATCAACTTAGCGTCGTCTATGCATATTTGCTGAACTACGAAACATTGGAAAAGCAACATATCTCCCCTAACATCGACCTCTCCCAATAATCGCTCAAACTACATAATAAAAATTCTTCACTATCTTAATAAAATCAAAATCAAAATTACTCTAAGTCTTTTGTCCTCAAGTGTGAATATTCCTTACAGATTTCCTAGTTGTTTGGTATAATGACCTTCCAATAACTTCAATGTCACACTTCATACGCCACTGCAGAATGTCAGTCGGCCGGCACGTGTTGGATAATGTGGTTATCAGTGGAAAAAAGTGAAATCTCGAAGGAATTTTTCAATAGTTGATGGTTTTCAAATTTCTTCCAAAATCAATCAGCGGTTAAGTAAAAAACCTTTTCAAAAATAAAAAAAAACAGCTATGCCATTTAATAATAAAATAATTCCGTCCTAATGGAACCTCATCAGTCCAGTTTTTTATTCGTCGACTATGTGTTCCCTTCACTGTTGTTTAAAAACAATTTCAGCAACAATCTCGCCGACTTAGTAAGTAACTATTTTTCCTCCTAATTGTTAATTGTTGCTATTGTCAATAATTGTTTTCAGCTCCAGACGATGAAGACATATATCTTAGAAAGCTCGGGTTTAAGTTATAAGAGTGTACTTTTGCAATACTTTGTCTTCCACCCAAATAAATTCAAGGATATTTCCTCCTAACAGTTAAGGCAATTAACTATGAATCATATATATATATATATATAGAGAGAGAGAGAGAAAATGATCATGCGGAGAAAGGTATACAGGGTGTTTCAGTTTATTGTTGCATAACTTTAAGATTCGATAGAACTTTTAAAATTAATGCATAAAGTCTATATAATCATGGGTCGAAAAATGCGTGGCTTCCGAAATACAGGGTGTTTAAATTTACTTTCTAAAATAGTTTTTTTTAAATATTTCGAACAATATTTGATGTACAGTTGTATTCATAAAAAAGCGTACACGAATTAGAATGAGAGGAAACCTTAACCTTATTTGCGTAAAACCGGCTTATCGCATGTTAAAGGTTATTAAAAATGCAAAGCATGTGCGTCGGGCATTAGTTCAATACAGTAACAAAAATGTATTTCTTTATTTTACATCTTAACAGTTTTATAAAAATTACAATAGAAACAAAAAACGATTAACAAGAATAAATAAAATCTAATATTTGGTCATATATCCCTGTTTTTCTATTACTTGAGCCAGTCTATTCGGAATTGACTGAATTATATTTGATACAATATTTGGATCAAGCTCTTCCCAGCACGTATGTATTATTTCCCATAAATCTTCTAAATTTTGTGGCCTAAAATTTCGATTATATATTTTTTTTACGATTATACCCCAAATATTTTCGATTGGATTGATATCGGGACTATAAGCGACCCAAGGCAGCACTTCCACATTATGGGTTTGAAACCAGTGGGTTACAGCATTGGCCGTATGAACTGGACAATTATCTTGTTGAAATATGAACGTATTATTGGGATATATTTATTTGCTCAGCACTTGGTAACAATATGTTTTCTAAAATGTTAATGTAATTTCCGGCATTAAATCTTCCCTCTATTCGCCAGCAAACACCAGGTCCATGAACACTTATCCAGCCCCATACATTTACAGAGAAACGCCCAGGTCTAGAATTGAGGGGGTTAGTATATCGCTCTTCAAACCTGGTATTGTTTGGATGGTAAACACGAATTTGGCCGTTATAAGTCGACTGGAACGTCTTTTCATCAGTAAAAATGACCCTGTTCCAAAATTGGGGATTGCGGTATATATAATTTAAAGCAAAAATAATCCTTGATTGTCGCCGTTCTTCGTTAAGAAACATTTTTTTCGCAGCAGGGTGACATTTTAGTTCAGATTTCATTACTCTCCTGCTGGCGGTAGGTTGGGAGGCAGGAAATGCTGTATCAATAACAGCATCCCTTACAGTTGCAAATGGATTATTTCTTAAATATCCCAAAAAAGCAGCATCCTGTTCAGGGTTGGTAAGTTTGGGACGACCTGAACCAATTTTCCTCTTTAGGGAATCTTCCTGTTCCCAGCGTTGCTTAATTTTCAATATGGTTTTTTTATTTCTATTATACAACTGCGCTACAGCACGGATTGACCATCCTTGTTCGATTCTTGATACAATTTGAGCCTTTTCAACTTCAGACAACTGACGAGGCATTTTTATTTTCTTCTGTCAAAGTTTATCAAACGTTACCACCACGCATTTTCGAAATGAATTACACCGACGTCAATGCTTTGCATTTTTGACAATCTACGACGTGTGATAACCTCCAATAAACAATCATTTAGACAAGCCGGTTTTACGCAAATAAGGTTAAGGTTTCCTCTCATTCTAATTCGTGTACGCATTTTTTATGAATAGAACTGTATAACAGTGAAAATTGGTATACAAGGGTTTTTTGGTACGACAAAACGAACCATGGGCATGGTTTTACTGTAGCCGCTAGAGGGCGCTCTCTACTGTTCCTGTAGTGTATTAAAATGACCGAACATTTTTTCTTAGTGCAATTTTTTGCTTTTTGGATAAAAAAACTGATTCTTCGCACTTTTCTGCATAAAAAAGCTATCCTATGAGTTTTCGTTATAGTTAGCCGTTTTTGAGATATTCCGATATTTAAGGTTCGATGCGTTTTTAATTATTTATGGGAAAATAATATTTTTTTTACATTTTCGATTTGGGCATTACAAGTAATTAAGATGATCGTTTAGATTATGTTTTTAAACACAGCAATAATTCCTATCTCCAAATAAACCCAAAAAACAATATTAATTTGTTTAATTTTCCAATATTATTTTTAACAAATTAAATTATTTATTTAAAACTAAAATGCTATTGGATAGTTAGGACAAACATACAAAATCTAAAGTAGTTGCTCGAAATGTAAACCCAATTGTTCAATACACAATTCACATCTACGAATGATCGAACGTGGTATAGCATTATTCAAATAAGGCCTTATTTCATCACATGCATTCCTGATTCTTTCTATTAGCATATCTCTTGTGGTTACGGGAGTCTGGTACACTTTTTCTTTTAGAAATCCCCACACAAAGAAATCTAATGGATTTAGGTCAGGGGATCGTGGAGGCCAGGCGACTGGTACTCCACGGCCGATCCATCTTTCTGGATAATTTTCGTCCAGCCAGTTTCTAAATATTCTCGAATAATGAGCTGGACAACCATCAAGCTGGAACAAGGCCAATCTTCTTAAATCTAACATAACATCATTCCACATATTTGCATGTGAATTATTGGATTATTTCTAAAATTAAAAATTCCAAGAACGTCGCAGCATTTAACCTTGCAGGCAAAAGGTAGGGTCCAAATAGTCGATTACGGTAGATACCAATCCACACGTTCACATTAAATTCATGCTGAAAATCTCTTTCCCGAACTGCATGCGGATTTTCATGCGACCAAATATGTTGATTATGAAAATTTACCACTCCACGTCTAGTGAAGCATGACTCATCGGTCCATAAAACGTTACTTAAAAAGTCCCTATTATTATCAGTTCTATCAAGAATCCACTGACAAAATGTCATTCTTCGAAATGGTAAGGACGTCTATAGTCATTTCTAAGAACACGGTGAATATGGCTTGCTGAAATTCCCAAGACACCAGAAACTCTCCTAACACTTGTGGTCGGATCTCTATCAAACTCACGCAGAATCATACGGGTAAATCTGCGCTGACGAACATTTATGTTTTGATCCCTTTGGAGATTTCCAAAACCATTTTCAATTATTTGGCGATGCACTCTTACAAATACTGAGCGAGTTGGATGACGTCTGATTGGAAATCTTCGTGCGTATTCTCTGGCTGCTTCTGCTGCGCAAAATGAATATCCGCTAACTTTTGAATGGAGAATAAAAATGGCATTTTTATAAAACTTACAAAAAAAACAGGTAAAAGAAACTAAATTTCGTGCATTCACAATTGCAAAAAACGTTTCAGGTTTCAACAGACAACAAAACTAACTGTCAACTAATTGACGTTTAACCTTATTCTGCTTTCGATTTCAAAATTATTTGCAGGCACAGCCTACTTCTAAAAATTATCGAGTTACTGACTTTTTAACGTTATTTTATCATAAATAATTAAAAATGCATCGAACCTTAAAAAATCGAAATATCTCAAAAACGTAGGAAAATAATGGGCAAAATCCGCAAAAAGGAGTAAACTGGATTCGAGCAGAAAATAGCCAAGAGCCAACCTACATATTGTTGTTCGTGTGTCGATTATTTTCCCTCTCAATCTTCGTTTCCTCAGGTTACACCCGTATCCGGATGTGTGGGCATGTGTTTCTACTTTTGTAGTTGCATATGTGCATTCATTTCGGGCCTGATGAAGCCAACCAGCAGAAATACGTATCGCTCGGGTTACCTATCCTATTTTCTGCTCGAATCTAGTTTACTCCTTTTTGCGGATTTTGCCCATTATTTTCCTACTTTTTGTTATATACCTTTCTCCGCATGATCATTTTCTCTTTGTAGATCCTTTGGGCTTGAAGTACCACAGCAAGTGGCTATAACCGGCCGCGTGGTTTTGGTTAGATGTCTCCTTGAAAATTCGAGGTCTTCTAGCCATTTTATACTACAATGTGTAGGTTGGCTCTTGTTGTGCACTTCGCGTGTAATTTTGCCCCTCTACCTCTTCGTTTCCTCAGGTTACACCCATATCCGGATGTGTGGGCATGTGTATCTACTTTTGTAGTTTCATATGTGCATTCATTTCGGGCCCGATGAAGCCAACCAGCAGAAATACGTATCGCTCGGGTTACCTATCCTATTTTCTGCTCGAATCCACTTTCCTCCTTTTTGCGGATTTTGCCCATTATTTTCCTACTTTTTGTTATATACCTTTCTCCGCATTATCATTTTCTCTTTATAGGTATATATATAGGTGAAAAATTAAAGCTTCCGCCTTTTGTCGGGTACTTCGACAAAAATTTAAGCAAGGAGGACTCTTTATAGTTTTTTTATTCTCTCTAGCTTTCAATGGTCTTTGCCATCATCATCAGGAGCTGCAATTACATTGATAACAGTAGCAACAATAGTGTAAAATGAATTTAAATTGACTTACAGTAGTATGTGAGGATGTTGCTAATTGTTGTTTACGTTCAGGATGAGGGAAACACCCAGTAACATGGTGAAAGCTGGATAAATGGTACAATGGTCAAAATTATATAAAATACACACAGCTGTATGACAAGAACAAGTTAAAAACAGATTAAAAATTTTTAGAACATGAAAGCATTACATCGTGAAGCCACTTGATGATTGCACAAAATGGTGGGCATGGAATAATGAGTAAGATGAACCTTTTGACAGATGGCCGAAGGTTATCAGTGCCTGTGTAGAATGATGGAACGAAAATTCTTTTGTGGGCGTGTGCTACGTTGCCAAATCACTTCAGATGATCTGATTTTCAAAATGTGTTGGGTAAGAAATGGTCAAACCGACCACAGGCGGTTGAATTGACTATATTTTATTAAATGGGCAATTAAATTAACAGTTATTATTTAATTATGAGGAAAAAGTTATTAAAATTTGAATGGAATGGAATAGACCAAGAAACAAATTCCATTTATGGTTGTGAAGAGTCAAAATTTGGGGAGATGTGTAAGTGCTCCAATTTTTCGCAGTTTAGCAAATATGAGTAAATGACACTCAGTTGCTTAACATCTGTCTTCTTATTGCTACAGTTGTCATTCATGAAAATGTGGGACATTTCCAGGAATAAACGTTTGGATAGGTGTTTTTCTTTATCGAGAACTTTGATACTTGTGTAGTTCATAGAGTGCCCTGTTGTGTTGACATGAGATGCTAGAGCACATCTTTCAGGATGAAGCCTAGAATCTCTTTTGTGTGATGTAATCCTTCCTTTAAGAGATCTGGAGGTCTGACCTATGTATATTTGGTTGCAATTGTTGCAATTGATAGAGTAGACTGTGTTGGTTAAGCCAAGCAGCGGGAATCTGTCTTTCATTTTTGAAAAAATGCAGTTTATAGTGAGGACGGATTTGCAAGCAATGCGACAGTTCAACGGACTGCATAATCTGATCAGCTTAGGGGTCAGTTCCTTGATATAGGGTAGGACAGCAAAGCCAGATCTGGAATTTGGGATGGTGGTTGTACTCTTTGAATTGGTGTTGTTGTAGGGAATTCTATCAGTTCTGTTATTAGGAGACTATTACTTGTATCATTAGAATTTGGTAAAAGTAAAAATGTTGACTCTTCACAACCATAAATGGAATCTGTTTCTTGGTCTATTCCACCAATAGACTCCATTCCATTCAAATTTTAATAACTTTTTCCTCATAATTAAATAATAACTGTTAATTTAATTACCCATTTAATAAAATATAGTCAATTCAACTGCCTCTGGTCGGTTTGACAATTTCTTACCCAACACATTTTGAAAATCACATCATCTGAAGTGATTTGGCAACGTAGCACACGCCCACAAAAGAATTTTCGTTCCATCATTCTACACAGACACTGATGGCCTTCGGCCATCTGTCAAAAGGTTCATCTTACTCATTATTCCATTTTGTTCAATCATCAAGTGGCTTCATGATGTAATGCATATTCTAAAAATTTTTAATCTGTTTTTAACTTGTTCTTGTCATACAGCTGTGTGTATTTTATATAATTTTGACCATTGTACCATTATCCAGCTTTCACCATGTTAATGGGTGTTTCCCTCATCCTGAACGTAAACAACAATTAGAAACATCCTCACATACTACTCTCCTGATGATGATGGCAAAGACCAAAATTTTGTCGAAGTACCCAACAAAAGGCGGAAGCTTTAATTTTTCACCTAACTGGTCTAGACGACAATGACCACGTCTCAAGTTATATATCTATATATCAGGTGTACAAGTATGAAATGCGGATTCCAAACAACAGATGGCGCACCAATGCGGTTTGTACTGTAAGTACAGTAAGCGGCAGAGGCGTACGAGTGAAAAATTGCAAAACTGTGTGGTGTTTTGTTTTGTTCGAAATGTCAAAATTTATACCGAACAAAGAGCGCTTGCGGGCGGCATTAATTTCGACGCTTCAAAAGCGGTGACTTCGATGTCGCAGACAAAGAACATGGAAAGCCTCCAAAAAATACGAAGATCGGGAATTGTAAGCTTTGTTGGACGAAGACGACTCTCAAACTCAAAGACAACTTGCAGATCAATTAGGCGTTTGTCAACAAGCAATTTCCAACCGCCTACGAGAGATGGAAAAAATTCAGAAGAGCGGTAGATGGGTACCACATGAGTTGAATGACCGACAAATGGAAAAGCGTAAAATCACATGTGAAATTTTGCTCGCCCGATACAAAAGGAAGTCGTTTTTGCATAGCATAGTTAGAGGGGATGAAAAATATTTTTTTTTTTAAAAAATTATAGGTAGACCCAGGCGCACCATCCACATCGACCGCAAGACCAAATCGCTTCGGAAAAAAGACCATGCTCTGTGTTTGGTGGGACCAGAGGAGCGTGATCTACTATGAGCTGCTGAAACCTGGGGAAACAGTTAATACCAACCATTATCAACAACAATTGACCCATTTGGACCGTACGCAGAATACCGAAATAGGCAACACAAGGTTATTTTTCTTCATGATAATGCTCCATCACAAACGACAAAACCGATTTGCGACTCGTTGAAAGCACTCAGCTGCTTACTCACCAGACTTGCCTCCTAGCGATTACCACTTGTTTGCATCGATGGGTCACGCACTTGCTGAACAGCACTTTGACTGATTCGCAGCAAAAGAAGAGTTTTACTGGCGTGGTATGCACAAATTTCCCGAAAGATGGGACAACTGCATAAAAAGCGATGGCGCGTACTTTGAATAAAGCACTTTCTATAACTCATAAATTTAACGTGTTTTTTTTAGACAAAATCCGCATTTCATACTTGTATACCTGGTATATCCCTTTTATGCACAATGTCCTGCTATACCGCCAATACTAACCTCAGCTTCTACAGAAAAAAATCCACCTCAATTGACAATCTGCTGAAGTAATTTAGGATTCACCCTCCAATGTTGGAGGCTGTTTTTCTTATACGAATTAATCTCGTTACAGTGTGAGTACGAAATTCTTAGCAGTGACGCATCTATGCTGCTGAAAACCCGCAGTTGCCAGATTTCAAAAATGAATTTACCTATCCATTTAAAAAAACTATATGATCTAAAATTAGTGACAACTAAGGAACGTATATTCAGATGGACAAACAATAGTAGGACTATGAATATGGCACAATGTAAAATTTCTACACTGACTGACGACCGACAAGGAATTCGTAAAGCATCAGCTTGGTAGTTTTGAACATGGAATTGCGGACTATAATAACATAATAACCCTGTCAGGAGTCGGGCAGACGATGACCGCGATTGGTGTATATTTCAACACCCCTTACCAACATGACAACCCTCCGATCATTCCAGTGGCGTAACGGAAGGAGAATATTTCTAACACGATTAGAAAGTGATTGAGAATCGACGAGACAAATAATGGACGGGCAAAGTGAAATATTGATATCAAAAAAACCCAAAGGACCTTTTCTACTGGGGAGAGAGAGTTATGCACAATGTTTAAGACAGGCTTCGTGCGCGAGACAAAACACTAGGTGTTCATGATGCTGTTTTACCTTGTAGCATCTTAACAAAAGTGTCTGAAAGAACAATTTTTCGTAAAACCAAAAGAAAAACTTCAACTGACAGAGAAGAACATCCGACGACTAGTGGTGGTACGAGGGGAAGGACGAAAATCGTTCTAGATACGGATACCAAATATGCTATTCGCAAACACATACATTCTTTTTTTTTTCTTCTAAAAGAGATGCCTACTGAAGCGTTTTTCTGGATTCTTTTGGGTGTGGATTAAAACACTGGATTCCACAAACAGAAATGCACTAATTTATTCAACTTGACTAGATAGAAGATTTATGCACACCACTATTTATGTCTGACTATTTATTTACGAATTATTATGTCGCGCCATTGACTGCCATATCCTGCTTCCCTCTTCCGGCCGCAGGGACTCGTTGATTCCGGTGAGCCACAAAGCGGTATTCCAGAATCTTCGAGGTCACTTCGCGTCGATCTCAAAGAAGATTCCTTGGCATGGTTCTCAACAGATCTCGCCAGCACCGAAGGGGAGTCTCGCGGTTCCCAGCAGATGGCGCCAATAGTACTATTCATTCTTGTTACACTGCCCCCTCCCTAAAGTAATTCCGTCCCGGAATGACCATCCTGGTGGTGGATGTACATATCAGCACAACTGCCCTTTCTTGCAGTAGGAATTCTTGAAGAAGTAACAATCCGCACTCTTTTCAGAAATCCAATGCCTGTATACCGGAAGACTACCTCAAGCATGCTTCGGATGATTCTCCAGTCCAGATTGTCCAGTCCACATGCCAGCTTAGGTATTGCCAGTTTTCGCAGGTCCTCGACAAGCAACACTTCTCTAAGAGAACACAAAGCGTTCCAGACATCCTAGTAATTCGGTTGCTGACACGAAGCTTTCTTAGTAACCAGATAGAAGATCTTTCGGTTGGTACCATCTTCAGTTATCTGGAGTACTTCTACGACTTCCGGGTTAGATCGTCGCAGCTCGTGCATTCTTCCAAACTTCCTGAGAAAGACCTTTGATATATACACAGTGTGCCAGGGCATGCTCTGGTGAAGTCGTAAACACATCTTGCTGTACTTCACATGTCACGCCATTCCAACTCTTACGGCCATTAGCGTACTGGGCCATAAATTGGTCAAATGTCATGTCCGGTTCTGGTTGGATTTGGAAATGTACAATTCGGGCTTCCGCGTGGTTCCTTCTGGTTCCTGTAGAGAACATTGTTGATGGTCTCCAGAACTTTATATGGCCCGTCCCAGGATGATTGAAGTTTATTTAGGCGACAGCCTCTTTGGGTCATAAAGCCAAACCGTATCACCGTTGTCATACCTCTGGTCTCTGGCATTAACGTCATAAGCTTCCTTCATCTGGTCGCTGGCACCTCAAATTGAAACACGAACCTGGCTATGGATGGCGTCCATTCTTCTGCGCAGCTCACTTACGTAGTCTTCTCAGGCAATATCAGTTCCTGGTGGACAGCCAAACTTTAGATCTTATGGGCGACGAAGTTCTCTTCCCGTAACTATTCTGGCCAGGGTCTCTCCTGTGCTTTCATGAATCGACGATCGGTAAGCCAATAAGAAGATATGACAGGTGGAGAAAACTATCCCAGCTTCTTTGATGGCTAGAGACTACCTTAGCCAAATACCGGTTAATGGTCCTATTCATGCGTTCCATCATTCCATCTGACTGCGGGTGTAAGGAAGTAGTCCTGATCTTCTTAATTCCAAAGATTTGATAGATATTCTGGAACAGATCTGACTCGAAATTGCGCCCTTGGTCTGAATAGATATACCAAATCGTAGAGGCTTCCTGATTTGGCAGAGCTTATGCCTCAACCCACTGAAGTAATCCATTACCACAATGATATATTTATTCCCTGCTTCACTTTCTGGAAAGGGTCCCGCCACATCAATATCCTTTCAAAGAGGCTCCCCACGTTGTATTGCCGCATCGAAGCTCTTGGTTTTCTTTGCTGTCCATTACTTGCCGCACACACAACGCATTTTTTGCACCAGTCTTTTACGTCCTCCTTGCTATTGTCCCAGTAGAATCTTTCCCTCACTTTTCCCAGGGTTTTTGTAACTCCGAAATGCCTGACACACCGGAAAGGATTTCTTCTAGCAGCTCCGGGATCCGACATCTGGGGATAACGATTTGCCTTATTTCCTCTTTGCCGTCGTGGTCCACCATTTTACGCAGTAAGAGTCCGTCGTCTATAACTAGAGAATTCCATAGTGCCCAATATGATTTTATGGTAGAAGAATACTTGGCAACTTCCTCCCAGGCTGGTTTCCGTTGTTCTTTCATCCAGTTCAGAATTATTTGGAGATCGGGATCGCTCTCTTGGTCTTTAATGAGGTCTTCATTTTACCAAGTAACACTAACGATAGTGGTTCTTAATACTTGGGCATCTTTCTCCTCTGCCCGCTGGCAATGCTTACCATCGTCTAAACAGCCTCTCCTAACGTGCCCTATTTTTCCACATTTCCAACTTGCTGTTCTGGCGGCGACGTTCACCATCAAGTTCCTTAACAATGCGCTTGACGGACTCTTCGAATTCGTTATCTCCTGGCACCATCTGGCGGACTCGGACCTGACTTTTATTTAGCGGCTTCGAATTCTAAGGCCCGAGTTAGCGCATCTACTAGCTTAGGTGGATGTGCTAGTAGTAAGGCTTGCCTCATTTCACCATCACGAAGTCCATCCAGGAATACTTGAACTGCCAATCGCTCCATTATCCTTTCCTGAACATCGGGATATGCTAATCGTACAACCGCGCAATATCCGCTTCGAACTCCTGCAAGGACTCACCTGACTTCTGGAACCGATTCTTTAATTGAGTATGGTAGACATGTTCTAAATGTGACTGGCGATACCGCATCTCCAAATGTACTATTAGCTGTTCGTAGACCTCTTGCTCTTCGGGTGATATTCTTTGAAGAATTGCTGCAGCATCTCCTCGCAGGGCCGAAGTGAGTGCAGTTACCTTTTCGGTCGATGAGCAACCATTTGCATTCGCGGCTGCCTCAAACTGACGCCGGTAGACATTCCAAGGCGTTGTACCATCAAATTGGGACGGTTTCATTCGCATATGACTAGCTGACCCAACAGAAGCTCCAACCTCACTTGATTTTTCTGTTGTTCGTCGATGGTCTTGACGTCTAAAGCGGCAAACTTGGCTTGCATTTCTTGAATTATGTCCTCCAAAGTTTCTAAAATCCGTTTTTCTGACTCGCAAGATTTCTCGATAATTTTATCTTCCAGTTCTATTTTTAAAATGGCAGTATTTTCCAAAAACTTCTCTTCTAATTTGGCTGTACTTTCGTGCAACTCCAAGAGTTTTCCTTCTAGGTGGGCACAATTTTCCACGAGTCTATTTTCTAACTTGGCTGAGTTTTCTAAAAGATCGGCACAAATTTTCACGAGCTTTCCCTCTAGGTTGGCACAATTTTCCACGAGCCTTCCTGCTAGGTTGGCCGACTTTTCTAAAAGATCGGCACAATTTTCTATGAGTGTTTTCTAACTTGGTCGAAAGTTTTTGCAGCATTAAACCAATATCCCTGCACCGGTAAAAATAAAAATATCCGGGTCCTCACCTTCCTCAATCAGTGCTTGTCGAAGCCGCTCCTGTAATTCCAGCCGTGTCGCACTCTCTTTCCTCCAGCTCTCTCTTTAAATCGGCAATTTTCAAATCAACCAATCGCGCCATTCTTCCTTCACTGATCGCCCGATTTATTTTTACTAAAGGTCCAATAATCCACACCACACACCTGACACCAATTGTAGCGTTTTTCCGGGTTCTTTTGGGTGTCGATTAAAACACTGGATTCCACAAAAAAATGCACTAATCTATTTAACTTGACTAGATAGAACATTTATGTACACCACTATTTATGTCTTACTATTTCCGAATTATTATGTCGCGCCATTCACTGAGCTATACTCTACTCTGCTTCCCTCTCCTGGCCGTCGAGTTATAGAGGTATAGTCCTGTGAGCCACATAGCCGTATTCCAGAATCTTCGAGATCACTCCGCGTCGATCTCGAAGAATAGTCCCTGGCAGTCTCGCGGTCCCCAACAGATGTCGCCACCGTCTGGCGCGGTCCTCATCAGATGGCGGTAACAGTACTATTCATTCTTGTTACAATACAAAAAAAAAATGCAGCTGTAATTGAAAAGGCCAGTATTCCGAAAACTTCTATGAGGGTTTTAAAAAGAACGATTGATGGGCTTTAGGTATTTAAAGCGGACGAGGGAGTCATGTCAATGCGGAAGTACAGAGACGAAAATGGAAAGATATATTATCTTGATGAAACGTGGGTGAATGGAGGATACACTATGCCAAAGGATTTGCAAGATATGAATATTACCAGTCGTCGACAGGCCTTCAAGGATGGATTTTCTGCAGTAGGAAAATCACCTACAGGAAAGTCTGAACTTTTTCTATGTCATAACTATATAGTTTTTTTTATTATAATTCAGCATTATTCATTTTGGTCAACTGCATCTTTGGTTTTGTGACAGAACAGTATAATGATTTTTGGGATAACAGTATATATCATAACAGATGTTTTTATTGGAATAATGCTAAGAGTTTGTCTATTGACTTTGAATTTTAAATTTATCCGGATATTGTAAGTTGACTTCTGATGGTCATGATAGGTCATGATTTGTCTCACATATGTTCAGAATTTATGGTCTTGTGTCTAAGCTAACTAAACTAACTGTTTAATTAGCAATGAAACTCTTAATGCTTTTTGTAAATGAGCAGAGTTTACATACATTTTTTCTGTGCATTTTGACAGAAACATTTAAAATAATCTTACTTCAAATTATCTTTCAATCAAATAAGGGATTTACAAGTTATTTTATACAATACGCCAAATGGTACAAATTGCTGGTTAAATAAATGAAATACTTTGCTATTATATATTGACACCTTTTATAAAAATTAGTTAGCAAATACATGGAACAATCCCCATCTACCAATTGCGCACCGCGGCTGCCCTAGAGATGAGCTACTGCCAAGAATTTTGTACTCAGACTGTAGATGCTACTCATGTAAATGACACATGCTTGATTCATTCTAAGATAGTGAGTTTAAACTTGAATTACAATAATAAACATGATATTCATAGACTACAGTCAAAAACATTTATTTTAGTTTGTACCTGTTCATCCGTATTCTTCATGCTTCTCATTAATTTCAAATACTCTCTAATTTGGTGGAGTTTAACTTCAATCTGTTTTTTATCAGGATTCTTGGAGACGTTGTCACATTTCAGTATAGAACTAGACGAATTTCTTCTGGATGTTGTCAAACTAGTATTAGGTGATCCTAAATAGAGAACACAAAATATGAACTTACTTGAAAAACTCAGGAATTTACAAGAGAATTATGTACAGATTATATTAGTAGCAAGATCCTGCCACAAATTCCGTTCATTCTGGTACACTCTATATAGACAGAATTTATATGGCCAGATCCCAGTCACAGTCACGACCACTCTATGAACAAACATTAAAAGAGGCCTAAAAACAAAATAAACATCGAAAGTTAAATTGCCTCTTAAGTCCAGTGCCATGATGTAGTGAGTCTAGAGCTGGCATTAGGCAATCTGAATTAAGAAAAATCAATGTCAGAGGCAGCAAAAGTGTTCATCAAAGAACAAAATCCCTAAGAAGGCATGCTTTAAAATCTTCAGGGCCTAGCAAAAGGGGATAACTGTTGATTCTGTAGAAAGCACAAGAAAAACCCTTCTGAAGTGAAGGCCTGGCAAGGTCAAGTCTTCAGACATTTGGCATCATAAATCTGAAATCAGAATGCAACCAGTGACAGGAGCATCATTTACATCATGTAAAATACATTATTTTCTACGTAGTCATGCCATAAGTTCTGTCCCTCGTTTTCAAACAAGTGTAGACCTGTTAATACTTGTCCGATTGTTTACATTGTGGTGTCAGTTGATTAAGCGCTTTTCGGGTAATTACATATACCTCAGTTTGTATTGATCTCTCGAAGCATAACGATGGAGTGGGGCAAGGCAGAGAACCGTATTGCAGTGATAGCTTTACATAAGTGTAATCACAGTGCTAGTCAGATTTTTGAACTCTTACGCGGCCTTCAAATATCGCGTAAATTTGTGTCTAGGACCATTCAGCGGTACAATGAGACGTCCTCTGTTGATGACAGGCCAAGAAGCGGAAGACCTCGTCAAGTAAGGACTCCAGCAGCCATCAAAGCCGTAAAAGCCAGGATTCAAAGGAATCCACTCCGGAAGCAGAAGATCCTATCCAGGGAAATGAAGATTCCTGTCCGGACGATGTCGCGCATCATTAAACAAGACCTAGGGCTAGGGGCTTACCGGAGACGTACGGGCCAGCGACTTACGGCCACCTTGCGACACATCAGGGCGACAAGATCCAAGAAGCTCTTGGAGAGGTACGCAGCTGGGGGATTCCGAAAGATTTTGTTCACGGATGAGAAAATCTTCACCATAGAAGAAAAATTCAACCGACAAAATGACAAAGTGTATGCAAGGAGTTCACAGGAAGCTTCGGAGATCATTCCGAGAGTTGAGAGAGGCCACCACCCTGCGTCAGTCATGGTTTGGTGGGGGGTGTCCTACGAAGGGGTCACTCAGCTCCATTTCTGTAAACAGGGCGTGAAAACAAAAGCGGCAAACTATCAGAGCGACATACTGGATCCTATCGTCAAGCCTTTAAGTGGTACATTGTTTGCCAACCAACACTGGGTCTACCAGCAGGATTCCGCCCCCGCTCACAAGGCTAAGAGTACGCAGCGCTGGCTGGAAAGCAATGTGCCAGAGTTCATTGCTGCGGAAGATTGGCCCTCAGGGAGTCCGGACCTCAATCCTTTAGACTACAAGTTGTGGGACCTGCTAGAGCAGTTGGCCTGCTCCAAAGCCCACCGTAATATCGAGTCCCTGAAAGCGGATTTGATCCGATCAGCGGCAGCTATTCCTTTGGAAGCTGTGCGTGCAGTGATAGATGAGTGTCCCGCGAGATTGAAGCAGTATGTGAAGGCCAAGGGGGGACATTTTGAATAAAACTGTTTGATTATGAATTCTAAAAATGTTGTCGAATAAATAATATCTTTCATATAAATATATCTTATCTTGTTTCATTTTTATCATGAGATTATCATGGGACAGAACTTATGGCACGACTACGTACATGCAGACAGTTGGATTTGTTTACATCTTAACAGTTGTGTAGACAATTTATGAAATCCAGGTATTAGAGGTTTCAACTTCAAATCAACTTGCATAATAGGTATTCCTAAACCTAACTGTTAATTACTTTTCAATTACTCCCTCCATT
This sequence comes from Acanthoscelides obtectus, assembly GCA_963669975.1. NCBI lineage: Eukaryota > Metazoa > Arthropoda > Insecta > Coleoptera > Chrysomelidae > Acanthoscelides > Acanthoscelides obtectus. The sequence goes on along the minus strand of CAVLJG010000001.1, from coordinate 68,521,846 downwards.
ATTCTCACCAAGTGGTAGCACCCACATCAAAAATAGTTCGCCCCAGATTCCAAATTAATCAAAATCATGAAAGACTTTTCCTTTAGAGGAGGTATGTATGTAAGAGAGGTGTTCGTGAAGGGGAATTTCACTGTATATGGTTTGATTCTGCCAGACAAACACAGAAGAATATGAATATTTTATATATATATATATATATATATATATATATATATATACTCATATACCATCATGATATAACCTGTTAATTATCTACTATGACCATTATCTCCATATTGAGGGCCAGCTAAAGATAGTAAGCAAGTGATGCAGCATCCTTAAGGAACAGTGCCATGTAGGGCAAACAATTCTCAATTAATATAGGAAGGAGATGCATTTTTTATCCTTTGCCTTAAGACTCATAAAACTATATTTATCCTATCCTACATAATCCGCTATTATGAATCATGGAGAATCAAGAAATTAAGAGACAGTGCCAAATTTTGCTTTGAAATAGCATCCAAATAAAGGGTTTCTGAGAAATGTATTTTGAATTTACCACATACTGGAACAGTTTATAAGCTTAATTATACTATGAATACTAACCTTGAAGAATAATCCCAAATTGATATACATATATACAGAGAAATTGAAAAAACCTGATCTATTAAGACCCTTGACATGATGAAGTTTGGGATATTTGCCTCAAGCGCACACAAATCTCACATAAAACTCACCATTTGAACTAACATTTGTACATCCATTTTCTTCAATAGTGGAATTCATTGCAAAATAGTTGTTTTGCTGGATTCTCCTAGGGTTCCTGTTAAATCCTGAAGGATCCGATCCGTGCTGCCAGTAGCCAGCCTGCAAATAAACTGTATTACGTTCGGAAAATGAATGAAAATATCATTCCGAGCGGGACGATTTTATTTTTAGCCCATTGACCTAATGAGATCATATCAAAACGTGGATTGTGCTCTTACCGAATTCTCTGGATGCCGAACCGGGGATATGTTGTTGCGATGTCGCACTTTTGGAACCGTTCCTGTATAACGTTTGTTTGTCTTCCTGCCTTCGTCAGACATGGATCTAATAATACGGATTCAAGTTTATCAAAGGAATGGAGATGATAGAAAGCACAGCGAGGTTATAGAGAGTTTACTAGTGTTGATCAACACCTTTTATGGATTCATACAGCGATGTCAGCAGAGAAGTTTCTGATGTTAATTTTTTTACTTGTATTGCCAAGGGTCAGAATGCCCTACAATAAATGTGAACTGATAACTATGTAAACATAAAGTTACTTTTCAAAATTATCTAAAGGCTGGAAACGGCAAAAACTTTTTAAAATCATAAACTCTGGTGAGAGGCAGTGGGAAACACGCAAACCGTTTTGATTCATTGAATTTTCAAAAGATTTTATAATGTAAAATGGCAATGGAATGACACACAAAACATATACACTGAAGAAGGTTTAATCGTTTAATTCCATGCTATTCAATGGCAACATGGCAACAGGGTGACTTGTGGGGCTGTCAGCGGCCATTTTTTGAGGATGCGACACGGTTGCCAGATTGTGCACTAATACCCCGCAACTTTGCCAGCTCTACAAATAAATCTGAGATTACTATACTTTTATATATAAATTTGGTGGGATATGGGATATCTTATTACAGCATGTGTTATTAACATTTTGCGCTATCTTAATGAATAAGTGCTTTTTTGAATATTAAAATAGCAACGTCAATAACACAAGCTGTTATAAGATCACTCATATCTACTTACTAATCTGGATAGGTTCAGAAGAAAAACATATACTGCAAATATTTAAATATATATTTATTATATAAATCTCATTCATTTTCCTACAAGCAAATCTGTATTAACATTACTATGGTCCAGATGTTTTCATTCCCCAGCCTTTGTTGGCACCTGCATAAATCAAATATTAGGAAAAAATTAAATTGTGTTATGTTACTACAATTCACCTTTCTTTTTTTATTAGAAAAATAATGTTATTGTACATCTTTTTGTGAAATTGTACCTGCCCCCAAAATTTTTTGATGAGCAGAAGTAGCATTTTCCTCAGGGAGGACAAATTCTACAAAATTATCAAAGTTGTACACAAAACCATGCTAAATATGCAAATTTTGAAGTCAAAGTAGTCACAGAACACCACGGCCCATCTAACACCACACTCAGTGGGCACCCACGTTATTGTTCAATAACATATGGCTCCGATTTCATTGAAATTATACTGAGCTTTGCATATCAACTCTGCTGCTCTAAGAATAGATGATTTAAAATGGAATATGGAAACTATTTTGGACAAAAAGCAGTATAAATCATCACTGGTTATTGAGCCATATAAAAACTTACAAATGTTATGGTGTGCAAATATCCTTCAGAGCTGTGCCTTCTGGTTAGATCATAAGTAATCTCTGAACTTCTAATAATTCTCAGGACCTCAGGGGTTGACACTGGCGGCTGAACGTTTCGTAATGCTCCACTGTTCACAAAGTTATGTGGAGATTCCAACAGGTATGATCTTCAAATATTACACTCCTCAAATGAGTAACCTCTGTAATCTCTGATCTTCTTCAGCATCTGCAGAAGGCTGGCTATTGACGGATCACTTTGAATCACCTTAAAAAAGAAACAGTTTTGATTTGAAGTTTGTCTTATAGTATTTACAAATATATTACAGCTTTGGGTACTTAAATTTTTATACTTCACAACTCTGAACAAAAGTCTCAAATCTCAAATAACATAATAGGGACTTTAATCAATCAAAATAAAATGTTTATGTTACGCACAACGAAAATGGCTTGCGGAAAAAGTAAGGTAAGGTTATTTTTTCAAAGCACAGCCACAGGCAGAAACCCGCCTGAAATTTAAATCTGACCAATCAGACAACGTTAGTTGTAAATAAGCCGCCATTTTTTGAGGGTGCGACATGATTGTCATATTGTGCACACGCAACACTGCTTTGCTTCCCATTCGCTCATATGAGTTCACCCCCCCCCCCCCTGTGAATGCTGACTTTCACAGTAACGGAGCGCGATTGCCACAGTTATCAGTTCTCTTTCTTAAGTCCGGTCTAGACATACTATTTTGCCGTACGTCTTGCATGTCAGACAAAAGGGTCATGTATGACAGTTGAAAGACTACCGTACACACTTGAAAAGTTTTAACGTACGTTTTTAGATCAGTTTTTGGTAGATCATGGTGGGAGCACTACTTTTGTCAATAATAGCGATGTGTTTAGTGAAATTGAAAAGAAAAAGAAAGGCTTATCGACGTTCACTTTGGTCAAGGGCGTGGTTGCTGAAAAGAGAAAGGTTCTCCATCGTAAATTCACTGCGAGAATTTCGTGATGAACCTGAAGATTTACGTAATTTCTTAAGAGTGCATATAGAAACATATATGTATCTACTGAGGTTAGTGACTCCACACATACAGAAACAAAACACTCACATGAGAAAGGCAATATCGCCCATGAAAGATTAATAGCTACATTAAGGTTCTTAGCAACAAGTCAGCACCATAATATAAAATCGAGCACTATAGCACTGAGTAATATAATACCAGAAACGTGTAAAGCTTTTCATAAAATAGATTTTTTCAAGGTAAGTAAGTAAGATTACATGAATCTACAAACATGGGCAACAGTGAAAAACTCAAGTTATTAATACCGACGTACTTTCACTCACTATATCTAAATTAAGACAATTTTTCGCTAAAACTAGTAATTAATTGGCTAAGAGCTTCAGAACAAGAATAATTTGTGTAACTAGTGTTAGCTCTTGGATTAGATGTCCCAGCTATCTTTTGTTGAAGCAAATGACAATCATGGGGTGCTGCCATGCTAGGCTGACCAACATTTGTTGAAATTTGATGCGGTTGTTGATTAGAAGGAATAATGCCATTACCAATATCTGTTGATTTTTGAGATGACTGTTGGTTAGAAGGGGCCTGCGCCTGCCCTACATTCTGAAACCTTATAATCTCTAGTCAAAGTCTCTAATTCTGCCTCAAAAATGATATCATTTACTAATTTTCGAGCTAATATATCCTGCGTTTGTGAAAGAGTTCTTAATTTATTGGGAATATGTTTTCCAAACCCATCAAAAGAATCTTCTTTTTGCTTTAATTGTTCTCTGCAATTCATCGGTTTTATCATTGTCTTCGCGTAGTTTTCGTTTTCTTGTGATAGATGACCGTAAACAGGAAGATGAGTAAGGCTTGACAATGTTGATGTCTTTCCTACCATTAGTAGTAGGGAGTGATATATCAGACTCTAGATGTTCTTCCTCTTCGTCCTCAGATAGTTCGATATCCATCTGAAAAAAAAACATCATTAAAAACATACAAATTATTTACTGACCTGTTCAATTTTCCTACTCATATAAAGAAATAGCACGTCAAAATGATGCCTACTTGCAGTTAAAATTATTATTTTACTTTCAGTTCCCAACGACTGAAGAAGAATGGATTGACATTGTCAGTGGTTTCCAAAAAAAAAGTGGCAATTTCCTCACGGTTAGGTGCGATGGATGGAAAACACATCAGAATTGTTGGTCAAACGGCTGGACGGATTTTCACATATGAAGTGTCGTTGGATTCGTCTTAGCGGTGCGAGTGACACTAGATACATTGAAATTTTATAAAAAACAAAATGGTGGATTTTAATAAAAGATTTCAACCTTGTCATTCCTACTTCATAGGCTACAGATCAAACGGCTTGATATAATTTTCACATATGAAGTGTCGTTGGATTCGTCTTAGCGGTGCGAGTGACACTGGCTACATTAAAGTTTTATACAAAACAAAATGGTGGATTTTAATAAAAGATTTCAACCCTGTAATTCCTATTTCACACTCTATAGCTTAAACGGCTTCTAGCTCCACAATAGAGCGTATCGTCTCTTCACTGTAAAAACGCAACTCGAAAAGTAGAAAAATGGAGTTATCTTATTTTTGCAGTAAGGTGGTGGTATAACAATAAATGGAAATGACTTAGTCTAAGCAACAATTCTTTTCCATTTCCTTTTACGATTTTTCTGGTCTTTCAAACTTTTATTCAGTTCTTTGATCCGGAAGAACATCCTTGACCTGAAAAACAGTTTTTTAGCTTTTTCAGGGCAGTCAGTGTTGCTGCTCTACAAGAGAAGTTCACCTATAAAATTTTACTTTAAGCCACTATTCCGTCCCCATTGAATGTAGTGAACACCTTGTTCAGCTTCTCAATTTGATTCATGAAAGTTGCGGAAGGTTTTGATAATCCACCCTCACTAAGATGGTCTATCCATGAATAAGTTTAATTTGAGGAACTTTTCAACCTCTCATCCTGCAATTTATTGCAAACAAAGCCGGCCAAATTTTCCAGCCCGTCATACTCGAGCTCATCTATTTCTTCCACTAAAACTTGCTCGGTATAGTCAGCTGGTACTTCAGGTGCATTCAGTTTATTCTCATTAATGATGCGGTTAGTGGTTAGTGGAATGTCTGGAGTATCCTTTGACTCGCTGCAATAGGTACTCTGAGTATGCGCCTTCGTTTCGCCCCAACATATATGACCTTAATCTATACTTAAACTCTAGAGGACTTGTATGGTTATGAAGACCATCTTTTACCCTAATTACTCCGAAAAAGTTTTCTATCACATCTTGATTAAGACGTCTTGTTAACAGGTATTGGACGCTGAGGCGTCATTTCAGATCCTCTAGAGCATTTTCTAGCAAACCCTAGCGCTTTTTACATTGACTTTGTCTTATCGTTTTGTGAGATGTAGCCATTTTTTTGCTAAAGTTGGGTCTTGAGGAAAATTGTGGAACTTCATGTCTTTGCAAGGATTCCGTTTAGATTGATTGTCGGAATTACATCCCACAACAGCACACCGCATTTTTATCAATTTATCAACCACACAGGGGTATATAAGGTATGTATAATTAATACAACAAGTCACAAAACCACCAACAAATCGCACGATACACGTGAACTGCAGTAACGTTACGACAATCCTGCCGCTGGTAACAACGAGCCATTAACTCTCCGGGTGACGTCACGAAGCTCCGCACACATGCGCAATATCCTATCTTCAGTGTATAATCAAATTCAAGCGAATAACCAAAATTTCTGTGTTATGTGCCGCGGTTATAATATGGATCAAGATGACACACGGGTTGATGATGTCAGTTACACGCAACGATTGAACGCGTTGGTTTTAACCGCGGTTTTGTTGCAAGTTGTTTATTTTATAAAAGCGCGTATATAATCTCTGATTATTTTTATTATCACTTAATAATCGGTGCTTTTTCGTCTACAACGGTGTATGGAAATTTTAAACAAGAAATCTTTCATAATATTCATGGGAGAAATGTTTTTTTTTCAGAAAAAAATTTTGAATGATCGAACTATGGTTTTGTAGCTATGATAACTTTCAATTCTCTAAAGTTTTCCGCATGTCAAAGAAAACATTTATTGATTTAGCAGAAATGACGAAAAAGCGATGAAAAAAGATGTTAGCAAAACCGTATACAGGTGGACATCATCCAGTGAGTTAATATGGCCATATTTCAATATTCTTGTGGTATATGGCTACACAGGATACTTTGTTAAGCATAGAAACTAGATTTAAAGTGTTCCCAACAACAGTAATGAGTATAACTAATAAGGTGCTCCACTTGATGCTAACACTGAAGTCAGCCTGTATCAAGTTTCCCAAAAATGATGCTGAAGTACAATAACAATATCCAATACCCGGCAAAATTCTAACTTGTCACATTTCAAATAATAACAACCAGAAATATAAAACTACCCCTAAGTTGGGTAAATACCACAATTTTGCGGTGATAACTATGACATACAACAGCTGATTCAAGACGTCACGGATCTTATAACCAAACTGATAACCACACTCGCTTGAACGTATCAGTAAATACCAACCCAAAATGGTAAATACCATTTTCATTTGGTTATCCGCTTGAATTTGATTTATGTGTAGTGTATCGTGAAGAGATTCTGGAGTAAAAGGAGAGTTGCTACGCGTGGAAATGCGTATTTTCGTCAATTATCTTATATTTCTTTAATATGGCAACGTCTCGTATGCAAATATCCCTTCCATTCTGCAAATTAAATGTGATGTTGCATCTGTGTTGTTGTTGTATGTTGTATTGTTTTGTGGTGACAACACTGACAACAACTTAACATTTTTTTTGTTAGATAAGCGAAACATTGTTTTTCTGTTAATTTACGGCAATGGCACCAATAGTTCATCGCATTGATTGTGTCTGTTTGTAAAATGATACTTTGCTGCTGCAGGGATGTCTGAGCATAGCCTTAACGTAAGATATCTGCAGTAATATGTAAGTTATTATTAATTTTTCAATTTTAGGATTATACAAGTGATCCAGAAAGCTCTGAAGATGAAATAGAACCAAAATTAAAGTACGTCCGATTATCCAATGATTTAAAAAGTATCTTCCACAAATCTTCTGCAACATGCATAGCTGTACATCCAAAGGTAGGACATTCATTTTTGTAAATTTTAGATAAGTAATCATGTTCTTACATATCTGTATCTCAGAGCCATACTCAAGGCGCTTTCTTTTATTCAGCGTACAGCCCAGGTGGAATCCATCACTGCTGAGTTCTGCTGGTGATGACACCATCTGATGCATTGCCATTGGTGGAGAAATGAAAGAATGCATTGCTGACCTTATTTTTACTGTCAGTTACAAACTATTTCTATATTGCATTAGTAAATTTTGTATTTGCAACTTTGATGTTTGTTCTACAATTTTGAGCAAAAAAAGACAAGACTTTAAAGAGATAACCACGGCTTCATTTCTGCCCATCATCCTTACAGGGGACAATAGTTTGACTTCAGATGAGAGCAAAGATGAAATTTTATTAACAGGATCGCAAGTATTTTGTTAAAAAAGTATATTATGCCTGTTTAGAACCAATTTATAGCTGTCAATGTCCCATCATTTGCCCCACCAACACAAATTCCTGATGGATGGCAATGCCATCACAAATAGATTCATCAGGAATAAATGAACGCCTTTATGGAATCGAATGATGGAAGACAAGGACACTTGATGGGTCTTGATGCCAACAGTGGATTAATCATTAAATAAAAGAAAGTGCCCTGGGCTAAGTCCATTTTTGTCTACAATGAGTTTCATATATTGATGATTATACATATTCTGAATTTTCATTTACTACTTGCAGTGTTGACCTACCAGTAATGATGAGGAAGTTATGACTTTATAAATCTTGTTAAGTATACAATTCAAGAAAAATATTTCAAATGCAATTTTCTCAGAACTACTTATTTGGACTAGTGTAGGTTCTAAACCACAGATATTTTTCTCATGTTTCATAGCTACTTAATGATAATTATCTATCCTAATGTTGAAAATGCAAAAGCACTCCAGTACATAAAAAAGTACACTCAGTATTAATACTTAATAAAACCAGACACATTGAGAAGATAGAAATATAGGACAAGTTCAAATCACATGTAAATTTAACTAAAATGTATAAAAAAAGATGAAATATAATCATTATATGTCACTAAAGTCATTGACTAGAAAGTTTCCAATACAATAAAAAGCAATGTTCAAAAGTCCAACTGACTCGGGCAGAGCATTAAAGAACTTGATACTGTAATACATATTATTACAGTATCTACTGTATAGTTATGAAACCTGAGCTTCCTATCATAGTCATCAAAAATCTTTGAGATAGAGATACTCTATAGAGTTTATATTAATTTACCTGAAGACTAACCAAACCTGAAAATTATGCAACCTCCCAAAACGTATGAGCTATAAATAAATTTCCAATCTATGGGACTGATTGAAGCACAACTAAAAATATCCACAGAGTTTGAACCTCTAATCACTAATGACTCAAAATAATCACTATACTGAAATATGCCTGAGTTTTTGAAACATTAAGATTCTTTCAAAAATGTTCTGGTTTGCTAAAAAACATCACTATCACCAAGAAAATAGCTTGGGAATGTTTCCATTTTTTGCTGTAAGACATACATCTACATATATACCTACATTGCCTTTCTGATTTAAAAATTTACCTATCATATTACTTTCTTTGCCGATAGGATGGGGGGAAATGTTAAACGTTCAAACTTCAGTATTTCACTATATTTGACATGATTTCTATGCTAATAAGAGGATCAGAATTTCTATGCTAACAAGAGTATAGTATATTATATAGTATAGTAAAACAATTAATTCATAAAACTGCTAACATTTGGATCTGATCAACCTAGAAAAAAGATAAGTAATCATATTGGAGTTAGTACTTTTTTATTCCCCCTATTTTGGGCGATCACTATTTCTTGGGTTCTTCATAATTGAAAAGCAAAAAGTATAGTTGCTTCATGCTTGGTTTAACAATAAAGATTTATTATTATTATTATTCCTATCATAAAACTATTATTTACACTTTACAGTACCTATATGTTTAACTTTATGTTATTTTCGCAGTTCATTTGCCTGGGATCTCATTGTGGTTACATCCATATATTGGATCACCAGGGCAACAGTATTCAAGGCAAACAATTGAAGGCACATACTGTCAGCATCAACCATATTTCAATAGATGCTAATGGAGAATTTATAGGTATGTTTGTGGATAAGAAACTAGCAAGCTCTTCTATGGATAAATGAGTAACTATTTATGTTCTTGGAATTTTTCATTATATCTAATTCCTCAATTGTTGTTTGAGCATCTACAGTCAATGGGAGGCTCTGCTACTGTCATTTGTTCTTTGATTGTGGAAGCAAACTATCTCCTGATACACAAAAAGAAAAACTTTGATTAGGATGATGGGTCTACAAAGGTTTTTGCTCTCCAAAACCTTGTTTAAAAAAATATTGTACTATTTTCTACCCTGTTGCTTGAACCTATTTTTTACATTCTGCATAAAAAATTGGTTTGGCAAGTTGTACAACTTTACTTTTACTAGGAAAGCTCAAATGTTAAGATTTACAAAACTTTAGCACATATATTGTTGCTAACCTAAGGGGTTTCTCGATAAAAAAGAGTAGGCGTTGCTATGGATTAAAACTAACTGTAAGTGATGTTTTAGTGTAGTATCTTGAAAGGTCTATATTTACCATTCGGAAATGATATAGCTCAAATATCCGCATCGTTTTCGTACTGTGGCACAGGATCTGGAAGGTCTAATTTTCAATAACTCTGCTGTATGGATCTGGCTGAATTTGGTGAATGTGCGAAATTAGGTTTAGAAGAATCTGCAGACAAGTCTAACGATGTCAGATCGCATGCGTTCTCAGGGAGGGGGTGGTCAAGGGGCGCAACTGTCCCCCGCTCCCCTCTAGCTCAAGAAAAATTGAATGAAGGGAACATTTTTCATCAAAATTAAATTGTTCATGTACAGGGTTCTCCACCAGCTGAATCATTATATTTTTTCTGACTTTATTTTAATAAATATCCAAAAACTACTGCATCTTTTCCATTGGCACGTTTTAGGTACTATATGCTGATGTTTTTAAAGTTTGTGCTCGACGGTTCGTTTTTGAGAAACCATAATCAACAGTATTTTTATATGTTTCGAAAAAAGTACACCCTCTAATACCGTTTTTTCATACGAATTCAAGGATGTATCACATGTTACATTTATTTTCTTGGTTATATTATATCTTTTAATGATTTTTATTTTGTTTAAGTAAGTGTTGCAAATAATTGCTTGACTTAACGTAAATACCTCTTACCGAGTATTGTTATAGTGTATTGTTAATATTGCTGATGAAGAAAAGTTTGACATACTGGCGTGCTACATTTTGTGCTACAAAAATACTAAAAATACTGCAGAAATGTATCTTGATAAATTTCCCGAAAGAAGGCAGCCAAGTAAGTCCATTTACTTATAGTTGGCTCGAAATTTAAATGAATATGCTTCATTCAAGAAGCGTGTTACTTCTCAAAAATAAAAAAAGGAATCACAAACGTGTGAAGATTTTAATTTCCTTCCAAAAATAATATGGTCCGCCGAGAGTATGGCCACTAATATAGTATCTTTAATCACCGTAGCACTCATTACTGGGCTCAAGAAAAAGTATCAGAAATCAAGAACGTTCTGGGTTTGATATGTGTTGTGGAATTCTAGGGTCCAAAATATTAGGTCCATTTATTTACAACTCGTTATCTTCAGCACGGTACATTCAATTGTTGTTGCAATACGATCTAGAATACTGCCTGGATAATTTACCTTTGGCACAGGTTAATAACTGTTGATTTCAATAAGACTGTAAGTATCTTCCTTAGTATTTCCCGGAAGGTGGATTGGAACCTCCAGCGAAGTGTCCTGGCCAGCGCGTTCCCCGGATTTAACTCCTCTGGACTTTTTTGTTTGGGGGTTTTATTGAAAACCAAATTTATCAGCATACCTTTGAAACTGAGCAGTAGTACGAGAATGTGGAATGGAAGCATTGAGTATGATTACACCAGATTTATTTGAAATCTACTGTTAGAAGATCATATTTATGTTAGGAACATAATGACAACCTATATGAACACCTATTGTGAATAAAATAATTCATCATCATCATTTTATATAAATCATCATTTCATTATAAATAATATGTAATACTAGCGCAGTTTTGGCATGCTAATGCAATGTTCTAAACAATATACTCAGTTTTATCTTTATCTGTATCTCTATCTGTGACTTGGGGCCGTATCGACAGTCGTTCCTACAATTGTAGGACTAACTCATGGCCTCCTTGATTGGCGTTTTCACTCCTGCAGAATATTCTAGATTTGACCTGTTCCGTGCAGCGTCAGTGCTCTCCTATTGTAAAGTTATATTTCCTTTTTGAATTGCAGGAAATTTCAGGCTGATAAAACAGATGATATAAATCAAAGGCATGAACAATTTGATGCAAGTAGATATTTGTGATATAACCTCAAAGTAGACTGCTGACACGGACAAGTAGAAAACTAGGACAATCAAGGAGGCCATTAAGACGTCCTACAATTGTAGGAACGACTGGCAATAGGGCCCTTAGTCTTTATCTATATTTTATTTCTTATCTTTTATCTACCTTTTATCTTTAATTTTTGGCAGTTGTTGGCATGCTAATGCAATGCTCATAACTGTATACATTATCTGTATCCATCTTTATCTTTGTCTTTATCTTTATTTCAGTCTTTATCTCTATCCTTATCATGTTTATATTTTTGTCATTTTATCTTTATTGTTTTGTCTTGTTATATCTCTATCTGTATATCTTTTTTCCTTTTATCTATTTATTTTTGGCTTTTTATCAATTTTGTCAATTTATATCTTTTTATTTATATCGTTTTATCTTTATCGTTTCATCTTTATCTTGCAATGAGTCATCTCTGCGGGAGCTACTGGATTGACGACACCATTACGTTCCTTTCCATATCACTGATCATTTTCAGAAAAAAATTGTGGTGGTTGAAATTCGGGGAGGTCATAGAAGGTCGTGGAGGGTATATGAAAAATTTTTGAACTTAGTATATTTAAACGCTCCCAACCCCGGTAATTCTGCGCACCTGTTAGCCTTATCCTACACATCATAGATTTCCCTGTATACTTACCCTTAAAACTTACTAGAATCATGTTCTCGAACCGCGTACTCCTGCTGTCTAAGCTTACCGCTGTAACAGAAACTTCGTCCGAGACTCCTGGACCTCTCAACTTCGTGCCTTGACTTCATACTTCGGATCCTCAGTCCAACACTTCAATTTCTATATTGGTCCGAGACTACTCGAATTTCCAATTCTGTTACATTTTACTTGTCTTCCTATAGGAGGTTCATCGCATCGGAAACAAAAAAGCGAAAGAATTTGAAACGCTGATTACGATGTTTTTATCATTCTAGATATAATTATTTAATTTGCTTGAAAAATATCGCTAAAAATATTCTAAGCCTCTTTTGCATCTTGCAAATCATCTGAAAGAAAAACAAACTTACTAATTATGGAGTATTATTTTTGTTTGAGAGAAATATTCTCCCGAATTGCTCTAGAAAGTGAATATAAGATGTAGGGGAACAATATTGGTGCTGAGCACTGATGAGTTAGTTACTCCGGGTAGCTCAACTGGGTCACTGAAAAGCAGCTCATTAATGCATCTAACAGGTTCAGATTCAGATTCATTTATTGATCCAGTTAGATCTACATTGTAGACATTGGATAAGTCGGTGTATACAGATTAAAATATAGATAAAAGGAAGTAAAATACAAATAACAATATAATAAATAAGAACATAAAAAAACCATATGATACACACATGGCAATAAATTATTTGTTAAGATCTATCAGAAGCACTGTGGAATGTGACAAATTCACCTAGGTCATAAAAACCGCAGTCCGATAGCTTGTTCCGCAAACGTCTTTTGAAAAGCCCTACGGAGTTTACGTTTTTGATCTCCGGAGGTAATAAATTAAAAAAGTATATTCCTGCTGTTATGGGAGATTTTGAATGAAACGTATGATATGACACATGCCTAACTATATTATTTTTATTACGAGTGCTGTAGTCATGGATGTCAGTATGCTTAAGATAATCATTTCTGTGCTGAAAAATACAGGGTGACTTCGAAGTTGAGTCATTTATTTTAACAGTGAGTAGATCTGATCAAAAGAAATGTTTTTTTCCTTTACCATTTTTCTGGTAAAATTAAACAAAGTTATAGCCCTTTGGAAGTTTGAGTACCGCCCTGTCTCAATAATAATATTATGTGCTCGTGTTTGGCAACAACGGATATAATCCGCCTTATCGGTTCATCGCATCGGAAACAAAAAAGCGAAAGAATTTGGAACGATGTTTTTACAATTATTTTATTCAGTTGTATACAGTCAGTGTCAGTCGGTAACGCGTGAGTGAATAGTGGTGTCTGTTGCGTGGCTCAAACGAAATCAAAAATAGCACATGTTTACGAAAATGCTGAACTTGTGGACATGATTCTTATTTACGCGACATCACGGATTTATGCGGATCGGTTTCCCAATCGAGTGCAACCAACCCCTCGTGCCTTTGTTAATGTAGTACAAATGGCTCGTGAATCAGGTGACTTAAGACCTCACAGGGGAGAGCATGCCGGTGCTCCAAGACCGCACGATCAAATACAGGTCCGCACTGAAATACTTGTCGGGAGGATACTTTATAAAACAAGGTAACATTTTTTTTAATTTTTTTTTATTTTTACACACATATTTTGGTTTATCTTCCTTCTACAATCATTATCTAAAATTAATGACTCAACTTCAAAGCACTCATTAAAACTGAAGTAGCGATGTCAATGAAAGGTTAACTTCGTAAAACTAATGGGTTGGAGAAAGGATCCCTGAAGGACTGAATTACGATTAAGTTGAAAGGAACGGTGACAACTTAATTTACAACATCTTTAAGTTTGAATTTAATAGCAAAAATTAATAAACTTGATAACCTCAACTTAACAATGCTAATTAATCAAGGTAACGTGTAGAATTTTTTTGAAGTAACTAAAAGTGCTTACCGATTTGAAGACAACTTCGCCAACACAACACATCAACAACAATTCAAAGATAAGGGAAAAACTGAAGTTTTATAGATTCGAAATTATAGGAGGTCAGTTGCGGATTTTCCCCTCCATCAGAAGGCTGGTCGTTCTTACTTAGTGAGTTCAACCCTTGTTTACTCATTGGTCTCCCACCTTATAACCCTATGGCCGTCTGATTTTCTAAAGATGGAAACTAATTTGATCAATGATTGTTAGACTTAATTTCTGAACTCAAAATGGCCTTAAACATTATTGGCTAATTACGTTCTCTTGTCCCACCTCAAGGAGTGTCGTCAGCGTACAGTTTATGCAACACGTTCAGTAGCGTCTCATGACTCGTTGCTCGGGTTATGAACTTTATAGTTATAGCAAACGAAAGGATAGATTTCCAAACAATGTTTTTGTCCCGTCTTATTCGAAAGGTCCAACTTTATTGCATCCGGCCCTATTGTGTATTTTCTATAATTATCAGTTTGGTTTATATCTTCCCTTGGCGTTCGCTGGGTAGTTTGCAGATGTTGAGTGTTTGTTCTGTCCTTAGTTTTTATGTTTATTTCGATTTTATGGATACAACGAATTTTCACAAGGGTAGGCGACATGAATTATTTCAACGAATTTAGAAATTGATCTTGATCGGCTACACCGCCCGGCGAACTGGTCGGGCTGATAATCTATCCATACTGCTGCGCAAAAAACATACATACATACATATACGGGCCATGCACGAAATGTATGATAACTCGCTGAAGCGATGCCGCGCAGATGTGCAAGAGGACAACGTTGCCAGATGGACACTTAACTACCCTTAGAGCAGGAAAATAATGTCTATGGACTAATTGTATGAGCCTGTTTGACTGACTTAATCCGTTTACATTTGCCTGTTGTACAGTCTGCAAAAACCAAAAGTTCGTCGATTTTGCCCTATCAGACAAGGTTAAGAAATACTCTTTGGGATCTTGTAAGGCAAGGTATAAACTGTAATTCAGATAATTGGCGACCTCAAAAATTATAATTTTTAACCGATATTTAAGCCTTGAATATACCCATTTTTAGGGCATTTCAAATTCAATCGCTTATAACCCGAAAATGGGTCAGCTTTAGAGAAGTGTTAATGGAGGCCTTTTTTATTTGGAATGATCCAAAAAAAAAAACTGGAAAAACCCGTCTGGGGCAAAAAATTCTAGTTTATTAAAAAAATGTTTAAACAAATTTGATCTGGGTTTCCCTGCTTAAATGCTTAAAAACTCGACTAAAAACCATAATTATTAAGTAGTTATCAAGTATATAAATTAAAGACCTTGAAGAGGATTTTGAGATTGGTTTATTTTAAAGCGATTTTAACCTTGTTTTTCGGGCCAAAATTGGTGAACTTTTGGTTTTTGCAGCTTGAGCATGTTTGCAACTGACTTTCTTCTCGGATTAATGTTGGTGTTGGCGCAAAATCGTCAGGTACATTGCCACCATGGTTATTTAAGATTAGATCTTTCGGATTTGTGGCACTGTGTGCAGTCTCACATTTGAACGATGTCATAACTTATACATGATTGTATGATGGGACTTTAAATAAAAAAAGTAAATCAGTCAATGCATCATAATATACAGATTGTCTTATTTCACTTCAATATACATGTGCCTTTACTGGAAAACAGTTTACTAAGTGTCGAATCGTCAGTCGTTCCTACAATTCTAGGATGCCTTTATGGCCTCCTTGATTTTCGTAGTCTTTTCTCTCCTCCAGAAAGGCTGGGGTATTTCTAGATTTCTACTGTTCCGTGTCAGCATCAGTGCTCTCCTATTGTAAAGTTATGTTTTCTTTTTGAATTGTAGGAAATTTCAGGTTGATAAAACAGATGATATAAATCAAAAGCATGGACAATTTCAAGGAAATAGATATTTGTGACATAACCTCAAAATAGAGCGCTGACGCAGAACAGTAGAAAACTATGAAAATGAAGGTTGCTCTAAAGACGTCTCACAATTGTAGGAACGACTGACGATACGGCTCTTAGTTTCTGTTCTGACTAAATGCTTTTTGTATCTTTAGCAACATGTTCAGATGATGGTCGGGTATTTGTACATAGCTTGTTCTCCAAGGAAAATAACTTAACCCTCAACCTGGGAAGGTTAGTCAAAACAATTGCCCTTGATCCCTGTTATTACAAGGGCGGAGCTAATAGAAGATTCATTACAGGTATTTTCTATTTATTTATTTATTAGTATACAGTCTTACCAAGTTTGAGTAAATCTTTTGAGAAGGGATTCAAACACCTAAATATCTAGATGATTATAAATATTTTTTTATGTAGAATGAAATGTTATTACAAAACTGTAATATTTGCACTGCTTTTTGTAGTTTTCAACATATTTTCACTTCTGGCTGATAAATCCACATTTTATACACACAATGAGATTAATATTCAGTGGAGTATTCTATACCCAAATAGCACAACTATATCTTGAAGACGTTTCAAAAACTTCATTTTGAGATATTTGAGACGTCGTAAAGACGCATGTGAACTCTGTACGATATCTTGAAGACGTTGTAAAGACGATGTTTGTTACAAAAACTGTGCATTTTAAAGACGACTTTATCATACGTTCGTCAGGTCATAAAATAAAAAACATGCGAGTTATTAAAAAAAGTGTTTTTATAAAAAAAATATATTTTTTTGTGTTATCAAACGTTTTCTGTGTGGCTGTCCGGCGATCTGAAGCTCGCCTCAGCCAAGCTCCGACTGTCTCGACCTCATGGTGGCTCTGGCATACACCAACCCTTTCAGCATACACTGAAATAAATAAGTAGGCACAGGTTTCTTCGATAAACTTTTTAAAATTGTAATCCAAAATTACCTTGCAAATTTTACATTCTTAAAGACGCCGGTAGCATCTTGCTCGAATTAGACGACATTCAGGGCCTACACTTACCTGTTAAGACACAGAACACATTTTTCTAATGTTAACAAATGCCAGGGGAGAGCACGATTGCCAATTTACTTCTTTTTTCTTCAATCGATCTACCGTCATGTGGTGGAGAATTGTAGAGTTAAAACAGGATGATGCAATAAATTTTGAAGTTTAAAAGATTCCAGAACAATACAATGGTGTTTATCGAGAAATAAAGATATCTGAAAACTTCAACGGCTTGTCCTTTCGCATAGTTTAAAATAATGAAATTTGTTAAAAAAAATATATGAATAAAAAAGTCACACAATATATCAATCGTGGTTGGGTAAACGAAAAAATATATGTTACTTTAAAGTTTAGTTAGATGTTTTGGAATGAGGTTTTTTATATGTTCACTAATATTTCTATCTTAAGAAGCTGAATTCTAAAAAGTGTAAAAGACATAAGAAAGCTTCTTAAATATGTTTGTTTTAGGTCATGTCAGGATGTTCTTAAAAACGACTCACATCTTAAAGACGTTCTGTGCTCTCTGGTTATTTAGACAAAATTGCATTTTTGAACAGCTGATACAGAACGTCTACATCCATTTATTTCATTTTTATTCACTACGTCATTTAGCCAGAAAGTATTGTGATCGCAAACAATTTTGAAAAACGTATATCACGAAAAAACCGTGTGACTCATTCTCGTCGGTGTCTGTCCGCTAATTGTAGGCCCGCTTTTAACTTGTAAAGTACCACACAGATTTTGGTGAAATTTTGACACAAGATTACTGGTATGTCAAGCAGCTGCGTAGCTAAAAGGAGAGAACAAAATAATAAAAATCGCTCAGACTTATAGTTCATGTGGCGTTAGGTTTGGAAATAAACCGAACTTAAACTAATTGATGATATTGCGTGGGAAGTTCAGAGTACAAATATGTAACGTCATTTTTTCTTGTAAGTCGGAGTACACAATTATACCACCTGGTAGTCAGTAAGACTTTGTACACTGTACTCCTTTCCCCCTTGCAATTGATTTTTTTGCCCATAGGTGACAACAACTTGACATTGTACGAACGCACATTTCTGGGTAACTTAAAGCCAGTAGTTCTGTGTGAAAGTGAAGGGTTGGTGCGTAGTATGTGCTGGACATCTAATGGAAACTTTTTGGCGTGGTCAAGCAACGTAGGAGTGCGAGTTTATGACATCAATTCTAGATGCTCCTTGGGACTCATCAAGTGGGAAGAACATTCTGGGTGAGTAACTCAGGTGAAGTGTATCCTTACTATTGTATAAAATACTACTAGTAGGATGGATTGATATAGCTCTCGTGACTACAAATATTTCTTATTAAATGAATACCATATACAAGAGCATTGTCTTCACTACTCACCCATGAAATCACCATTGTGCGATACGTAACTTTGAGTATGACTCCTCATGTAGTTTTTCACCTTGAGTACCCCAATAATCGGCATAATGTTTGAAACCGGCTTTTAATGTTAACAAAAAAAAAACATTTGCACCTTACTCCCCTTGGATGGACCAGTACCATACCAAATCGGCTGTTTGTTGCATTCAGTAGTTTTAGTTTGACACCAGGTAACTAGATATTTTCAAGTATTCGTAAAATGAGTTTGAAATGTCATGATCGTGATGTAAAATCGAATATTTTATGATATATTTATAGTGTTAGTAGTTAAAAAAATTGTATGCATACCTCGTATATTATTTCCTTCAGCGTTACGCGACTCAGGTTATAAAAGTGCTCTCCCACTTCTCAAATACGTAATGCACTATTTTCTGTCTAAAAATACAAATTACATTTTCAAGTGTAATTCCTTCTTTAAAGATTTCTGACTACTTCGAATTGCACTAGGCAAGTGGTTAAATTCGTGTAGACCTTTATGGAAAATGGAATTGTAACTTTTAAGATAATGATAAGAATTCCAATAAAAATCAAATGTTTATACAATTTATAGTATATGGATGATACATGTTAGCTCATTAAGACATTCAGGTAACAATGTATTCTTATTTTTAATTTTGTAAACAAATATCATTGCAAGGTACTCAATGAAATGTCTAACATCTAGCCCATTTACCTGATCTAACAAATTGTATATTTTTCTTACCCTTTATTTAATAATATAAGCGTGCATGTATTTTATTGTATTCAGACTATCAATTAATGAGGAATTTGCTGTAAATAAAATTCTAGAACACTATCAGGCATAGGAATTGAAGCAAAATGATTTTATTGTAAAACGAAGATCCAGTGTCATAACTGATGAGACAAGTGGATAAAGGTGCCATTTTTGCATTAAACTAACCTTAAGGAATGATTATTTCATTTTGTGGTTACTTTTTTGCAAAAACAAGATAATTACTAACTAATTAAACCAAATATTTAAAATCTCAATAAAGTAAAAAGTCCCAATAAAAATATTTAAAGTCAATTTTTTCCATACAATGATTTTGTTACATGACACCTTTATCCACTTGTGTCTTCATTTGTACAATAATTACACTCTGCATTTCTTCCTCGCAATGCCTTGATCACCAAGATACATTTTTGTTTTCATAGATTTAAAAATTCTAGAAATTCGGTCTTTTCAGTTATTTCATAGGAAAAATCGTACGAATTGTGTGTAATTTCAGTACCATTATTATTTTTTGAAATAATCGTTTGGCACCATCAAGACGGTAATCCTTTTACAAAAAATAATTAAAGCTGATTTTTTCTATATTACAAAAAATAATTACAACTGATTTTTTCTATATTGTTCCCAGTGAAGGTACAACATTCGGGATTAATATCTTCGTTTCAATATTCGCTATGAACTACCATCAACTTTCATGTTGTACCAGAGAACTGAAAGTTTAAACTAAGATTGCAGGAAAAATATTTATCATAGATACACCTTTATCAAAGTGATTGCTTGCTATCGGAGTAACACGCGACAACATGAACAGTGTTATACAGCATGTCTCTTTTTAGTAGACTATATTCACTTGTTTGCTCGTCTGTTTCCAAAACTAGATCCATACAGTACTAGTGATTGCTAAGAAGCATGAAAGACCGTTGTATATGGTTGGCCATGGTCACAGAGTGGAAAAGCGAATAGATCCAGTTCACCCTGCAATTTAGCTATTTGGCCAGATAAATACTTTTAAACTCTAAATATTTTTAATGTTAAGGGAATTGAAAATTGAAGATCTTAAGCGTCCTTTTTGAGCGTAAAATAGTACACTATCATTTGAAACTGAAATTGTACTGCTTTTCCAATGGAGTCAAAAAATAAGGTTGATGATTTCAGACGTAGTTCCATAATGGTTTAATCTGATCAGTGGTTGTCCCAGGAATTCAATTCAAATAAGGGATCGATTAATTAATAAAAAATGTGTCTTTCAGGATGTCGACAGAAAGGTTTAGGTGCAATTTGAGGTGGGCTGATGAGAAAACTCTTTTAATTGGCTGGGTGGATACTGTGAGGGTTTGTATTATAAGAAAAAGAAGTGCTATTGAGCTGGCAAACAGAGATTTACCAGAATATTTAGTAGACCCTGTGTCAACTGTCCAGACTGAGTTTTTCATCAGCGGCATCGCACCTTTAGGTAATTAACATGATTCTTAAATATCCTATGACCAGTCGTTTCATGCGTGACTGAATATTTTTTCAACAGGTGATAAAATCATATAGTAATTCCAATTATAATGAAGCCAGTAGTGCTTTATTTGCACAACTAATAAATTGTGATTAAAATTTACTCAAGTACGCTTGTAGTACCGGTAAATCGCACCCGGTGCTAGAAACTTTCATGTACTTTTAGAATTGAAATACATACTATTTGCATGAAATTTGTAAAAGTGCTTGTTTTCACTTCTCATATGCTGAAATAATTGTGCTTAGTACTCATAAGTAGCTTGGAGTAGTATGCTGCATGAAGATGTCGATTAATATACAGGTGTCAAAAAGATCTTCCTGACAAGCCATAGCCTAAATATCATAATCACCAGTTACCTTTGGTTAATGTAGCTCCTGAAACATAACCTCTGCTTTAGGCACTAGGGGATCGAAACCTGGATCTTATGAACTCGATCCCCACTAGTGTCAGATTTGTTTCATCCCTAATGCATATTTATATTTTTAGATCAGCAATTAGTTTTATTGGGCATACCCAAAGTCCCTGAAGCTGAGGATTCTCAATCGCCCCGACCCCAACTCTACATAGTGGAATATAGGGACAATGATTGTGTTGATGTGTGTGCTGACAGTTTGTCTTTACGTGACTACCAGGTAAATTAATCTGCAGTAATAAGGACAATCCCTCCATACAAATTAGTTTGTCATTTGGCTTGAATACAGGCTGAATCTTTAGTTTGTAATCGGGCTATACCTCCAATATTTTAAAAGATATCTATCGTTCTTTCTACGGTTTTTTGGCCCTTATTACCCAATGTCATACGACACAAACAGATTGACTAACTGTATCCAAAGGGAAATTGCTCACTTAACAGGTCGATACTTGACGCGTCTGCTTCTCGCTCTTGCACACACACATAAATTAGATTATAGAGGACCGTTGTTTTCATTCACTTTCCCAAAATTCTCCAATAAATTTAACACAGATTGTCGACATCGTAGTTGAACCTTCAGGCATTGCTGTTCTACATCGAATATCAACAAAAACTAAACCCAGACAATACGTCCATGCCAAGCAAATTGCCATACCGACAGTGACAAGTATAAATACCAAAAACTCATACGTTGAAAAAACTAAGAACTTCTGTCTGCGAGCTTACGAAACAAATATTACGCATAGATTGCTATCGCACATGTATGTGTAAAGATTATGAATGTATGCAAGTAATTCCTAGAAGTTTTGCTGTGACCCGCAAAAAACGGTGAAAATAGGTTATAAAAATTATAGGCAACTATACGCCTCCTATTTGGAAAAT
The DNA here is from genome assembly GCA_963669975.1 of Acanthoscelides obtectus. Classification (NCBI taxonomy): domain Eukaryota; kingdom Metazoa; phylum Arthropoda; class Insecta; order Coleoptera; family Chrysomelidae; genus Acanthoscelides; species Acanthoscelides obtectus. Next base: position 68,499,442 of record CAVLJG010000001.1, on the reverse strand, counting down.
ACGCTGCTCTCTACAGGGTGATTCATATAACTTCGTCGTAACACAAGCATGATACTTTTGGATGGAATATCCTATATATACTAAGTGACATATAAATCCGAACACCCAGTTTAAATGGTTTTATTTTAATAAAATTTTGCATAAGTACTTAATGAAGCATAATAAGTAAATGATAAAAATTTCAAAATGATTGCACTGCTTTAAAGCCCTTTGACCGTTAATAATGTGTGGATGCACCCTGATGTGCTACTCATTCTCCAACGCGCCTAGGCATGCTTCTGATCAGGTGGCCAATGTCCTCCTGTGGTATCTCACGCCAGGCAACCACCAACTCCTCTCGAAGTGCGTATAGAGTCTGAGGAGGACGTTGCAAATTGAGCAATCTCCTACCCATCATATCCGACACGTGCTCAATTGGGGATAAGTCGGCAGATCTTGGTGGCCATGGTAACAATGTGACATCATTATGTTGAAAGAAGTCTATTGTGACTCTTGCAACATGTTGTCGGGCATTATCTTGTTGGAAAGTTGGATCTGCCAGGGTGTCAAGATAGGGTAAAAGATGGGGTTCTAGAACTTCGTGGATATAACGCTGCGCGTTCATGTTACCTCTGATGAAGATTAAAGGTGACCTGGAACCATAAGCTATAGCACCCCAAACCATAACTTCAACAGTGTGATGAACATGTCTTTCAACAAAAAACTGTGGATTCCTCCTTTCACCACGTCGCCTTCTAACCCTGGCACGACCATCGTGCATGCCTAAACAAAATCGAGACTCGTCATGAAAGAGAATACTGTTCCATTCCTGATCCCAGAGTGACCATTGTCTGAACCACTCAAGGTTAAGTTAAAGGGAGGACCCAGTGTGGCCGGTATGAAAACAAGCCAAAACTTCTCATTCGTCGGTAAACACTTCGCATGCCAATAGGTCTTCCGTGTTCTGCAAACCGTTCATTTGCAATGGACCTGGTAGTGGAGAAACGGTCCCTTAAGGCCAATAATCTTAGGCGGCGATCTTCACGGTCTGTTGTTCTACAGCGGCGTCCAGTGCCCCTTGCTCTTTGCGTACGGCCTTCTCGAAGCCATGCCTGACAACACCTAACCACAGTGTCTACACTTCTTTGCACTCTAACTGCAATTGCCCGAAAAGAAAGTCCAGCTTCCCGAAGTCCCACTATACGGCCCCTATCAAACTCACTAACTTGACGAAATCAAATTTCGAGTTATTTGCAGTTTTCCAGAAATTGCAGATATAGTATAAGATCTTAGGGCTGCCAGACATTACTTTTTTGAATGCAAAACTTGAGGCATTCAGTACATCCGATTTACACATACCAGGTGAGAAAGGTGAGTACCAATAAGACCAACTTTGCCTAAACTCTCATGACTGATTTTTATATACACTTTGTAAAACATTAATTACAAAGTAAAAAGTAATATTCAAACTTCAGCCAGGCGTCTTGAAGCACCCAAAAAAATAGTTGAACTTTACTTACTTTCTCAGGCTTGATTTGTATATGTGATATTTAGAGGAAAATTTTAAAACTATGTTTGCTTAGTCAGACAAATCAAGGGGGCCCAAAACTCCGTCAGACAAAAAAAAATCAGTAAAGAAGAAGAAAAATTCATACAAAACGCGGCAATTAGGTTGACCTGCACTTCCTATTCAACACTATCATCATTTCATAAAGGATAATATTCAGCACAAGTTAGACCCAATGAGAAAAGAGTTAGTTACGAATATGTATAAGAGAAAAATTGAACGGATCAAGTTAGTGGAACAGGTCCATACTAAGTCCATATATATTCGTTCTAGTATAAGATCCCAGGGCTGCCAGACATTACTTATTTTCTCAAAGACAAAACATGGGACATTCAGTAGCATTTATATTGTCCCATTAGAGCAGAACTATACCATGTCAAAAACAACAATTGCACCAACCAACAAGTGCGACAGCGATCGGTCGGAAAATGTAACGAACACTATTACGCAATACAAATTGTCACAGCCTGCGTGTACGCAAGTGAAAACCATTTCGAAGGCACTCCCCGATGAGCGCTAGATGGGTATCAACCGTATTCGCCTATCTATGATAATGGAGGTGGAAACCTTGCATATTAATATACGAGATGCGGTGTTGCCAAGCGGAGCAATGATGCAATGCTGCAGATTTTGTGGCGAACCTGCCGTTTTATTTCGACCTAAACTGGAGCACCGTTAGGAGCGAGCCGAAATCAATCCAAATTATTTGGGCGTAGAGAATAAACTAACGTATACTTTCAACATCTTAATTCAAGGAACAGGTGTAACATATTGGCAATGCGGCACATTCTCGCGTCAGTGTTGCTAGGAAACGCGGTGATGAGCTTCGCTATGCAGCCGGCTTCTATCTCTTTTCGAACATATGTGTCTATACATACTTCTCTCTCGTACACATTGAACTCAAGCCGTCAGACAAATTTGGTTCTCAGTGTATAGAAATCAACAATGAGAATTTAAGTGAAATTAGTCTCATTTTCACCAGCCTTTCTTACGTTTTGTCCATAAATCATTGTCTAACTTTTATCTTTGGGAAAATAAGTAATGACTGGCAGTTTGGGATCTTACTCTAATGAATATCTACCGCATGATTCGTGGAAAGGAAGGATTTTTAGTGGATGGGGGTAATTTTAATACCCATCCACTAACAATCATTCCTTTCGTCGAATCGTGTGATATTTATTTTGAATTTTAACTTCTGGAAAACTGTAAAAACTCAACAATTTAGTAACCCCTTCAAAATTTTACACCAAAGCTAATCTAATGAAAACGATAATCCAAAGCCGTAAAAATGTAAAGATATTCCATGTGAAAATTTCGAGGAAACGCACGGTTTGTGTTTATACACTCTGTATACAGAGTGTAAAGTTAGTAGTGGATCAACGGGTCAGGTGATAGAGGGCCTCAATACCTATTGATTGAACCCCTATATGTGTGGTCCGAAATTTTATAGTTCAGGGATAATGAACTTTCAATCGCCATTACAACTAAACCATTAGGCTTAGGGCTGTGATTTTATTTTTGAGATGAGCTAAATGGTTAGTTTTAGCAATGGTTATGTCACTTTTTAACAGAGCTTATTAGAAATCAACGCAAACAATCTCAAATTCATTTTTTTGTGAAATATTTTCCACCACTCAACTTTGGAGGGCGCTAAAAAAATTGAGGTTGTATTTCATTATTCATTTTATTGTAAAAACTATTTCAATTCGTGTATGATAAACCCTGAATATTTCAGCTTGCTACGATGAGTGTATCATGTCACATTCGTTGTTGTGATGCGATAAACGCAAGAAACACAATATAATCCTTACCACCTACAAGTACAGAACCTATTGTGTTTAGCCGCTCTGTATGGCGATTTACCGACAAGTGTGGATGATAGTTTAATTTAACTAACTTTTAAAGAACATGTTCGAAATTATTTTCTACACACCTTCCATAAAATTTTCCTTTAGTCTTTGAAATGAATTTGCGTTTTCCATAATTTTTATTTTTGCTTCATCAATTTTCTGGAGCAGTTGGTTGACATTTGTATATTCAGATGTATAGATTATCCCCTTATAAAACCCCCATATAAAATCTAGATGATATAAATCGGGAACCTTTGAGGCCATTGTATGTGTCCACCTCTACCTGTCCAACTCACAGGAAAGACACTGTCTAAGTAAAGCGGTACATTCCGTGCAAAGTGGCATGGGGCACCATCGCATTGAAAATACATGCAAACTGCTTTGTAGAAAAGCACGATATGACTGACCACTCAACCTGGCGGGCAATTCATACGGTCCAATTATTTTTTTGTTGAGTACTCCATCCCATAAATTAACGCCGAACTGACGTTGAAATCTGTGTCGGCGTAAAGCGTGTGGATTTTCCACGCTCCATGAATGGAAATTGTGCATGTTGAATATTCCATTCCGGTTAAAGTTGGATTGATCTGTCTATAAGAAGCTGTCGAAAAAAGTTTCATCCTCTTCGCGCCTTCTCAACATATTCTCATAAAATTCAATCCGTTGTGCATAGCCGCTTGGAAGCAATTCTTGTACTTTTTGTATATGTTAAGGATGCAGGTTCTCCGAGCGTAGTATTGTGTGCACTGAAGTATGGGATGTTTCTGCTTCAGGCAATGGTTCTGATGCTTATAGAGGGATCTCTCTAGGCTGCTTCTATTATATCTTCTATTTCTTCTGTGCGTATCCTCGGCGCTCTTAGCTGACGATGAGTGCCTAGTATGCGGCCCTCCATATACGTATTACTGACGCGTAGAAAAACGCGGTAGTCGGGATATCCCGCCGATTGTGGTCCACCTCTTCTAACCACATACTCCCGATACATTCGAGCAGCTGCTCGAGCATTTCCTAGGCCAGCACCATAATAGTAATGCATTTCTGCATAATCTCGCGGAGAATATGACATGATTCTACTCAGATGCCAAACATTAGATACACATTCCGCGCTGGACCATCGCCTGACATAGTAAGTTCGGTCGGACCGAAGTTTGTACGCTCCCGCACCTGGAATGCCGAGTTGAATGCTCAAGCTCATTAAGCTGATTTGGCTATTTGCGTAAAAAATCCGCCATTTTGATTTTACATGTTAATACACACATTATCACTCGCACTGCTAGGACGAATCTAATAGCACCTCATATTCAAAATCCACCGAGTCGTTTGAACTGTAGCTCGTAAAATAGAATTTCTTGTTTACGTGTATACATACCCACCTGCGTCAAACATACAGATTTTTTAAGGTGAGGCACTTATCGGAACAAGCTGAGATTTTCAGGGTTTATTATACATGGGTTGAGATAGTTTTTACAATAAAATGAATAATGAAATACAACCTCAATTTTTTTTACCGCCCTCCAAAGTTGAGGGATGGAAGAGATTTTTCACAAAAAAATTAATCGAATATTTTTTGCGTTGATTTCTAATAAGTTCTGTTAAAAAGTGACATAACCATTGCTAACGATTTAGCTCATCTCAGAAAGTCACAGCCCTAAACCTGACGGTTTAGTTGTAATTCCGATTGAAACTTCATTATCCCGTTTTTTTTTAGAAATTTCACAATATTGCAAATATCTCCTGAACTATAAAATTTCGGACCACACATATAGGGGTTCATTCGATAGGTTTTGAGGTCCTCTATCACCTGACTCCCGTTGATCCACTACTAACTTTACACCCTGTATATGATGCACATGATTTAAAAAAACGTTTAAATCACGGGAAACTATTCTATTTTAGGGAAAAGTTTGCTACTCTATCTGCATAAGTGATAGACTTACTATCAGAGTTGACTTAGTTTTCGGACACAGTATTAAATGACTCCAGAAGTAGCTACGTAGTTATGTCACCCTGTTGCAAGGGGCATATTTCCCTAATAAGTAGCATATACATATTTGCCTATAATTCTTGTAAATATCCTTTAGGAAATCCTTTATAGAGGTGGCCCATATGTAACTGACTGGTTTGTACTGAATATTTGTGAAATGAAACGAAATACGTCCATTTTCTCATCTTAATCTTTTATTGAAACTTAGAAATTATGTTTGAAAAATAATATCAGACAAATGTCCGCATCTAGAAGCCGCGACTTACGGAAGTACGACTCCGAAATAAGTTTTTAAAAAACTTTTATTTTCAAAACGTACAAAATTGATGTGAAACGGACCGAGAAATAGCTAGAACTGAATACAATGCAAATTACGGTATATTTATAAACTCTGTAAAAAGTGCAAGCTATGTGAAATGCAATTCTACAATTATGCATATCTGGTGTCTGTAACTCCTCCCGCCGTAGAAACTGAACCAACGGTGACGTTTGAAAGTTTTCGTTCTTCTTGGATAATTTCTGTCTTCTTTCTCTTTAACGTTTATCTTCTATAACTTATCTTCTATCTTTATCGTTCTTAGCTTCAAACAATAATTTCGGTTTTTCTATTTTCTTTCTTCTTTTCGGCTTGTTTTCTTTTAAAGTAAGATTTAACAGTGAGGTAGCCACAGATGATGGCAATTAGGGAATACAGTAAGATGGTCCAGATGCTTACTGATTGGAGATCAATAATTGGATTATCGGGGATTTCTTGGAGTCTGTGCTTGTTCAAATCCAGGGCGGCTCTAATGTTGTTCGTTTCTTCGAAGTTAATGGATTCTAGTTGAAGAGGTTCCAAATGGGCAGTCTGCGTTTTCTTGAATCCTTCAAAAACTAGCTTTGGTAGTGCAATATACTTAAACTGTGATTTTGGGTTCCGGCGACTTTTTATAACAGTTGAACCCATATAGACTTCGCAGTTTTGGCAATTTTCTAGTAGATATGTTCCTCGAAGTGGAATTTTGTCTTGGTTTTCACCACACCTATATGTGACAATTTTTCTGTTGGGAATAACTAACATCCAGTTTTCTGCATCTAGCTTTTTGACTTTTTCTTGTTGTACTTGTATCGGCATTTGAAAACAGTTAGTAATATTCTTTTCATACAGTAACATTTGAACTTCACATGGATTTCCTTTGCTTAGCTTTACTGGATTCTTCTCGTGGCAAACATATTGTTCAGGCTGAATTTCTTTGCAGTTTTTGTCAAAAAGGCTATAAGCGTGCTCATTTAGGATTAGGTAGTTTGAGTAAGGAAATATGACTTTAAATTGATTGGATGTCGTCGTAGGTAATGGGTATAGGTGATAATAATTATATCTATCGACCTCTACTAAAGGAATTTCCAGAATGAAAATAACTTGATTGCCTTTACTATAACTTTTGATTTCTAATATTTTCTCAAAAAGCAGAATGTTTTCTAAAGCAGGTTCAAATGGTAGTTTGACATTATGTAAATGTTCTGAGATAAGCTTTATTTCTACTAGAAGGTCTTGAGGTTTCAATATAGAATTATGCAATGTATTAAGTTTTGCAAAAGATATTGCAACCTCTAATTTTTCTAAATCATCGTGGATATATCGAAATGAAGTTAATATTTGTGAAATTACAATTTGTATAAAAAGTTCGTTTTCTAAGTGTAAATCTTTTGCCTGAAGAGCCATCAGAGATTTCTCAAATTGCAGGATACGTGATTCTAAAATTAATTGGTTTTTTGTAATATTTTTCGATGTTTGCTCAAAAACATCTAGAGCCTGACTGATAATTGTAACTTGTTCCTGGACTAAAGTTTTGATTCTCTCTTGATTTTTCGATAATGATAATAATGCTTGATCATAACGTTTCGCATCTGATTCATCTAAATTTCCTGTTATTATTTTTATGATCGAACCAAGCCCATTGATTAATCCTCTTTTCTGTTTTCTATTATAAACTGGATTTATCTGTAACAATTGATCGTGAATCTTTGATTCTAATGATAATATTAGATTACAATAATTTTTTATTTCTGTAAAATAGGAAGTTGAATTTTCAATTTCCATTTTCAATTGTTCAAAAATTACTTGCAATTCTGCGAATTGTTCAGCTAGATAGGAAATATCAAATATTTGTATGAATGACCAATAATCAGCAATATTCTGGGCGTTTCCTAATTTTAAGGGAAGGAGGCCAGGATTGTCGCTGAGGTCGTGGAATTTGGGACATACTAGTTCTGTTGTCGATCTTCCGCTGCAGGCGAGGATCCTGAAATAGAAGGGACTTTGAGTTCCTTCATATGTATTATTTCTATTTTATTTGTGGACTTATTTTTTATTTTTGCTTTGTTATGTTCTAAGATTTCTACTAACTCAAATGGACCTTTAAATTTGTTGTCTTTTTTATTTCTTCTACGATTGGCTTTATAGACTACTTGCCCTACTTTGAACTGATATTGTGAGCTACCATGAATGTTACGTTTTTCGAGTACTTTGGCTTTATTTTCCTGCAAATCGTTTGAAATACGCTGGTATAGATGTTTCATTTTATCTTTATGATTTGAAGCATAGTCAGAGTAAAAAGTAGTTTCGATAAGGTCCGAAGGATCTCTGGAAATAGTGTGCCCAAAAGTCAATTCAAATGGCGTGAATTTTGTAGCAGAATGTAATGAACTGTTATATGCTATTAAAGCGTAATTGATAAGGTTAGTGGTCGTTTCTTTTGGAAATTTTTGTAAAAGTATTCTGAGATGCTCAATTAGTGATGAATGGAATCTTTCTATTGGTGAATTTGATTCGTGATGTAAAGGTGTAGTAAAATGCACATCGATTTTATGACATTTCAAGAGTTCCCTAACAGTCTCATTTTTAAATTCTGTACCATTATCAAGAGTAATACGCTCAGGTAGACCATAATATGAGAAATAATGTAAGAATGCTCTACAAATTTCGACACCAGTGGAATATTTGGGGGATTTCTAGAATATTTGGCTTTTTGACAAATTACACAATCGTTAATAAAATGTGTGATATCGGTCTTCATGCGGGGCCAATAATAATTTCGTTTGAGTTTTTCTAATGTTTCATTGATTCCTCTGTGATTACTCTTGCCTTCATGTTGAAATTTAATCAGCATAAGTTGCGCATCTTTTTCTTTGACAGTATTGATTAATTTTGTACATTTAACTAATTTTAATTCGTTGCTATCGAAATTATCTATGAAGACTCTATTAAACATAGTATAAAGTGAATCCTCATGGAAGTACAGATAAAATGTTCTGTCATTGGATGTGTATTCTCTAAGAAATTCATTTATGGCTGAAGCAGAATTTGGAATTTTCACATAAAGAATTTTATGATTATCAAAGGTTTCTTGTTTGACATCTGTTCGATTGTGTGGATTTTTAGAAACGATAACTTGGGTTACCTTATTATTGATTATTTCATCTAGTATAGGAATACCATCATTGAAATTATTTTCCGCGTTACAAGTGTGGGCTGTCTCGGTTTCGCTGTCTTTAGGAGATTCATTTTGTATGTTATTCGGTGGAGCTACTTGAACATCTTGTAAAATGTGTATATTTCTTGAAGAATCTAACGGTTGTGAAGCCGTAATAGGATTTCCGGGATCTGAATTTAACAATGCTAAGGTATCTTCTTCCAAATCTGGGAGAGATTGTTTATTGGCAAATAACTGATTTAAATAATCTTGAATATCCTGATCAATGTCACCTGGGTTATTTATGACACTAGCTGATTCTACTGCATTTACATGAATACGTGACAATGCATCGGCATTAGTATTGCATTTTCCTTTTTTATATATGATTTCATATTGATAGTCCATTAATTTGAGTCGCCAACGTACAAGTCTGCTATTAACATCTTTAGCATTCATCAACCAAACTAGAAGGCGATGATCTGTATATATATAAAATTTACGTCCAAATATGTAAGGTCTAAATTGTTTGCAAGCATATACAATAGCCAAAAGTTCTTTTTCGGTAGTAGTATATCGAGTTTCAGTTTCGTTTAGAGTGCGACTAGCATAAGCGACTGGTTTATCATTAGGAATGATACCTTGAGATAAAACACAACCTATAGCTTGATTCGAGGCATCGGTAGTGACAATGAAAGATTTTTCAAAATCGGGGTATGAGAGTATGGGTGCATTTACTAGGAGATCTTTACAATGTTCGAAAGATTTTATAAATTCGGGTGTGTGGACGACTTTAGCTTCTTTCTTAAGACAAAGTGTCATTGGACGGGTAATTTTTGCAATTTTAATAAATCTGCGATAGTAACCTACGAGACCTAGGAATGATTTGATCTCTTTTTGATTGTTAGGAATAGGAAAATCTTTTACTGCCGAAACTTTATCTGGGTTTGGTTTTACTCCCTCTGGGGTAATGACATGTCCTAAATATTGAACCTCTTTCCTTAAAAATTCCGATTTATCCATTTGGATTTTAAAATTTGATTCTCTGAGCTTTGCAAATACTTGTCTTAAACGTACAATATGTTCTTGAAGAGAACTACTGAAAACTACAATGTCGTCTAGATAGACGAGACATATTTCATTTTGGAGACCACGCAGGATGTTATCCATGACGCGTTGGAATGTACTTGGAGAATTTTTCATACCAAAAGGCATTCTAAATTCCCAATGACCATTTTCAGTTGAAAAAGCTGTTTTTGGAATATCTTCTGGTTCCATTTCAATCTGATGGAATCCGCTAGCCAGATCAAGTGTCGTAAAATATTGACTTCGACCGAGTTTGTCTAAAATATCAATTATGTTTGGAAGAGGGTATTTATCGTCGACTGTACGTTCATTAAGTTTTCTATAATCTATTACAATTCGCCACTTCTTTTTGCCTGAAGCATCTTCTTTTTTTGGTACTATCCATATAGGGGATGAAAAGGGTGATGTTGAAGTTTGAATAATGTCTTGCTGTAGCATTTTCGAAATTTGATGCTTAACTTCATTTCTATGAATTTCTGGATAACGATAACTTTTTGTAAAGATGGGGGTATCATCGGTCAACCTAACTTTGTGTTTAATTTTGTTAGTGAAGCTTAATGGGATATTTTCGCAGTGAAAAATGTCTCTAATTCTAAACAAAGCTTGTGTATAGCATCCGCTTCTTCTTCATTACAGTGATCAAGACGTAAACTTTGCAGATTATTCTTTAATATGCTATTATAATTTTTGTCAAAATTTCCATCAGTTTCATTAACACTGTGAACACACACATCAAAAATTTCTATAGGTTCAATATCTAAAGGATTATTGATTTCTAAATTTACAGCTTCCTCACTCGAATTAATAATCGTAGTGATAGCAAAATTATCCGAAATATTCACCAAAGCTTGAGGCATCTCTAATTTGTTACCAAAATTTGTATACTCTAGAACACCTGTTCCGCTATTCAACTTCACGGGAATTTTCACAACTTGTTCTGTACGAGGGGCTATGGTGATATGGTAAGTCTGAAATTTTGTAGGTGGATTCGGACAATTTGATTTATTTTCGAAAATAATGGGGATATGGGCCATAGGAGTAATTAGCATCTTATTTTTTAAATCAATATTGGCTTGTAGCTGTTCTAATAGGTCAGCACCAATTATCCATCATATTTATCAGAAAAGCCAAAAATGTAGAATTTATGAAAATCGTCAGTATTGAAAATTTGGAATACAGGAATATGTGCTACTTGGTTATGGAACGTCATACCATGAGCTGTTTGAATATTGAAATTTTCGCCAGAAATATAATCTGAATAAAATTTATACGCTAATTTGGGGTCTATGAGACTTCTGGAACTACCGGTATCGATCAAAAAATAAGCAGTTAATTCGGGAATATAAATGTAAGGTAGATCTGTATGGATATTATTCAAATATATTATATCGGTTTGATGTTCGGAGGGACATGGGAAAAATTTTGTTGTTCAATTGTTGGGTCGTTAACTTCTTGTGAATATGTGTCATTGTCAAGCATTGGGTTGAAATGCTGATTTGGAACATCATAAGAGAAATCATGATTAGGATAGTCATATTGCTCATATGGTGGATTGCACTGGTTTTCATTGAGCATTGAATCGTTAGTAGGTGGTGTCAATATGGTTTCATTAATAGGTGATTGTTCATTTTCAATTTGGTGAGCAAATAAGTGTTGGGTGGATGATTTTGCATTCGGTTTCGAATGGATTGAACTCGTATCCATAGCAATCGGATATCTTGTCCTAGTTGTGACATTACTGTTATTACTTGCAGTAATTTGTGGATATGCAGGTCTATTAGTAGAGAAAGGTGGCCTTTGGAAGTTTTGTTGGAAATGTGGACGTTGAACAGATGTGTTAGCCTGGTTGAATCTCGGGAATTGTGTCTGATTTTGAGCATATGAAGTGGAAGGGTAATTAGAAAACTGAGATCTAGGAGGAAAATTATTATTAAAATTAGGCCTATGAGAATAATTTCCAGGGAAAGTATTCATCATTGGTTTCGGGTGATTTTGAGAGCTTTGAACAAATGAAGTTTGAATATATCTCACTTGTGGACCATTTGTGACAGTACGATTAGTATTCGGTTGATTAGCGACAAAATGAGGATTGAGTCTAGGTTGAGGTTTGTATGTATAAGGAACTCTGGAGGTTCTGGTTACGCCCAGTACTAAAGTAAATGAAATTTTCTTCTTCTGTGCAAAATGACAACGCTTGTTCTAATGAATCGGGATTTCTCAAACGGATAACCAATTGCATTTGGTATGGCAAGCCACTAATAAAAGTTTTCAAAGCAAAATCGTCATAATGTCTGATTTTGATCAACTTTTCCATAGCATTTTCAATGGAAGTATTCAATTTTGAAAACAGCAAACTCCTTGCATCCTGGATTCTCATTCCAAATTGCATAGGTGTTTCATTTCTCAAAGGTCTTATTGATATTAAATCTTGAATGAGACAATCAATACTCCGTTGATCGGAAAAAGTTACAGTAAGAGAATCTTTTATTGCTACCCATGAATTTAATTCTGATCGCGAACCAATTAAATCTGCAGCACGATCCCTCAATTTGCTCAAAATGGTATCTAGCAAACAAATATTGATTGGATCATTCACATTATTTGTATTTTGGAAAGCTCTTAGAAAATTTTCGCAAGAAGATATAAATCTATGTAATTGTTTAGGATTTCCATCGAAAGGTGGAATGTTATCAGCCTGATATCTAAGCAAAGATATATTTACGTCTCTAACGCCTGAAGCTGAGGCAGTAGTCGCTCTTGTTTCGGGCATTCTTTATAGATTCCAATTGGCAATTCTCTCAATTAAAGTTTCAAGATCGTCACTATAAGACATACACTATATTTTCAAGCGTTTTAGCTTTAGTCGTAGATATAAGAAAAATAATGGGAACTAAGGGAAAATACGAAAGGAAATGAGTCTTACGATAGCCACAAGATGATTCTCATCTGTGATATGGTGATTTGCCTTAAATCTTATCTTATCTTTGATCTCCCGTTGGTGGTTTCCTCGATGGATCCTGCCTTGGGTGTGGTTGTTTTCTTATCTATCCTTATCGCTAGGCTCCAGGTGGTGGTTTCCTCGATGGATCCGCCTTGGATGAGTCCCAACTATTCTGGTCGGCTTCTTCTTCTTCAGGAACTTCTTGGAGTGTCCTGGTTTGATGTCCGTGTCAGGTAAAACGTTAAAACGAACCGAGTACTCGCCGTAATCTGCGATAGAAACTTCGCGAAACTCGTCCCGACGTAGATCCTACTGCGACTGCATCACTTACGGAAGTACGACTCCGAAATAAGTTTTTAAAAAACTTTTATTTTCAAAACGTACAAAATTGATGTGAAACGGACCGAGAAATAGCTAGAACTGAATGCAATGCAAATTACGGTATATTGATAAACTCTGTAAAAAGTGCAAGCTATGTGAAATGCAATTCTACAATTATGCATATCTGGTGTCTGTAACTCGCGCAAACCTGAGCCCTCTTGATTACATTTTCCATCACTTTTTGGTAGGTTTCGGAAGGAATATTTTCAATCGCTTCCGTAATATTGTTCTTCAGATGCTCAGTATTTGGTTTATTGGCTTAAACCCTATTTTTCAAAAATCCCTATAAAAAAGTCAGGTGCCGTTAAATCCGGTGACCTTGGTTTTAAACGTCACGGAAATATTGTTCGCAAACACTCATGTTTCCCTAGCTGTTGACAAGTTGCTCCGTCCTGCTGGAACCACATGTTTTGCAGGTTAAATTGTTGGATTTGAGGAGCCAAAAAGTTGGGCACCATATCACAGTAGCGCTCGCCAGTGACAGTAAGAGAATTACCTTCTGCGTCTTCAATGAAGTAAGGTCCAATGACACCTCCATACCAAACACTGCACCAAACTGTGACTCGACGAGGATGTAATGGTCGTTGATGGATCACACGAGGGTTCTATAATGCCCAGATACGACAGTTCTGCTTATAACAAATCCGTTCATATCGAAGCAGGCTTCATCGCTCATTATCAGTTGTCGGTAAAAATCGTTATTTTGGGTATTAAGCTGTAGTTCTTTCGTTAACTGAATGTTGTATGGCCGAAAATGCATTTTTTTAAAACAGTGCATCATGACGTGCGACGCATACCCAGTTCTTGAGAACGATGTCTGGTAGACGCCTCAGGGCGCTAGGCTACACATTCACGAGCTCTCTCGATATTTTTCGGAGTACGAACAGTTGACCTTGTCAAGTCTTTAACTTCACTGGGCACATTATTTCCACCGAAATATTGCCGTAGTTTCCGAATCGTTGCAACAATCGACTCATTATTTAAGTAAAACGTTTCAACAATACGGACGAATTGTGGGATCGTATATCGCTCCATGATGAATTGGACATATGTGCTTTAAACAGCTACTACGGCGCCACCTACTGAAATGCGTGTATCAAAAATGGCGCGCAATTTAAATCAGTCAGTTATATATTGGCCACCCTGTATATGTAGCTATCGACCGATTACACACTAATACTATATATTACAAAAATGTTAAGCATTGGACTCAAACTGGATTATAACGAATAACTCTAAAAATATCTTGGGTGGTTAGTACTACTGTTTATTGACACACATATGATGGGTAGATGATTTGAACTAAACATTATCGTTACTTCAATCTTTAGACCGTTCCTCGAGTTGCAGTCAAACGTCAAGTTTTGGCTTTTTTATCACACTAAATTAATTGTTTGTGGTTCATTATACAAGGTCTGTCACAAAGTAATTAGGACAAAGAAAAAATAAACAAACATTTTTTGTTTCGAAAAATCGAATTTATTTTATTCAAAATAGTCTCCTTCAGAGTTAATACAGCGATTTGCGCGCACCAAAAGATTTTGGAATGATGATTTTAGCCCATTGACCGGGACGTCATTCAAAATGGTCGTCAAGTTTGGGATGACCTCTACGTCGGCATACCGCTACCCTTCATGGCCAAATGTAGTTTACCGAACAGAAAATAGTCACACGGTGTCATATCAGGAGAATATGGCGAGTGTTTTTTGTCAAAAGATTGGACAGAAGCGTCGATCGATGAGATGTTGTATTATCGTGCAACAAGCGCCAGCTTCTTTCTTCGCGGTGTTCTGTCCGAACACGACGAATACGCGACAGCAAACGCCTCCTAACGCCAAGATAAAACACAGAATTAACCGTTTGGCCCGGTGTAACGAATTATTTGTGTATAATTCGCTTCGAATCGTAGAAACAAATCAACATTATCTTGACTTTGGACTTTTCCAAACGGTTTTTCTCGGATTTGGCTTGCTTGGATGCTTCCATTCGGCACTTAGAAGCTTGGTTTCGGGATCGTATTGAGAACACCACGTTTTGCCACCAGTCACAATGTTGTACAGAAAGTTTTTGTCTTTTTTGGCCTCTTTCACGATGTCTCTCGAATGTTGAATTCGAAGCAATTTTTGGTCATCTGTGAGCTTGTGCGGAACAAATCGTGAACACACCTTTATCAAGCCCAAATTCTTGGCCAAACTGCGATGGGTCTTTAGAGATGTTTAATTCTATTTATATGTATCTCAATGAAGATTTTGGATCATTTTTGATAAATCCAAGCACTTTTTCGACGATTTCTGGCGTAATCACAATTTTTGGCTGACCAACACGTTCGTCGTCTTCCAGCGACTCACGATCCTCTTTGAACCGTATAAACCACTCTTGGACTCGGCTACGAAATAAAAAATCATTACCATGCACTTGCACATGATTCGTTTCGGTAAATCTTTTACATAGTTTGACACAGAACTTAATATGGTCTCTGTTCGATGCTCATTTTTCGACGGATGCTAAAAAGGTACTGTCACTTTGAGCGCGATAAATCCGCGTGAAGTGGTTCGATTGTCATGAAATTTTGACAGGCCACAATGAAATATGTACCTATTCAAAGCTAGTCTCTGATAATAGATGGCGCTACTTGTTTCGGATATCTTTCAAAAGCCCTGTTTACTTGGCGACAAACCTTGTACTTCCCACCAAAGCAGGATATGATTCGTTAACAATATACGCTATAAAATTTCAGGAATATGGTGTTAATGACTATCATCTGGATGTGCTGCTAGGCGAAAACCAGTTCTTTGTTGTTGCACCCAAGGATGTAGTTGTGGCCAGTCCGTATGATCTCGATGACAGAATACAGTGGCTTATAGAGCATAGGTAGGATACCATTTTAGTAGCTGCTACTAATTTTGTTCAGTGAAGTTTTGTGCGTTTTCATTAAAAAACGGCAGTGATAATATTTGATGTATCAGTAATACAAGTCGCGGATGACGATACAGAAACGGGCATCTTGGTATATATTAGGAATCATGTCAGAAGTATGACATCACACTGGATAGTGACAACTTTCTAGACTGATTGGGTCCAGATACCAGATATATTTGTATCTTGCTCAAATTCGATATTAGATTGTTTTTATAATTTAAGCTTAAGACAGTTAAAAAATGGTTTTTCAGTAAGTTTGAAGATGCGCTAGATATTCTAAGACGTAGCGAGAATGGCAATGGCAGTAATGTAGGAAACACAGTACCCCAAAGACATACAGTCCAGACTGTGGGTATTGAATACCTGGACCATTTGCTCCGGGAAGGACAATACGACGAGGCGGGACGGTTATGTCTAAGGATTTTTGAGAAGGACGCCCAGTTGTGGGAAGATCAGATATACAAGTTTGCCAGCGTGCATAGGCTCAGGTAATAATGACATCTGTATAATTTTAGAGAGCCCTGCAGTAATCTTAGAGCACCCTTTGTGCAAGAAAAGTGAGAAACAAACTTGTGACGTATCAAAATAATTTTGTGTCATACAGCAAAATACATTCGGTTAACAAAATAGCATCACAGCGTATTTTTAAATCTTCCTGGGATTCAGCACAGCATTACAACACCCACTTACATAGTTTTGATCCTACCGAGTCGGGAATGCTGTGATCTCGGGATCTACAACTACCAATACTCAAGACGTCAAACAACTCATCACGCCACCGGGAGCAACTCCGGCAGGGGTATTATGTAAAAAACCTAAAAACATCAAAACAGCTGACGAAATGTCATTTTGCAGAATAGGTAGTTTTTAATGTGCAAATAGTTCATTCCACGTTTGCTCTATGATCGCTGTTCGCTGACGTTTAAGCAATACGTACAGCTGCAAAACTAGTTCACAAGTGTACAACAGCTGTGTAGGTGTATTGAAACCCAACTGAAGCTTAAGCATGACAGGAAGACGATAAGACCAAGTCCTTTCCTTTTATTTATTTTGAAACTGCCTCATCATTAAAGCAAAACGAATAAATTCCTGAACTAAAGGAACTAATTGCGGGAATCATTAAATTAAGATTGACTCGTTTTGAAAACTTTTTGGATTTCAATGTGTCGAAGATTCAACTCAGTTTCGAGAAAGCTCTTGGTTTTTTAGTAGGATTCGAGATCATTCAAAGTGACATATAAATGTCAGTGCCAGTTAAAGATATTGACGCTGAGGATAGGTTTCGGTCAGAGTTTGAATCACAATATTATAGTTCTAAAGCAAAGGCCAAGTACTTGTTAAACTTGAATGCCAATATAAGTGAAAATTGTTATTTTGAAGCTCCTGTTAAAGTAGCTGCTGTTGATGTCAATGCGTTTAGTTTGCATTCAAATAATCAGATGCAATATTAAGTTACCTCAGATTGTATTATCCACATTATCATCTATTATCAGTGGCTTTGCTTTTATGATATATTTGAGGCTCTCGTTATCAACAATACTGTTTTACCGCAAATTAATTTTATTAATAGAGGTCACAAGCGATAACTATGTGTTTGCAAAAAAAACGTTTTGAGAATATAAAATTAAAAAAGAAATATTTTAGACGCCTTGAATAAAAATCTTAGAGCTTTAGTCACACTTAAGCAACAACCTATGTCCTAAAAGGTACAAAATATTTATCGGATTTTTTTTTAATAAAGAACGTTATTTAAGGCCCGTATCGTCAGCCGTCCCTACAAGTGTAGGGCGCGTTTATGGCCTCCTTGATTGTCATCCTCCTTTCTCTCCTTCAAAAATTTCTAGATTACACTTGTCCCGTGTCAGCGTCAGCGCTCTCCTATTGTGAAGATGTGTTTTCTTTTTAAATTGTAGGAAATTGCAGGCTGATAAAACATGATATAACTCAAAAGCAAGCACAATTTGATGATAATAGATGTTTGTGACATAACCTCAAAATATAGTTCTGACACGGAGAAGCAGAAAACTATGACAATCAAGGAGGCCATACTATTGTAGGGACGACTGACGATACGGGCCTAAACACTAACTAGTTATCATAAATTACAACTCAATACTTAACTAAAATATGCTATCGAATTATGTGGAGTGGCCCATTCTGCTCTACCAGACGCAACCTTCTTCGAATATCTCTCATGATGGACGGAATTCATGTCAATATCTCTCAGCTGTTCGTAAATTCGCCGTCTTAATTGTTCTTCATCTTGGGTTTCCCAGCCTCCATGATAAACCTTCTTGGTCAGTAGAGCCCAAAAATACTCTATTAGGCGAACCTGCAGCAAGTTTGGAGGATTATCGTTTTTGGGAACAAAAGGTATGTTGTGTTGTGGAAGCCAGTTTTGGGTATCTCTTGAGTAATGGCATGATGTTAGGTCTGGCCAAAACATGATGTGGTCGTTAGCATGATGTTCGTGAACAAACTGAAGCAATTTGGAAAGGCAGTTATCAATATAGCTCTGACTATTCAAAGCTTCACCCCTCGCCCTTCCCATAAAAGGTTGGGATACACCCCTGTTAGAAATCGCGCACCAGACAAGGATTTTATCTGCAAATTTCGCTATATGTTTATATCTAATATTGTCAGGGCATTCCTCTACGTTGTCCGTATACCGTATAAAATCCGTCGTTTCTCTGCATTTCAGAATTACTCCCAAGTGAAATACTTTTCGTCATCTAAAATAATGATTTTTCCATTGGCATTTGGCAAAGTGTACCCACCTCAATTGACGACAGCATCTTGGTATATGAAAGAGTTGAGCTTGAGAGTATTTGTGGCACCAACTTGTAGATACTCTTTCTTATTTGTAATTTATACATCTTAAAGCAAAAACATCCAAATAAATGAATGCCAACTGACAGTAAAGTAAATAAACAAACTTTTGTTTCCTAAGGCAACTTGATATTATTTAGTGTTTGTTAAAAATAAAGCCAATGAATTTTGTGCCAAAACTTTTAGGACATACCGAGCATTGGGATGCAACCCTCATATATCTGATATATGTTCTAAACTGCCTGAAATAATACGTGTAAGAAATGGGTAATGTCAAATAATGAGTTTCCACGCACAATTCAATCTTTCAAAACATTTTTATCAAATAGTATTTGTTTCAACGGGCAAAGCTCCTAGTACAAGTATTTTCATAAAATGTTGAGTCAATCGCATCTAATATACAGCTGCCAGAAATTACAAGATATGCAATCAAGCGAAAAATACAATGCCCTTAGGAGGCTTCATATATGCACAACAGTTTGTGCGAACCGTCAAAAATGCAGTGCCATCATAAACTTGTAATAATAAAAATGTCAATGCAAATCTTACCCATACCAATGACATAAGCACCCAGCACAGCACACCCTCAAACATTGATCATACACTCCCTGCAACTCAAACTAACGCAGACGCGAAACAAAATACTTCTGACACCACTTCCACTCGCACATTAACTAAAAGTGTAATGCAAGTCATTCTATCAACTGCTATAGTATACATATATTAGTCTAATCATATTAGCAAATTTCCCCGAAATAATTATAAAGTCTGGTTTTATTGGCGCAAGTTGTTCAAGGGGGTATTTAAAATATGGACGCATAAAATGGGTACACCAATTTTTATGGCAAAACTTTTTATTTGACAACAAAGAATGAGAAAACGTGTTTTTGGGATTCAATCGAAATTGTTGACAGGAACGAAAAAACTTTTCATATAAGCTTTTTAGATATTTATGAGATCTACAAAATGAGACCACACGCGAAAATATCCTACTAATAGCAAAAATGTTATGGCCAAAAACGAGGCAAAATTGAAGTTTTGGCACTTGTTGGTAATGCGATGATAATTTCATGCAACATGAAATTCTTCAGATCCCTAGGATTTATACTTCTAAATAACAACAAAATTGGAGTATATTGGTCAAGTAGTTTTTTGAGAATTTCTAATTGTTTATCCCAAAACACCTGTTTTCTGGCCATAAATTTGTCTGTGAAATTTCTTCTAGCTTGACTACCACAGTAGCATCTAAGCATAGTTCTTATCAAACTTGTCCTCAATGACATTTCTGGCAACTTGCCTGAAGAAAATCGACATTTCCTGGATAGACTTATTGCTTGGACCAACATCATTTTGGGGTATATTACTGTCAAATCAAATAAAATTTTCTAAGCGTTATCCCATTATACAAGAAACTAAACTTGAAATATGATCTGCGGTACTATACCATTCTAACAACCAAGTTCGTTTTGCCATTTTGCAAATTAGATTAACAAATCGAAAATTTCTGGACGATTGAAGAATGTCCAATCAAGACACCTCATTAGTCGTTCAAAGAGAATGCTGCTGAGAAGCATTTTAAAAAACGCATTTACTTGAACTTGATGGTAGGTTTTTTGTCTTTCCGCAAAGAAAAAGCGTTGATGGTCTCATCGAGAGAAGCACACAGTCTGCACTCAAACAGGAATACTCACAATTGATGCTTGTCCCATCTGGGTCCTCTTCTTTTCAATATATATGTGAATTATATTAATACTGTTTAAAGTCTGTTAGTTTTCTAATGTTTGCAGATGATTTGAAATTATTCTTAAAAATCAAAAAATATAATAATGATTGTTTAAATATCCAAAATGATTTGAATTCATTAAGTCTCTGGTGTCAAATGAATAGAATGGAACTTAATGTGGAAAAATGTCATTTAAAGGTCTTCAGCCGTAACAGGGACCCCATTGATCATACTTATACCATGAAAGGTTGTCCTCTAAAGAGTGTATCCCAAGTTAGGGATTTCGGGGGAAACCTGAACCCAAAATTATCCTTTATTACCCATATAAATATGATTGTTTCTAAATCTGTTCAACTGTTGGGATTTATAAAACGATGTGCTAAGGATTTTCATAATATTCAGTCATTTAAAACGTTGTTTTGTTCTTTGGTCAGTCAAGTCATCGTTGGTTGTCAGAGTGGTCCATGGGACCTTAGCTCTTGAGTCACAGTGTCAGTTTGTAAGTCTGTCAGGCATATTTCGCATGTGTGTTTTAGCAATAAAACACCAAGCCGCGCATGCGTAAGTCATTGCTGGTCTTATGACCACCTTATAGAGTCGAATCTTGTTAATCAAACTTAATTTTAAACGTTTACATAATAATGGGTAAAGCTGTCGAAACGTAATTTGGAATTTAGTTTTTAGCGCTTCTATATGGTTCCGCCAAGTCATCCCTTTCATTGAAACTTCAGACGGTAGTATCGTCAGCCTAGAGATAGACTTCACAGTTGCTGGGACTAGGGACGTCATGGATGTACAGTGGGTAAAGGATAGGTTCAAGGACCGAACCCTGATGGACGCCGGCTGTAATCAGCCGTGTTGTCGACAGGACATTGTCAATTTTGATGCGAAATTTCCTACTTTCAAGGAAGGATTTCAGTAGTTTTAGAAGCCAAAAAGGGAAGCCCTTTTGGATTAGTTTATACAAGAGGCCCGCGTGCCACACCTTGTCAAATGCTTTTGAGACATCCAAAAGCAAGATGCCAGTACTTTCGTTAAGGATGAATCCTCTGGTTACACGTCCCACCAGAATAACCGCCTGTAGCTCCGTACTATGTTCAGACCGAAAACTGAATTGCACGTCAGGAATCACATGGTGATCTGACGAGAAATTCTCAAGGTGACGTAGAATCACCTTTTCAGCGAGCTTAGTCGGAGCTGACAGCAGGCTAATGGGACGATAATCCTGGGGAAATATCGAACCCACCTTCTTTGGAATCATTATAACTTCAGCGGTCTTCCACGCGGATGGGAAGTACTGGATCCTTAGTATGGCATTGACTATTGCCACGAGATAAGTTAAGGACTTCCGCGAAAGCAGCTTCAGCGCCTTATTAGTGATTTGATCCTCCCCAGATGCTTTACGCACTTTAAGGTCTTTAATATGACCTTGAATCTCTGCCGGTGTGCAATGCATGATCTCAGGAGATGCCGCTGCTGTGCTAAGCAGATCTTCGGTTGAAGAAGCTTCTGAAGAAGAATATTCTGATGAAGAAAAATCACCAACGATAGCGCGACTGTCACTGACGCCGTTGGCCCTAAAATATCTCCTGACAGATCTTACGATGTGTTGCTCCTCGTCGAGGCCATTATCAAGATCATAGTTGGGAGAGAACTGTCTTTCCATGCCATCGGCGAAAACCTCAACCTTCTCCTCTGTCCTGAAGACAATGCCTCCAGGACCGTGAATGTGTGGGATTTGTTCACGCTTTCCGTTTTTGAGCGACTTCGCCACCTTCCAGAGAGGAATGCTTGAGTCGAGCATCCCCGCCAGAAAGTCGTTCCATTGCTCATTGCGGAATTCATGAAGAGCATTTCTTACTTCATGAACAAGATTTGTCGCTCTGCGAATGTCATCAGGATGACAAGACCTTTTCGCTTGCTTAATTGCAGCCCTTTTATCAGAAATTTTCTGACGAATGTCTGTCCGCAGAAAAGGTCTGCCGTGTCGCTGCACGGGAAGTACAGCTGCACGCTGCAGAGCTTGCTGAACAAAACTTGTCCACTCTGCTTGAGCCGCATCTATACCGTTCTCATCATCTATGATCGGTATATTGGGGAACTCTCTGAGGAGCGACTTGTATAGCTCCCAATCAATGCGTTTCCTTGGAGGGGTTTCATCCCCCAAGATCTGCTCATTACCCACTTCCAAAACGACGGGAAGAGGATCGCTTGAGATGTCATACATGATTCGTGAAGTGATACTGTATCTACAGTTTTTGGATAATGCAAAATCAAGAACATCAGGTGCCTGAAGGTGATTAAATGGGTGGTGCGTCGGCTCCTCAGTACTATGTATGAGGTAGCCATTTCATATCACATGGTTGTACAGTCGGATCCCACTGGTGGAATTCAACCTAGAATGACATGCTCGATGTTTGCAGTTGAAGTCCCCTGCCACAATAAGTGGACCCGAGCAGTCTAAAAGGACTTCCAGATCCGCCTCTTGTAGCCTGATACCACACCTGACATACACCGATGTGATTTTTAACGGCACACCTCCCGTCATATTGACCACCACGGAAGCCGCTTCGATGCTCTGCATGTCAGCGTTTGTCAGTCAATCCAGTCAATCTATCAGCCCGGATAACATCTTAATTCGGGAAAGCTAGACGATCTCCCGGATTAAGTAATGTTTCCTGCAGCAAGGCCACATCTATACTTTCGTCCACAAGAGCTTGATGAAATTTCCGTTTTTTGAGAATCTCCCTTAGACCCAAACAATTCCAAAAAAGAATTTTGATAAATGCATTCTGTCGTCGATTGTACCTAGCCATTTGCAGGATCGCCTGCAAAGCCTGTGTTGCGCTAATCAGAGGACCTATGATCTGCTGTAAGGGTTGCCAGGTCCACATTTTGCGTGTTCGCAGAAGATCCCACAGAGGGGGCAGCCCAGGTTGCATCCCTAGCTGCATCCGCATAACTTACATTGCGCATTTGCGCTATCACTTGCAGATTTTTCTTAGGGGCAAATCTGCAAGTTCGGCTATTCGCTGGATGCCCCCTCCACAGTTCGCGCACTTCCGTTCCTCTTGTTCTGTTTGAGGGCATAAGTGGGTCATGTGGTTAGAAGCACATTTTAGACACTTAGGTGGTGCAGTGCAGTAAGATTGCGCATGCCCATATTTTTGGCAGCGGTGACACTGCCCGATGAATCTTGAGTTCTTTTGAACTTCGACTCGGATAGCCAAACCTAGCAGCTCATGTTCGCTGAACAGCTACTGAGATGTTTCTATCTTGGGCAGTATGACTACCACCAAAGGCATGGGCACGCCGCCACCGCGTTTCAGGCGAATTATGTGCAGGGGGGAATATCCCCTCTGTTGCAACTCTTCCTTGATCTCCGTTTCCGAAAGTGTCGCAGGAACTCCTCTGATTACAGCATGAATGTTCCTCTCCGAGGGTAGAGGGAAAGTGTGATGGGGCACCTCTTCCTCCCTGAAGAGACGAATAATTCTGCGGTAATCATCCTCGGACTTGGGAATTATCTTGATTCCTGCATCGACGGCAACCGCGCGTTCGAATTTGATGCCCAAAGAAATAAACTTGTGCTTTACACCTCGCCATCTCGAAGCATCGCGAAGAACGATGGGGGTAACACGTACCTTGCGTGGGGGCTGTGCAGTCGTGTCTTCTGACACCTGGATCTGGATTGTGAAGTGTTTGTGACTGTTCTAAGTCAAAGTAGGGTTAGGTTTACATTAGATTTTCTATGCTGTACTTTAACTGGGCAGTCACTCGTTGATAAATAAATAAATATTTGAACTTAAACCACATAGAATTAGTCTCTATTGAAACATCAAGCAATGACATTGTACATTAACTCATCATGCACTCTTAAAAGAAAAAAGTCGTACCACAAAGCTCAATATGTTTGGTCCTGTTGTACAGCAAAATCTGTTTAATATCTTGATAACTTTTAGACTTTTGTAGCTACAGTTAACATTGCTAAAATGTATAGGCAAGTAAACTTAGCTTCCAAGGACAGAGATTTGCAAAGGATTCTCTGGAGGGACAGTTCTGAGGATACTGTCCAAGAATATGGAAAAAGTAACATATGGTTTGGCTCCAACTTCATTTATTTCCACACGTTATCTTAAACAGCTATCACTAGAAAATCAACTAAAATATCCAGAGATTGCTTCTATATAGATCATTCGGTAGTGACTGTGAATGTGACTTCATCACTCTGAAGCGTGAAGTTTCCGCCATCCTTGATCAACCTAAATTTGAATTAAGAAAATGGAGATCATGTAGTCCCAAGATCATCAGACCAGATACCGTCTCTTCAAGTACTTTGCTCATAGTTGATACCAAGGTTGACGCCAAAACTTTTTTATATATTGAGGCAACCCCAAGCTGTATCCAGCCAAATGACCAAGCACACCTTACTGGCTGCCATAGCACAAATTTATGACCCACTAGGACTCGTAGGCCAAAATGCTTATGCAACAGTTGTAGAAGCTGGGATATAATTGAGATGAAAAGATTTCTACTGATCTTGCTATAAAATGGGATGAATTTCTGGTACAACTAAGACAGATCGACCAATTACCATTTTCCTGGCGCATCAGTTACGGAAAAGCTATGAACATACAAATTCATGGCTTTGCTTATGCCAGCATCAATTTATTTGCGTGTAACTAATGATTAAAATCAACAAATCTAAAGTGTATTTACACCCAAAATAGAATGGATGCATGATTGCCAAAAGCAAGTACGGCGTACAGGGCCGCATTCAGGGCTACCTCCGAATGATGGACTACCACCAACGTGTTGTAAAACAAAGATGACAGTATTTAACGAAATTATCTAATATAGTGAAGTAGTTATAGTTAAGGGTGTCGCAAAATCAAATTTTTATTCTTAAAGGGGTGCTCTTTTTCTACAGATTTTTCAAACTAGACAACATGGAAAAATACATACTAGAGGTAACCAGCTGCTCACTATGCACAATGAATCAGTAGTCAACGAGGGGTACATGGAATAAATATAAGGCTGTTCAATCAATTGAAAATAGATTTTTACGGTGCACTTCGGACTTGCATTGTCTGTAGTTTATGTGTAAGTTAATATTTCACTATAACTAGGATTCCCATAATATGTATTCTGTGACAAAACAAAAACGCGAAACTTACTCAGACTCACTTAAAGAGCTATCGTCATTAATGTTTATGATGATGGATTCAAAATCTCTCTCAATTATGTTGTCCAGCTCCCACATTGCTACCTCCACTTTCTCCTGAATATGCTGCACACATTTTTGCCGTCTTTCTGGTGTGAACCTCTGTATAGCAATTCTGAACAGCTCTTGCATGTCAGAAAATTTAAATGTTGTATTGTGTGCAGCGACAAAATTCTTAACATCTGCCCATATGAGCTCAATGGGGTTGAGCTCACAGTGGCAAGGTGACAAACGGAGTACTGTTTTGTGGTGTGCTTTGGCCATTTCATCTATGACATATTTATCATGTCTTGGTCTGTGTTGTTTCACAATATCTAATAGTTGTAATTTCAGTAAGGAAGGGTCGAAAGTTATATTTTTGGAACGGAGCCAGCTCTGAATGTCTGATTTCCTAGAAGCTGAAGTTGGGATTTTTTCTATTTTGCGAGAATGATAGGGAGCATTATCCAAAACAACCACAGAATTGTCTTCGAGACGTGGTAAAATGCATGAAAACCACTTCTCAAATGCTTCCCCATTCATCTCTTCATGATAGTCAGTGGTTGTTGTTGACTCAAAAGACCATAAGCCGTCATCCACGAAGCCATCTACACCCCCAATGTGGCAAATAATGAGCCTTTTTCCTTTGCCTAGAAAGATAACATCCGCTAAGTACACATGCACGTCTTGTAGGTACGAAGATAGAGAGATATTGTGCGCAAAAATTGATACCGTGAACTACTTCGATCTATTTACCTGCTGGATTTTTCAATCCGGTCGACAGTCCATCTAGAAATGCCCTTCTGGATGAAGTCACAGTTTTGTCAACCCATACCTTCGGAGTAGTGTGCCCAGCGTTAATCCAGGTTTCGTCCAGGTAATAGATCTTCCTGTGCTGATCCCTGAATGATTTAATTTTGGTCAGGTACTCATCCTCTCCTCCACAGAACAATTTCTTCTCTATCCATAACTAAGCTCCTTTCTTCCATTCGAAATTAAGATGCTTCAAAAGTTTACGACTAGTCGAACGTCTGAAATTTTTTAACATAGCATCCTCGATAACCTCCCGTAGTATTTTATCAACTGTCGGTATTTCGTTTCTGAAGAAGAACTCGTGCACTTGCCTTCGAATCGCATGCTTGTCAGCGTCATCCAACGATCTTATGATACTTTTGCGATTTTTACCCGTCATTGGCTTGGAAAAGGCATGCTTTTTCTTATGTTCGTTCAAAACATTGTACACTGTCGCTTGGCATACCCCAATTTTATCTGCCACTTTCAGACCTATTTTTGGGTTAGTTGATGTTTCGTCTTCCTTCCGCTCTATCTTGAATGTATTCAATATGCCGTCTTTCATGTCTACGCTAAGATGTCTTTTTTTGATCGCTTTCTAGGAGGGCTAAGGGACTAGCCTACAGCCTCGTTAGCAGTATCTGTACTGGACATGTTCAGGATTGGTTCAAAACAAATAATAACGAGGAATAACAATAACAAACAGAAACTTAACAAATTACTCAAATACACTAAACAACAACAACAACAACAACCAAGCAAGGTGAATACGAAAACGCGAGCACGCAGTGATGCACGCGACAGTCGGTGGCCTGAATGTAACTCTGCCTGCCATGCCCCTGCCCGCGCATTATTCCGCCAGGCGACCGCTTGAAATTTAATGGCGAATTGACCAATAAGAGGCGTTGACCCCACCTGTTACCGAGAGATCACGCGCTAACTGTTATTATTTACATCTCATCTTGAATTTGGATTCAGTTTAGTCTACTCAAAAACTAAAATTGCACCACTCAAAAACCAGAGCATTCCACGTTTAGAGCTTTGCGCAGCAATTATTGGCGAATCTATATCAATCAGTCATAGGTTCACTTAATTTATAGATTAATACAGTTATGTTTTGGAGTGACTTAACAATGACTTTGGCTTGGATTGCCGAAGAACTCAGTCAGACTTTCGTTGCTAACCATGTATCTAAGATACAAGAGATATGCGACAGGGTGGAATGGAAACATGTCCCATCAGGGGTTAACCCTGCTGGCTTATTATCTGGAGGGACAACTCAGTTATCCAACTCCACTCTCTAGAGGAATGGTCCAAGTTGGATACTCATAATGAGGATGCTTGGCCAATTGCCATTTTATTGTCAAAGTACCTGAGAAGAAAGTAAACCAATCATTTCACTCAATGTCACCAAGCCCATGGACTCAAATGAATAACAAATATTTGTCATTGGTGAAATTGGATCGTGTTTTACAATACATGCTTAGATTAAAAAATCGTACTTTAAGACTCAGCCACTCCTTTGACTGTTCTTGAATTACAACATGCTTTGGAAACTATTATAAAGTTGGTACAGAATCAAGAATTTAGTAATGAAATCAAGTGTTTGAATGTTGGAAAGCCAATTAGTTCTTAAAGTACCACACTGCCATCAAATCCTTTTTTGTATTAATCTCAATTGCTCAGAGTAGATGGATGGTTTAAAAAATGCAAATATTTCTCACACGCAGAAACACCTGATCATACTGCCATCTAATCAAGAATGCACTGATTTGTTCATAACTCATTTTCATAAAAAATATTTGCATGCTGGTCCAAATACTTTTTAGCTTCTATCGGGAATACTGGCCGATAGCTGGTAAAAGAAAGATCGAACGTGTATTACGAAAATCTAATATGTTTTCGATGTCATCCCCATTCTTACAAGCGATTAATGGGACAACTTCCAGTCGAACGCACATCACCAGCCAGACATTTTTAAATTGTGGCACGGACTTTGCTGGTCCATTCGCCATATAAATGAATGCGTTTTGTCACTAAAGCAGTACACTAAGAACTTGTTTGTGATTTAACAACCAATGTCTTCTTGAATGCGCTTAAAATTTTTGTTTTTCATCCTGAACTAGTTGCAAATCTATATTCCGAAATTTTACTGGGTCTCATAATGAGTTAAGCCATAACTCTTTTATCACAAAACGCAAAAACTTTTACCGAATTCCTTTCTGCGAATTCAATCTCATTGCATTTAATTCCCGCAAAATCGTCCCATCTAGGATTATGGGAGGCTGCTGTGAAAAGCGCAAAGTTTGACATCAAAAGAACAGTAGGCAGCCAAATTCTGACATACGAAGAATTAAACACCGTCATATGGCAAGTGGAAGCAAAAACCCTGACTTCTGGTCACATTCTAATCGGCGAAACACTACATGCGGTTCCCAATCGAACTTAAAGGAGCTAAATATTGGGAGGCTAACCAGATATCAGCTGTCAAGCAGAATTGTTCGAGATTTCTGGGCCCGGTGGAGCAAAGAATATCTCGCCCAACTCCAAGTTCGAGGTATTACTTTGGTACCCCTGAAGGAAGATAGCCAACCTCCTCTTCAGTAGCACCTTGGGCGGGGCGCAGAAGTCCATCCAGGTTGCGATATTGAAGTTCGGGTAGAGTCGGTGAAGTCGAATAAAAGATATTTTAAACACACAGTGAACATGATGTATCCGCTACCTATTGAACAATGAACAAGTTTACATGTTTGCGTTATTATAAACAGTACTTGTTCTCTGTGTTATTTTGAACTTTGTTGAAGCCCTTCTTACTATAGTTTGACTCTCTCGACTGTATCGACTCTTCTAAGTCCTTGAACATCTTTCTCTGTCATGCCTCTCTTAGTTTTCTTGAGTCTCTTAACGCTTTTGTCTCTCTTGACCCTCTTGGCTCTCGACTCTCGACTTTCTTGATTCTCTTGAAAAAACAATCCTCTACCTCAGATTACTTGAAATTTCTTTTCTCGTAAATGTTGTTTTCGTTTTGCAAATATTATGAAATTACTGGGGGCCAGGGCAGGCGAATGTGGTGGATAATGATATTCCATATGATATACAATGTGATGGAAGTTATTTGTAAAAGCGATAATTAATTTTTTTCATATTTTACTTATTTCGGGTCGTACGTATCATATGTATTATTTTCTTTTCAGGTCTGTCAGTCCATACATTCCCCGTACTTCTGATTGCAAGCTCAACCCACACATCTACGAGATGATATTGTATGAATATCTGAAACTAGACGCTCAAGGCTTTCTGGATCTGGTGAAAGAATGGGACCCCGCCCTTTATAATGTATGCGCTGTGATAAATGCCGTTTTAGAGCATCTCCTCAATTGTGAGGTCAATAAGAATCTATACGTTGAGGCGCTCGCTATATTGTATAGCTACGAGAAGATGTATGATAAGAGTCTCTCTATGTACCTCAAGTAAGTTGTTAATTACTAATATCTCTAGTTTTGTAATCTGTAAGCATTGTTTATTAATATAGACTAATATCAGAAGCTTAAATAAAAATTTTGATAAACTAAATGTTATTTTATAACAAACAAAAACTGACTTTGATTTAATTATTTTGACAGAAACATGGAACATAATAGACACTTCATTATTTATCATACAGAGATATAAAATCATATATAATTTTGGAAATTATAATCAAAGCGACGGCATTATCATTATCAAGAAAATATCAAAATTGTAAGCAATGAAATTATTACATTAAATTGTAATAAAGCCATTAAGTTAACTATATTTGAAAAAATTACTAATAAAGTAATAATTATATATAGATCCCCCTCTTCATCAGTAAATGACTTTATAAATTGTTTAAATGAATTTTTAACTAGACCTCATATTAATAATGATATAATTGTTTTACTAGATCTGAATATAAATTTGTTAAAAACAATGATACTAAAAATAACTACCTAAATTTAATGATAATTTTGGTTTCCTATCATATATAAACACTGCAACACGAATACAAGGACCTCAAAATCTTGTATTATCATATCTTTATTAGACACTTAAAATAAAAATTCAGTTATACGCCAATTCTTTTGGAAAATAACATAACTGATCATTTCTCCACTATATTACAAATTATATCCAAGAATAAAAACCTTGACACATGAAACCCTAGTCATTATAAATATTATTTAGATAAAACAAAACTAATAAACATGACTAACGAAAAATCGTTTGATATATGCTGAAAATGCTGAAAATAGAAATAGCTACCAATACCTTCATAGAAAAAAATTCGATATTATGTAAATATAAGCACTAATAAAATTAAACTAAACTAAAAATGTGCAGTATTAAAAGAAAAAATGGATCAAAAATGACGTTCTGAAAGAAATTGAAAAGAAAGACAAAATTTATAAGACAATGATTAATAACCCTACAATAGAAAACATAATTATAGAAAAACTAGGAATAACCTAACTGAAAAAATCAAAAAGCCAAAAAAGATTATATCAAAAAAAAAGATTAGTGAAAATGGAAACAATTCTACATCACTGAGGAATGCTTTGAAAGAAACAGAAACAAAAAAGATCGATACCAAAATTTACTTAATAAAAGATGAACAAAATCATATACATATTTAAATCAAAATAAGAAATCGCAAACAGATTTGTAAAATATGTTTCTAATATAGGTGTGACACTCAGGAATAAAATTCAAAAAAATTCAACATATAGTGAGTTTCTACAGAAAAGATAGTTTTTTCTGAAAAGGAAAACCCCAATTTTGTGAACACCCTGTATATATACATATATGTAAGTTATGTACCAGTCTACAGAGAAGAATATGCTGAACAAGCACTTTTGCCTCCACGTGCCTTTCTTATCAGTTACAGCATTGTATTTCATTTGTTCTTTACTTTGGTTTGTATAATGAACTTTGCAGTCAGTCTCGATTCAGAACTCATTCAATTAACATCATTGTATTTGGTATTTCTCAAAAATAAATCTTTTTAAAAAACGTTTTCGTTGAAGAAAGATATTTGAGTGGCGCAGCCAGTAGGATAGTCAGACGAAAAAAGGGACATTTTTCGGTTCGTTTCAACGGTTTACTGGCTATAACGAAACCAACCGCGATTGGTCGCGAACGATCCGACGGAATATCGATATCGTTACCGTGATCACCGGAACCAGATTTGGGATAGAACCCTACCCAAATCGAGAAACCAAGACGACAGCAGCCCAGAGGACAGAAGGAACATCTGCTCCAGGACAAGCAACCCAGCAGTGGCCCAGGCATACGGACACATGGGACGGATTGGATTATTACTGTAAGTACGAATGTCTTACAGGGGTGAAAACAATCAAAAGCTGTTTGATGATACATTGAGTGATACTGATTCGGACTCACAGTCGGATACGGAACATATCCAACATAGTTTAAGGAACTTGCAATTAAGACCTAGTATACTAAATAGTACAGTCAATATGAACAACAGTCAAGTAAATCAATCAAGCATGTCATTACGCCCAGAGTATCTTAACATGATACCCGAATTTTATGGTCAACAAGAATTATTACCAAGATTCATAGATATTTGCGAAAAGTTAGTGAATAAATTTTATAGATTAGAGGATGAAAATGACTTCCAGAACGAATATCTTATGAGTAGTATTTTAGCGAAAATCAAAGGTAATGCAGCTTTAAATATTAGTAGCAATATTATAAAAAATTGGACAGACTTGAAAACTGCACTTTTAAATACATATCAAGACAAGCGTGACGTATTTACTCTAAATATAGAATTGTGTGAATTGAAACAGAACAATGAAACCCCCTTTGAATTTTATAACAAAGTTCAGAGTTTATTGAATTTACAAATATCATTTTTAACTACACATTGTGTGAGTGAAGAAGCTCAGATAATATGTAATTTTTGCAAAAGCGTAGCATTAAGAGTATTTCTAAAAGGTTTAAAGGAACCTCTAGGATCGCTCATGAGGACGAAAAATCCTACAGACTTGAATGAAGCTCTGAATATATTAACTAACTACTTTCAGCTTGATCATAAGGTAGATAAACATAAAAATGTTAATCGAAGTAATATGCAATTAGTTCGCAATATGAACAACAACTTTGGTAATTATAGGAATCAATACCAAGCGGTACAGCGTCCAGTATTACAAAGACAATTTAGTCCTAATAATGTACGACCAAATAATCCTAATCAGAATAGAACGAATTTTCACAATAATAACGTTTTTAGACCTAATCAGATCAATAATCTGCCAAGGCCTACTCCGATGAGTACATCCACTAGACAGACGTATCAGCAACCAAATTTTCAAGGTAGAAATTTTAACAGACCTGGTGTCAACGCAGAACAGGCTATGTTTAACTTGTGTGTACAAGACCAACCTGTTGTAGAATTTCCAAATGATGACAATTATGAATGCGCTTATTCTCAGAATAATTCTGACGATTTTTTAGGGCAAGAAGCCTCGGAACAGAGACAACCACAAATCTCAACGGACCATCCAAGTCAATTGAAATTATGAGTTTAACCGACAAATGTAGCAAACTACCATACATTGTATTTCCGGAGTATAATCTCAAAGTATTGATTGACACTGGAAGTACAAGATCTTTCATACACCCTGAAATTGCGAAAAAATTATTTTCAAGACATATTCAAAAAGACCCATTTCAAATCACTTCAGCACATGGTTCATCTATCGAACAATATAGTATGACAATACCTTGTCCAAAGATTTTTAAGAATCCAAATATTCTCATGAAATTTCATTTATTCAAGTTTCACGAACATTTCCAATGCCTTTTAGGACTCGATAACCTGAAAGAGATATTGAATGCCAACATTGATTTGAGCAATGATCTTTTAGTCACACCCACAACAAGGATACCCATGCAATATCACGAGATTACAAAAAATTCTTCTAATGTTATCACTATTCCACCTAGAACAGAACAGATAATTAAGGTTAACATAAAAAATTTAAAAAATGGTAATGCTATTATTCCATACAGAAAATTATCATGTTTAGAAATCCCTGAATGTCTTACTACAGTGAAAAATCACGAAGCGATTTGCACAGTATTAAATTTATCTGAAGAACAGATTTCTCTTGACATATCTCGACCAATAGATGTAGAAAATTTTGAAAATTACGAAGTTTCAGAAAATTCTGATCCACCGAATATTAATTCTTTGAACTTTCAAAAATATAAATTTGATATTTCCAAAATTAGGACAGAGCATATGAACTCTGAAGAAAAAGACGCAATCACCAAGTTAGTAAGAGAGTATTCAGACATATTTCACATAGATGGTAATTACTTAACTTTTACGAGCAAAATTAAGCATCATATACGTACAAGCGATGAAATACCCATTTACACGAAATCATACAGATATCCTGAAATCCACCGAAAAGAGGTACAAAGACAAATACAATCAATGCTTGATCAAAAAATTATTAGAGAGAGCCATTCAGCGTGGTGCTCACCTATATGGATTGTTCCAAAAAAATTAGACGCATCGGGAAAGCAAAAATGGAGAATAGTCATTGATTATAGAAAATTGAATGAAAAAACATTGGGAGATCGTTATCCTCTTCCAAACATAACAGATTTGTTAGACAAATTAGGGCGATGCCAATATTTTTCAACATTAGACTTAGCTTCAGGTTTTCACCAAATAGAAATGGCAGAAGATGATATTCAAAAAACTGCATTTAATACAGAAAATGGACACTACGAGTTCACAAGAATGCCATTTGGACTAAAAAACGCGCCAGCGACTTTCCAGCGAGTAATGGATAACATACTGAGAGGTATTCAAAATGAAAAATGCTTAGTATATTTAGATGACATTATAATATTCAGTACTAGTTTACAGGAACATATTTCTCGACTTAGAGAAGTTTTTGAAAGGTTACGTCAGTCAAATTTTAAAATACAGTTAGACAAATCGGAATTTCTTAGAAAAGAAGTATCGTATTTAGGTCATGTTGTAACGGCGGATGGTGTGAAACCAAACCCCGATAAGATAAAGGCAATCACAGAATTTAAAATACCAAAAACTAAGAAGCAAATTAAAGGCTTCCTTGGACTTTTAGGTTATTACCGTAAGTTTATAAAAGATTTTGCGAAAATCACTAAGCCATTGACAATCAGATTGAAAAAAGATGCAATTATTAATCCCAATGACGCAGATTATATTAAATGTTTCGAATTATGCAAGACTTTATTGACAAACGATCAAATACTCCAATATCCGGATTTTTCCAAACCATTCTTGATAACTACGGATGCAAGTAATTATGCAATCGGCGCAATATTATCCCAAGGTAAATTAGGCTCAGATTTACCAATAGCGTACGCCTCACGAACATTAAGTGATTCAGAAACAAAGTATAGCACGACAGAAAAAGAACTTCTAAGCATCGTATATGCAGTAAAATATTTCAGACCTTATATTTTCGGACGTAAGTTTACTATTGTAACAGATCACAAAAGCCTCCAATGGTTATTTTCAGTTAGAGATGCTAGTTCAAAATTACTAAGATGGCGCTTAAGATTAGAAGAACATGATTTTGACATTGTTTACAGGAAAGGCAAATCAAACACAAATGCGGACTTTTTATCTAGAATAGAAGTAAATGTTAATGAAACAGAATCACCTTTTAATATAGACATAGATAAGCAATTATTAAATAATTATTTACAGAATCATAAGGAAAAAATGAAATTAGTATATAGGAATTTAAATGAAAAGATATTACAGAATAAAGAAAAAGTTATAAATAAAGCAAATGAGAAACGTGAAGTTTTGCCTGATATTCCTAACAAGGTATATGTTAAGAATAAGCAGAAGCAACAGAAAACTAAGAATAAGTATAAGCAAGAAAAATTAATTAGTATAGATAAGAAATTAAAAAGAGCGGAGATAGATCCCACACATGCCAATACTTCTAAAAATATCCATTTATCCAATATTAAAAGGCCCAGGAAGAAAACTTATCAATTTAAATTTACTAATATTTCAGATACCTCATCTATTTCGGATGCGGAGCAGAAATAAGAAACATAACGAACAATTTAGGAATTTTGCCAGTAAATTTAGGCACAGCTAGGCTACAAAAGACAAAACATACTTTTGTGCACTATTATGATCTATCACCTTTATATAAGGAATATGAAGATTTGAATATTCAATACAGTAATTTTAACTATAGTTATAGAAACCATTCTAAGATTAATAACGAGCTAGAAAATTATAGTAAGATAGTATCTTATATAAGGAGCTTGATTCAAGAGAAAATCGAATACATTAAATCTCATTCTCAAAAGACTCGCAATAAGAGAGGACTTTTTAATGGCATAGGCTATGTAGTAAAAACAATAACAGGAAATTTAGACTCCGACGATGGAGAACGTATTGATAAAATTTTATCTCATTTACAAGAAAATCAGCACCATATTCAAAATCAGCTGAGAATGCAATATTCATTAAACAATGAACTTGTCGCAAAATTTAACGGGACTATTCAAGATATACAGCACAATGAGATGACATTAAGAAATAACATTTTACAATTGAAACATATTTTATTGAACCAGACAACAAACCAGGATATTCTTTCAGCGAAGGACATTATCAATCAATTAATTATCCTTTATAATGCCATATTGAATATTTTACAAGATATCGAAAATTCGATAACTTTTTGCAAATTGAAAACCATGCATCCCAGTATAATAAGGACTAGAGAATTATTTCAAGAACTCCGTAAGATATCCACATTTTATAAAAATGAATTACCATTTGAAATAAAGTATGAAAATATGCTAGATTATGAATCTATTATTTCTATCAGTTGTAAAATCGATGAGAATCAAATAAGTTATTTTCTATCTATTCCTATAGATTATCCTGAACATTTCGATCTTTATTATATGTTACCTATACCGACTCTGATGCACAAATCAGAATTCGTCACTATTATCCCAAATTATAAGTATTTGCTAAAATCTGATCGAAATGAGATCAAACCCCTGCACGAGATTTGTACCCAAGGTAGAATCTATCAATGCCCTAATCGTATATTAGCCAATCACAAAGCCCAATGCGAGAAGTCAATAATTACAGAAGATCATACAGAACCATGTAGATACACGAAGCTTCAGATTGAAGAAAATCACATCGAATTTATTCCCGAAATTAACCAGTATTTAGCTGTATTTCTCACCGAAGAAAAATTGAAAATTAAATGCAAGGAGCAAATCGATACAAAGTCATTACTTGGCATTTTCTTAGTCAAAGCCAGTGAATGCCAAATATCATTCCAAGACAATGAACTTATCTTTCAAGACAAAACCTATGGAAAGCCCCTCGTAGCTGACAAAATGGATTTCCATTTTATGAAACAAAATATCCCAGAGACACAAATTACTCTGAAAACGTTAAATTTACCAGAATTACACGTTAATCGAATGTTACCAATTTTAGAAGAAAATTCCATAGAAAATTTTGGAAAACCCAGTATTTGGACCATATTACTATATCTCGTATTTTCAAGCATCTGCTGCATAATTTTATATAGAAGATGGAGAAACAAGAAAGCATCCAAGTTAGAAATCGACATTGAATTAGCCGAGATGAAAGAAGAAGGTCCAAGTCCCACAAAACGCACTAGAAGAGAAGATTCCAGTTCAAGATATAAGAAGAAAGAAATTCACCTTCCAGGGGAAGCTTCATTCTAGGGGTGGAGGAGTTATGTACCAGTCTACAGAGAAGAATATGCTGAACAAGCACTTTTGCCTCCACGTGCCTTTCTTATCAGTTACAGTATTGTATTTCATTTGTTCTTTACTTTGGTTTGTATAATGAACTTTGCAGTCAGTCTCGATTCAGAACTCATTCAATTAACATCATTGTATTTGGTATTTCTCAAAAATAAATCTTTTTAAAAAACGTTTTCGTTGAAGAAAGATATTTGAGTTGTATATATATACATATATATACAGGGTGTCCCGAAAAAGTGTGCAATATTCTACCAGCGGTTTCTAGAGCTAAAATAGGAAGAAAAAATTATATAAACATAGGTCGACAAACGTCCCCTAAGGGCGCTACGGTCTTTTAAAGGGGCTCCCCTGAAGATGGTTTTTCCTAAATATTTCCGAAACGTGTTGAGATAAAGACATAAAATTTGGTATTCTAGCCTAGTTTTTTATGCTGAATTTAAAAATATTAACAATTTTAGACAGTTTTGTTTGGAAGCGTATGTAACAGGGACGGACTCAAGTTATTTTAGCCCCAAAATTTTTGTGTGATTCTATTTATATTTTATGTATGAGTACCTATTTGATAGTTATCCTATAAATAATAATTTTAGATAGGAAGAAAGACAAGAATGCAAGGATTACATCCTTATCATTTTGAACGGGTGCAGCATGTAAGGGAGACAGATTTTTTTACCACGAATCGAGTTTTGCCAGTGGATATTAGCAAGTGAAAACACTATTCCTAGAATATTATGGTCCGATGACTCAATATTTACTAGGAATGGTGCTTTTAATTTCCATAACATGCATCACAGATGAAAATCCAAAAGTTGTTCGCCGTACAAATTTCCAACAGATTTTCATTGAACTTATGGGCAGGAGTAATTGGGCATCAAGTAATTGGGCCTATTGTACTTCCCAATCGTCTTAATTCAGAGGTGTATCTGTACGCTCTTCAGAATGAGCTCATGGATATAATACCATTGGATGTGCGCCAGCAGTTTCAAGAAAATATGTTTTTTCAACATGATGGCACCCCTGCACATTTGGGACGCAATGTTCGAAATTGGTTGAATGTCAATTTTCCAGACAGGTGGTTAGGCCGAGGAGGTCCTATAGCGTGGCCGCCACGTTCACCTGACCTGAATCCATTGGATTTCTATTTTTGGGGGTCATTAAAAGACCTAGTTTACTCGACTGAAGTAAATACTCAAGAAGATTTACTTCAAAGAATCCATCAGGCTGCAAATGAAATAAGAAGAAAAAAGTTTTCCACTTTTCGGGCTACGCAATCATTAGCTCGTCGAGCGAGACTCTGTATCCAACAAAATGGTAATTTATTTGAACACTTATTGTAAAGCTAGTTTTAAGTATATCCAACTGTATGTCTTCTTTTTTAAACAAATTTCAATTTCGTTCGTAGAAGAAAATTATTTCTTTTGTTTTTGCCTAAATATAAGCTATGTTGCAATAGAAATTATTAAATTAGTTTTTTCGTTGCCATGGCTAATTTATTCAACAGTTCATTTAAATTCGCAGTACATTTCCTATCATGTGACAAACTTTTTAGTTTGATTTTATTGAAAAATTGCACAATTTATCGATATTCAATAAGAGTACCTTTTTTATGTAGAAAACCCTAAATTTTCGAATTCTATAATTGAATTTCAAAAATTTTGGGGCTAAAATAACCTGAGTCCGTCCCTGTTACATACGCTTCCAAACACAAGTGTCTAAAATTGTTAATATTTTTAAATCCGGCATCAAAAACTAGGCTAGAATACCAAATTTTATGTCTTTATTTCAACACGTTTCGGAAATATTAAGGAAAAACCATCTTCAGGGGAGTCTCTTTAAAAGACCGTAGCGCCCTTAGGCGACGTTTGTCGACCTATGTTTATATAAACTTTTCTTCCTATTTTAAGCACTAGAAACCGCTGGTAGAATATTGCACACTTTTTTCGGGACAACCTGTATTTATATATCAACGACTTACTATATATAGTCTATCAACAAAAAGTGAAAAAATAGGATTTGCAGATGACACCACTATCATCCATCAAGCCAGAACTTGGACAACATTAAAAGAAGACTGGTTTGATAATCAATTATTAACTATTAGTTATAAAATACCTTCTTTATTCCCTTCATCTCTCACATAAATAAATTACCGCCATATAATCAGCTAAATATAAAAAACACATCTCCAAAATGAATATATATAGCGTAAACTAAATCATAAATATATCGGAATTGTTTTAGACTGAAACTTAGATTTCTATAGTAAATTCAGATGCTACAGACATATATCAGACAGTTGAATGCCACATAACGTATGGAATTATTATCTGGGGATCCACGAATAATAACCACCGAAATTCTTTACAAATAATACACAAACTATTCGTAATAAACCTTTACCCTCCAAATCACTGTTTATATAATCAAAACTTTTAGATATAAAAACATTATTTTGGTATAATGTTATTCTTGATTTCCATAAAAACAACCATTCAAACATTTATAAAAACTATGAATATTATACTAGAAATAAAAATAAACAAATAATTATTGTAACACCAAAAAAGAAATAATGTTGAAATCTTATATATACTTAGGTCCAAAATTACCCTAACTTACCAAAATATATTAGAAAAAAACGAATATCAGTATTAAAAACAGATGTATACAAGTGGTTTTTGAAAACTGATATGAACATGATGATTTATAAAAAAACTAACTGTATTTTCTTCATTGTTAGTCTACGATCCAAAATTAATGTACATATTACACTTATACAGATTTTTTTTTCAGTTCTATCGGTTTATTATAACTGCTATGTTATATTATGTATGTTTTGTGTTAACATGATATCCACATACAAAGATATTTTCCTTTTTTGGCATATGCATTTGTTCACAATGTGTAATTTATGTGAATATATTATTATTATTATAGTGGTGGGAATTATCGGATTTTATCGGATTTTAGAGGTCCCTAAGTATCTATACTTAAAACATTTGAAGACACAAGTGGAAAAAGGTGTCATGTAACAAAATAATTGCATAGAGAAAATTTACTTAAACATTTTCTATTGGAACTTTTTAATTTATTGAAATAATAGTACAATTTTTGGGGACATGTGATTTAGACTGACTTGACGAGATGATCAATTTGATAGTCATTTTTGAGTTGACAGTTACATAACACCTTCATCCATTAAAAAGCTCAGCTATTTATCTTGTTTTTGCATCAAAGTAATCACAGAATGAGAGAATCACTCCTTAAGGTTAGTTTAAGGCAAAAAAGCAATTTAAAAAAAATGTCACTTGTGTCTTCATTTATGCTCAGTTGCACCGCTAAGCCGCTTCTTATTCACGGTATTTTTGTTGCACCAAATTCACTTGAAACTAGAGTGGAACTGGAATAGACCAGTGATGTAAGTCGAAGAATTCCTCTGCTTAAGGTGGATTTTGTAAACTGAAATATACAGTAACGGTCAAGAGTTTGGAAACATTCTTAGTAATTTTTTAAAACTGTGCTAATTCTTTATTCTTTATTATTAAGGACTATTTTTTTTTTCATATAGTTTGCTTACAGCCTTGAGGATACAAATGACAATCTTTGTTTGCTGTGGTACTACAGACTAGCATTAAAATACATTCACATTTTTTTATAACCGAAAATGAGACGACTAAAGTATGGCAACATAGCCTTTAGAATTCAACACTGCCTGACATCTGCTGCTCATAGAAGACACCAATTTTTTACCGACGTCTGTTGAAATATTTTGCCAAATATTTTTACATCAAATAAATCGTTCCTATTTTTGAAACTTTTTCTTGTCAGTTTTCTTTTAACATGCTCCCAGAGATGTTCTATAGGGATTTTAGGTCGGGGGATTGCGAAGGCCATGTTAGAACATTTTTTAGTATTAATCAGTCCTTTACGAATTTTGAGGTATGCTTGGGGTCATTATCTTGCTGGAATGTCGGTTGTAAAGGCATTTCTTCTTCAGCAAAAGGGAACATGTGTTCACATGTTTGAAAAGTTTTTGATCCATTTTCCCAAACAATTTTACCAATTGGACCCGTTCAAGAACTAGAAAAACAGCCCCAAACCATGATGTTGCCTCTACCGTGCTTAACTGTTGGTAGCTGTTACTTTTTGTTGAATCTTTTTTATGTTTTACGACTCATACAGGGTGATTGGAAATTCGACCTATTCCCTGAAAGTGGTGATTCTAGAGGTTATTTGTGGTAAATTAATCCTCATCAACTGGGGGTCGGAAATGAGCGGTTTCCGAGATATCGGCATTTCAAGATTTTTTAAGAATGTTGTGCTTTCTGAACAACACAATTCTTTTTTAAAAATCTACTCATTTCTTGGAACTGAATTGATGGATTTCTGAGAGCTGTGAAACTATCAAATAGTTGAGATAAAAATTCTATACCAAAAGTTTGAAACTGTTTGAAATAAAATGCTGTTAATGAAGAGATTTTCATTTTTGTTTATTATTTACGAAAATCAACATAAGTTATTTGAAATAAAATGTATGACAGTTGGCGTACAAATTACAAAAGTAATTACAGAATTTCATGAGCTTTCAAAGACAATACAAATTTAACTGTTTCAGGCATACCCTAAAAAAAACCGGTCGTAGGTACAACTAAATTTTTAAATTAAATGAGCTCGGTAACGTTTGAAATCCAATTAATTAAAGAAAAACATGTACTTTATGAAGAATTAATGAAACAAACACAACGTTGGTACTTAAAAACTATAAATCTTGTTCAAATTGCCTGCCATTGTTACGTATGCAAGCACGTAGCCTTCGACGTAGTTGGGTCACTGTCACTTTTGTTGAAAGAGTGCGTTTCATCTCGTCGGTGGCTGCCAAAATCCTCTGCCTCAAATCTTCGATATCTGCAACGGATGTATTGTACACTAATTGTTTCATGTGACCCGAAATGTAAACATCGCAAGGCGTCAAGTCCGGACTTCTAGCCGGCCACGGCGTTGGGCCTCCTCGACCGATCCATCTCTGCGGATACTTTTCATCCAGCCATTGTCGTACACCTCGAAAATATTGGGCTGGGCAGCCATCATGCTGGTATATCATATTGATTCTCCTAGCTAGCCGAACATCTTCTAGTAATGCATCTACTTAATTTCTTAAAAAGTTTTCATAAGGGCCAATCAATTTATTATGTATAATTCCCATCCAAACGTTTAACGAGCATCTTCTCTGGTGCTTGCCTTCCTTGAATTGTTTTGGATTTTGCGCTTAGGGGCCCAATAGTGGGCATTGTAGTAATTTGTAATACCATCACGATCGAATTTCGATTTATAAGTCCAAAGGATATTTTTGAGGTAGTCTGGGTTTTCAATATCGGCATGAATTAAGAATCTACAAAAGTTAATACTTCGTGCAGGGTTACCCTCCTCCCTAGCGTGCACTGGAGTATAATGGTATGGATAAAGTTGCACTGTATGAGCAATAAACCAGGATTTCCATTGGGATATGCCAAGTTGCCGTGTCACTTGTCTAGTTGACACAGTGGGGTCTGCTCGAAAACACTCTAAAATTTCTTCTTCGTCAGCATTATAGATAACAGGTCTGCCAGCGTCTATTTGTCGTCGATGAACCGTGCCAGATTCTCGAATGCGTCGGTAAGTAGTACTAAACACGCTTATATCAGGTAAACGCCGGTAGGGAAACGCCTTTGGTAATCCCTTCGTGTTGCAGCAGATTCACCATTACAAAACCCGTAACAATACATAATGTGGGCGTATTCTTCATTTTCGCAAGAGCCATTACACACACAGACAATTTTCAGGAATATTTAGTAAGGTCACAACACGATACAACTCGTCTGAATTCCAAAGATAGTTGGTACTAAGCGATAAACAAACTGTCGGTCATGACGCATCACGAACCTCATTGGACACTCCGATGGGCACACCCGAATACTTACGGAGTTAAACGAGTCAGTTTGACACGTAGAAATGCGTTGCATTTTATTCCGAGAAAGCTGTTTTGTGAAAATTGGATTTACGAAATCTGCTACCTCTAATCGATGGCTGCTGTTTTTTTTTCAAATGCTGCCATAAGATTTGTATGATTTTGGAAAGCTCATGAAATTCTGCAATTATTTTAGTAATCTGTATGCCGAGTATCATACATTTTGTTTCAAATAACTTATGACGATTTTCGGAAATAATAAATCAAAATCTCTTCACTAACAGCCTTTTATTTCTAAGAGTTTCAAACTTTTGGTATAGCGTTCTTATCTCAATTATTTGCTAGTTTCACAGCTATCAGAAAACCATCAATTCAGTTCAAAGAAATGAGTAGATTTAAAAAAAAATTGTATTGAGTAAGCAGAAAATTCTTAAAAAATCTTGAAATGCCGATATCTCGGAAACCGCTTATTTCCGACCCCCAGTTGATGGGAATTAATTTATCACAAATAACCTCTAGAATCACCACTTTTAGGAAATAGGTCGAATTTCCATTCACCCTGTATATGCCATACCGTCAGATCCAAACAAGTTAAATTTGCTTTC
This sequence comes from Acanthoscelides obtectus, assembly GCA_963669975.1. Lineage (NCBI taxonomy): Eukaryota > Metazoa > Arthropoda > Insecta > Coleoptera > Chrysomelidae > Acanthoscelides > Acanthoscelides obtectus. The sequence goes on along the minus strand of CAVLJG010000001.1, from coordinate 68,455,348 downwards.
ATTGCTCCATAAAACTGTATTCCATTGTAATTCTGTCCAAGTTAGATGAGTTTTAGCAAATTCAAGCCGAGCAATACGATTTTTTTTTAAATTAGAGGCTTTTGCACTGAACGCCTACCAAAAAGCCCATAATTCACCAAGCGTCTGTGCACTGTTCTGACAGAAATATTCCGGCACTCTCTTCTACGATTCTTTTGAAAATCTGCGTTGCTGCAACAAACGTTTAATGTAGCGATCCAAAACATAATCGATCTTCCGCACCTGGACCGCGTTGCTGTTGATCCGTATCCGTGATATTTACTAATAATTTTCGGGATCGTCCCTTTGTTCATTTTTAATCTTTGAGAAATGTCAACATTTCTGACACCACTTCTAAATAATTCAATTACGTTGTCTCTTGATTTTTTTTACATTCTTTTACTTTTGCCATTGTCACTGATGTGAATTATTTATCGCACGCAATATCAGAGTATCCCAGAACGAATAAATATGGCAAAACTGAAATGTTTCTATACTTTGTCGATACAAAAACTATGGTTTTTAAGAAACGCGTGTTTTTATTTTCATAGAATTTGAATATTGATAAGATAAACCTTGTATTAGTACGGGACCTAAAGGTAGAATTTAACATTTATATTATCTGTTCCGTCACGATTTTAATTTAGGTATATAAAATAGTTCATGATAATGTTAATACTTGTTTCCAAACTTTTGTCCGCTATTTTAGTTTTCTAACAACTCGATAGTCGAGTATATCAAATTAATGTATCAAAATATTGAATTTTCTGAAATATAGACGTATGAAGATATCGCACAAATTGAAGAAGTTGGCGAAACAAATCTGCTATGTAAGACAGATCAAAGTCGTATACGAGAAGATAGCGAATGGTAGAATATCACATAGAACACGTGGTTATAGTGAGTTGAGTTAACGAAGACCGTTTTGACATTACTTGAATGAGTATGAACGGTATCGGAACATCTGTACTGAGCGTTTCGATGAGTAGTTATGTAGTGAAATTTAATATCAGTACTTTTAATTAGTTCTAAGTACCAGGAAATACTACGAAATGCTTCTAAGTACTTCGAAGTAGTCCACTATTCATCAAGGAAGCTACAAGACTAGCTAGAAATACTTCGTAGTTACGATGTTTACTTTGCCTATTGGTGGTAGTAATTTTTTTCTGAAAGCGCGTCGAAAATGACTAATTAATACTAGAAAAATATGACAGATGGATTTTGTTTTTTTGTTTGTTTAAGATTTATTTAGCATGATTGCTGCAATTACATTCTTCTGAAAAACTAAACAATTACATAACATATAGATTTTTACAAAACAAAATTTGCATCTCTAAGAATTTTCACTGTCCATGAAATATTCCTTTAATGTTCTTTTAAACATCTTTAAATTACAAATAGACTTTATATCATTATTAATTTATTAAATTCAAGTAATCCTGTCCGAAATATTGATTTGCTAGTTATATTACTATTGCAATTTTGTAAATGAAAATCTATATTTCCTCTGGTATAATAACGGTGGTAATGATTATTCAATTCTACATATAGTGTTCTAGATGTTGTGGTAAAAGATGATTTTTTATTTAAAATATAAAAATAAGCACCAAATACGATTTGAAATCATTTATATTCAACCACTCTATTTCTTGTAACATAGATTTTATTTGGTTATACTTATTTTTATTCAATATCATTCTCATAGCTTTATTTTGCAGGACAATATAGTAAATGCGGTAGAATAATTGTATTATAAACTATTTTCTTGGAATATGTACCAAGACTATGAGAAGCCCTATAAAAGTAATTTTTTTTTGGCAATTTTTGAAATAATGTATCCATAGTGTTCATCAAACTTTAGTTTACTATCAATGTATATACCTAAATATTTGATTGATTCAACATTTTCAATTATTTCACCATTTGAAATAAAGTAAAATCTAAAATAATCCTTTATCAAGTAATTTTAATATATCTATTTTCAATATTCATTCATTCAATATACACCTATCATATAAATATTACTGCTAGCAAAATTTCGCAACAAGCTTGGTGGTGCAGCGGTCAGGGCGTCCGAAAGCAACGAACGAATTTTTATTTAATTTTGCTATTTCAGTTTTCGTTTTTTTGTTCGCAAAAATGTTACCGTATTCATATATATGAATTATTAGAAGTGACATATTCATATATGAATTATTAGAAGTGACATTATTCATTGTGAACCCAAATAACACCAGAGGGCGGCACGCAGTAGCTACAATGGAAACTATATTAACTCAAACTCGACCCGAACCACTAGATGTAATCATATATCATATACACTGTTCGAAGGAAAATGATTTTATTGAGCTCCAATAACGCATCAAAACTAAATACGTAACTACCTTATAAAATTGGTCAACTTAATCAACTTGTCTAAAAAAAATGTTATGCTCAGTATGATTCCCATATTCACTAAGAATATTATCAAACAATTATTATTAGTGCTATAAACTATTGGAAAGATAAATGACAATTATTATTCATCAAAAGTATAAGAATACGGCAACATGTTTGTTAATAGCAGTATTAAATGGAAAATAAAATAGCAAAAAAGAAAACAAACACAAAAAGTTGTCAATAATTGGATTCGAAGCAACTTCACAACCGTACATTCGCCTAACACGCTTGTTTCAAGGCGCTAGGCCACGGACATTACTGTTATGGTCTTGCAAGTAGCGAGTTCTTATACATTCGGTTATGTAAAAAAAAAGAATTTATTTTTAATGAATAAAACATGTTAAAACTTTTTATGGGAAGAAAAAACCATAACATTGAAATTTCGAACAAAGATATACCGAATCTTGTTACAGTGTTACAAATACCAATCAATAATAATAATTGGTTGCTATGGCGATCACCTGAGCTAAGCGCTAGATTTCAGAAAGGCGGTGCATCTCTCGCCGACATCCTGGATTTGTTATAATGTCGCCTGCTTAAAACGCATGCGATCTGTATCAAAAAAATAATAAAAGTGATTTCGCGTAACCTCAGTTAACTGTCTTCCAAAGTAAGGATTAGCAATTTCGTTTTTGTAAACAAATAATTGCACCATATCATTGAGTAAGACTACAACTTTATTGCTTGTTAATGCAATACTGCTCCTCCTAAACTACAGTAAATAATTACATATTTGAAAAAGTAAAAAATGACGTTTATGGATACGGATTGGATATTTTACCAAATTTTTGTCTCCTTACAATTAAAATTTCTGCAAGAAATTTTGGTATATTTCTTAGACTAATAATATTGTTCAGAATCTCGGGTATCTTAGTCTGATTGCTGACGCATATAAATCGAACCAAAATGCGTTCACTGGACGACTGGCCTAAAATAGCATCGTACGATGTAACAAATTGCTAACAATTTAATGATCCATGAATTCATCCATTGTTTTCAGATTAAAGCATAAGGATGTGTTTACGCTTATAGAAAAACACAACTTGTATAGTGTGATAGAAGATATGCTGACGACATTCATGGATTTGGATTATAAAAAAACAATAGCTTTACTTTTAGACAAACAACCCATTCCTTCTGGAATTGTAGTTGAGAAGCTGAAGTCAAATAAACTACACTTATATAGGGTAAGTGATAGGTCTATCAGATTCACTTCTTTAATATGCGTATAGCTTGAATTTTCTTCCACCGCCTCTACGTCATTTATATGATACGTTGTCGACAATTTTATTTTTTGTATTTGCGATTATACAGGGTGTTTCAGTTTATTGTTGCATAACTTTAAGATTCGACAGAACTTTTAAAATTAATGCATAAAGTCTATATAAACATGGGTCGAAAAATGCGTGGCTTCCGAAATACAGGGTGTTTAAATTTACTTTCTAAAATAGTTTTTTTAAATATTTCGAACAATATTTGATGTATAACAGTGAAAATTGGTATACAGGGTTATCCAAAGCAAACTAGTAGCATTTTTAACGCTGGTAAAAATGAGAAATAAAAAAAAACAATTGAGAGTCGTTATTTTGATTTTTTTCAGTAAAATAACATTTTTTTAAATGGAAACCCCTGTATATTATATTTTTTTCTGTTAAAGCATCAAATTTTAAACAAAAAAGCTTACAATAACTTTTCTCCTAGGTTACAAATTGTTGAAGTTATGGCCTCCAATCTGAAACAATTAAATTGTATCGACAAACTTTATTTTCAACATCAACTTATAATCTTACAAAATACAATAACAATTTTTTTTAAAGAAGATGGTCGAAAACACCACCTTGTTCTTCAATACATTTTTGGGCACGTTTTTCAACTGCTCGAACTGTCTTAAGTATGGTCCTACCATCTATCTGGGTTATCTTTTCCCTAACTGCAGTCTTTAACGCGTCAAGGTTATCGTACCTTCGCTTGTAAATTTGGTTCTTTAAGTAACCCCATAAGAAGTAATCAAGTGGGTTTAGATCTGGTGATCTGGGAGGCCACTGTATTGGGCCATTTGTTCCTATCCACTGATCATTAAAAGTAGTACTTAGAAAATGATAAGTACCTCTGGAGTTGTGGGCAGGTGCGCCATCTTGCTGAAAATGCAGATGATGTCTACTTATAAGATCCAATTCGTCTAAGAAATTAGTCAGAATTTCTGACATAAATTCCACATATCTTTCACCAGTTAGGGTTCCCTCATAAAAGAACGGGCCAACAATTTTTGAACCACCAAACGTTGAAATTGAAACGGACTTGTGGGCCTCTTGGATGTACTAACAAAAGATTTTCTCTTGACCAATAATGGTGGTTTTTTCTATTAAACATTCCAGAATTTGAAAAATTTGATTCATCTGTCCATAAAAGGTAACGAAAGTTATTTACATTTTGGCGACAGAAGCTAAGATACCAATGGCAAAAAACAAGTCTTCTCTCTGGATCCCCTGCCAAAAGCGTTTGAACTGGTCGGTACTTATACGGAATAAATTTGTATTTTTTTAAAATCCTTTGAACAGTACCATAACTGAAATTAGAGTCCTTGAGAATATCTGCTATTGAATTCTCACGATAAGCTTCAAAATATCCAATAACTGCAATTTCCGTGGCCTCGCTTATTATGAATTCTTTTTTTGCCCTTGTTTTAGCAAAAACATTTTCGTTGCCCCTAAATTTTCGATAAAGTCTCAGAAAATATCGTTCATACGGTTGAATGCGAGCGGGATATAATTCACTGTAGTATTCTCTTGCTCTCAAGGAGGATTTTCTGCACACTAAATAGCATTCTAACATATCACACTTTTCTTCATGGGAGAACATTTTTCTTTAAATTAATGACACAATAAAGCTTATATACAAGTATTTACACTAATGTTTGACATTATTTGATTTTATCATTGTTTTCCAAAGCCTTCTAGTTGCGAGTATGTCCAGTTTAACAATTTGTCGCTTATCTTAATGCTGTCAAATCGCGAACGCCATGTTGTTTTCATAGCCGTCTTAATATTATAATACTGCAAATAATTAAAAATATTTATCGTTATTTTGACTTTATTTTTGACTTTAGCGGAAAAGTCATTATGAACTTTTTTGTTTAAAATTTGATGCTTTAACAGAAAAAAATATAATATACAGGGGTTTCCATTTAAAAAAATGTTATTTTACTGAAAAAAATCAAAATAACGACTCTCAATTGTTTTTTTTTATTTCTCATTTTTACCAGCGTTAAAAATGCTACTAGTTTGCTAATTTAAACAACTTTGTATTTTTACTAATAACAAAGTTACCAATGGTGGACACTTAATTTGGATAACCCTGTAGAAGGGTTTTTTGGTACGACAAAACGAACCATGGGCATAGTTTTACTGTAGCCGCTAGAGGGCGCTCTCTCCTGTACCTGTAGTGTATTAAAATGACCAAAAACTTTTTCTTTGTGCAATTTTTTGCTTTTTGAATAAAAAAGCTGATTCTTCGCACTTTTCAACATAAAAAAGCTCTCTTGTGAATTTTCGTTATAGTTAGCCGTTTTTGAGATATTTCGATTTTCAAGGTTCGATGCATTTTTAATTATTTATGATAAAATAACGTCAAAAAGTCAGTATCTCGATAATTTTTAGAAGTAGGCTGTGCCTGCAAATATTTTTGAAATTGAAAGCAGAATAAGGTCAATTAGTTGACAGTTAGTTTTGTTGTCTGTTGAAACCTGAAACGTTTTTTGCAATTGTGAATGGACGAAATTTAGTTTCTTTTACCTGTTTTTGTTTTTGTAAGTTTTATTCTCCAATCAAGAGTTAGCGGATAGCGGATATGCATTTTGTGTATGGCTTTGTAAATGGAAACGCAGCAGAAGCAGCCAGAGAATACGCACGAAGATTTCCAAACAGACTCACTCAGTATTTGTAAGAGTGCATCGCCAAATCTCCAGAGGGATCAAAACATAAGTGTTCGTCAGCGCAGATTTACCCGTATGATTCTGCGTGAGTTTGATAGAGATCCGACCACAAGTGTTAGGATAGTTTCTGGTGCCTTAGGAATTTCAGCAAGCCATGTTCACCGTGTTCTTAGAAATGACCATAGACGTCCTTACCATTTGCAACCTGTGCAAGGACTACAACCAGTGGACGGAGAACGAAGAATCACATTTTGTCAGTGGATTCTTGATAGAACTGATAATAATAGGGAGTTTTTAAGTAACGTTTCATGCTTCACTAGACGTGGACTGGTAAATTTTCATAATCAACATATTTGGTCGCATGAAAATCCGCATGCAGTTCGGGAAAGAAATTTTCAGCAGGAATTTAGTGTGAACGTGTGGATTGGTATCTACCGTAATCGACTATTTGGACCATACCTTTTGCCTGCAAGGTTAAATGCTGTGACCTTCTTGGAATTTTTAAAGGCTGAACATGCAAATATGTGGGATGATGTTATGTTAGATTTAAGAAGATTGGCCTGGTTCCAGCTTGATGGTTGTCCAGCTCATTATTCGAGAATAGTTAGAAACTGGCTAGACTAAAATTATCCAGAAAGATGGATCGGCCGTGGAGGACCAGTCGCCTGGCCTCCACGATTCCCTGACTTAATCCGTTAGATGTCTTTGTGTGGAGATTTCTAAAAGAAAAAGTGTACCAGACTCCCGTAACCACAAGAGATATGCTAATAGACAGAATCAGGAATGCATGTGATGAAATAAGGCCTTATTTGAATAATGCTATACCACGTTCGATCATTCGTAGATGTGAATTGTGTATTGAACAATTGGGTTTACATTTCGAGCAACTACTTTAGATTTTGTATGTTTGTCCTAACTATCCAATAGCATTTTAGTTGTAAATAATTAATTTAATTAGTTAAAAATAATATTGGAAAATTGAACAAATAATATTCTGTTTTTTTGTGTTTATTTGGAGTTAGGAATTATTGCTGTGTATAAAAATACAATCTAAATCTTAATTACTTGTAATGCCCAAATCGAAAATGTAAAAAAATATTATTTTCCCATAAATAATTAAAAATGCATCGAACCTTAAAAATCGAAATATCTCAAAAACGGCTAACTATAACGAAAACTCATAGGAGAGCTTTTTTATGCAGAAAAGTGCGAAGAATCAGTTTTTTTATTCAAAAAGCAAAAAATTGCACTAAGAAGAGTAGAGAAGAGTAGAGAGCGCCCTCTAGCGGCTACAGTAAAACTATGCCCATGGTTCGTTTTGTCGTACCAAAAAACCCTTGTATACCAATTTTCACATATTGTTCGAAATATTTAAAAAAAACTATTTTAGAAAGTAAATTTAAACACCCTGTATTTCGGAAGCCACGCATTTTTCGACCCATGTTTATATAGACTTTATGCATTAATTTTAAAAGTTCTATCGAATCTTAAAGTTATGCAACAATAAACTGTAACACCCTGATTTTGATCAAATGTTTTGATAAAAAGTCTCTATCAGATAGTGCTTGTCTCTCCGATCACCATCAATGTTAATAAACTTTGTACCCTTTGGGTAGCCCACACATTTACTGACGAACATAGGATGACAAGAGTAACTTGATGCAAAAGAAAATGCTGAAAAGCTACAATCACGACAGATAACGAGCTAATAATAGCTAATTATATATTTTTTGATGTTTTCAAAAGATAAATCCGAGAATGGGTTTTAAAAAATGATGAACCGGCTCAAATGAAAAAAAAAACCGTGATCGGTTGGAGAAAGAACAAACGTGCATTTTCTCAGGAAATTGGATCAAGTGGCAAACATCGTGCCTGATAAACAAAATATTGTATTTGCTGTACTCAAAAATTCCAGACCTAGATCGTCGATGCGCTCGTTGTATCTTCACATCGACAACACATCGACTCGCCGGCGGCATATAGAGGATAGATACTACCGGTCATTAATGATTGTGCATTTGTTTATTTTCCAGCATTGCTTGTGGCCAGGGGGCAAAGACTACTGTCAGAATAAACAAAATGGCTAATAATATTTCAACCATTCGCGTAGCATAATGAAAATACTACCGCATTCACAACAGCATATTTTGGAAAATGATGGTCTATATGTAGTTCCTGAAACTTGTTACAGTTTCTTCTTATGGTCGACTAAAATTAACTTTATCTTGATGAAGTAAATTATTACGTTTTTCTTATTTAGAATAATAATTTTATAGCAGTTCTTAAAAATATCGAATTTTTTTTTTATAACAAAACACACTAATTTTATGGTAGAAAATCGTACTCTACACTCCATCTCGTTGAAGGTCATTTTTTATAATTTCCATCAACCGTAAATACGACAGCTGAAGGTGTCTTGGTGCTATTTTCGATGATCTTGTAGAAGTTCAGCGGCCCAAAACCCGCGTTAGTGGAATAATTCCACACCCAGTACTGGGGTTTTAACGGGTTGTGGAGATTTTGATAGAAATCGGCATCCCTTGGTGAATCATCCATGGAAACAAAAAGACCAACAGTGGGCTAGTTCCAAATTGCCACTAAAAGTACAGATTGGACGTAAAAACTAATAACAATCAGGACATTATAAATCAGCTTCAAGCGTAATAAAGAAAAACAACTATAACAACAACATAAACAAACAACTATCACTACTCAAGACCTAATCTACAAAACTGCTCGAAAATATCTCCACCATGTTGAATATTCAGCCGTAGTCTTTGGATAAATAACCGTTGCACATCCCTCAGCATGTGTCCCCTTATGTTCAGAAAAGCATCCTTAATCCTCTCCTTCATATTTTCCGGGCTAGCTGGTGGATATCTATAAACGTCTTGCTTAACGTTGCCCCATAGAAAGAAGTCCATCGGTGTCATATCTGGTGATCTAAGAGGCCATCACGACCGATCCAACGATTGTTACTCCAGGTGTCCAAATAGTTAAGCACACGATTATGATAATGCGCAGGTGCGCCGTCATGTTGGAAGTACATATGCATCCGAGACTCCAGGTTGACATCCTCCAAAAGCAGAGACAAATGCTCGATCAAAAAATTCACGTATTCTGTACCTGTTAATTTGTTGTCGAAAAAGAAAGGCCCGATAACTTGTCTGCCAATAACTCCTCGCAAAACATTCAAGCTCCATTTATTTTGTAAATCTATTTACCTAACCCAGTAAGGGCTTTCCGTCGCATAATCGTGCATGTTATATGTTGTGCCTGTTGTCAACACCTATGCTGTTAAAAGTTGCCTCATTTCTAAAAAGAACTTTATCCAGGAAAGTAGTGTCTTCATTCACTTTATTTAGCATTATTCTACTAAACTTCATTCGAGCTGCGAAATCCTGAGGACAAAGGCCTTGATGCAAGCATAGGTGATATGGATGGTACCTAAGCTTGTAAATAATTCTTTGGGTAGAAGTTCTGCAGATATCAGTTTTTGCTCCAATTTGCCGTGCACTTAAATGGGGATTTTCCTGCAACTTTAATAGAATCTCCAACTGATTCGCCTCATTGGCGACACTTGGATTATTTATACATTATTTACCTTATTCCACTGCTCAACTTGATTCAAACCGTTCTCGTAGTGTGGAAAATGTTTCCGGCCTTGGATGTCGCATATTAGGGTAGCACCGTTGCTTATAAATGCGAGATGCTAGGAAATTATTTCTTTGGGCTTGGCCCAAAACGAACACCATATTCACCATTTCTTCTTTAGAAAAATTCATTTTCAAACACGTTTTTATTATAATGCTCACAACACTAATTTTGACAGTTTGTAACTAATCAACAATTTATTTGTTTCCAAGTATGATGCAATATTTTAGGGAATTAAGCCGTTCCATAAAATACGTGCTAATAAGCGAAAAAATAGCCATAAAAACCCTGATGTGTCTAGTGTAAAAAAAAGATTATAAAAAATAGAATCCAACCTTGCACAAATATAAATTTTTTAGAAAAACTACAGTTTGCGTTTTTGACCGCCCTGTATGAGCAAAAATGAAAATTCGAAAAAGTAACAAATAAGATAGAAGCTGAGGTGTGTAAGTTTTTTTGATACAAAATTCAGCACTCCAAATTTTAAAATGGCGAACTGAGGGCTGCCGAAGTGGGGGGCTTTTCTAGACAAAACACCTTATATCTCAGTAGCTAATTACCAAAACCCCATAGTATGCTATATCAATTTTCTTCTTTTGAATTGGTTTATCCAAATATGCAATAAAATTTGAGGCGTTCCATTTGAAAAATCACAACTTTGATATGTAGGTCGAAATTGGGACACCCTGTATAAGGGCCAATATTTTATAAATGTGCCCTCAAATGTCATGTATAACATCCCATAAATAGATTTTCCCAAAATGTATTTGTTTATGAGTATTTATCGACGCGTAGTTTTTTTTTGAAAATGTAGAATCCAAGCCTTAGATAATCTTCCTTGTACTGACTTGACTACATACGATTCTTTTTTTGTTTGTGAAATCACAGCTGAAAGAATGAAGCTCTACATCCGAATACGAACAGATTGCTGCCTGGGGGTCATTGTATGATTCTGCGAGTATTATGCTGGAAGCTATTTCGAAAAAAGAATCAATAGTTTTTTCATACAAGATTTAAGAGACACTATGCATATGCCTGTTTTTGATCACCATTTTAATATGCCACAGTGACAGTGTCGGTTTCCACACGCGGTTTCGACTCGAATTGACATCTTGTCTTTTACAATTCTTTTGTAAGAATATTTCAATAAAAATTATATTGGAGATGACCAGCCGTTATGATAAATAACGTTCTGACCCCAAGATCCTTAACGTACATTGCTACATATGTAACTTAATTCTCTTACAGTTTTTGGATGAATATGACAAAAAGAATATCAAAGGTAAATACCATAGAGAACTTATTTCATTATATGCCATATTTGACAGAGAAAATAAACTGTTACCATTTCTGAAAAAATCCGAACACTATCCGATCCAAGAAGCCTTGAACATATGTCAAAAAGAGAAATACTATCCAGAAATGGTGTACCTGTTAGGTGAGCATAATTTTGAAACTGTAACGCTCGTAATAGTTATTTATGTATCTAGGGCGAAACGTTTGATGTTTATGGACCGCAGCGTGAATCTAAACGCGTCTTTCCTCCAAAATACAAATGTTATCTACGATCAACTATTGAGTAAGTCAAAAATCAGAGAAGTCATTGAGTTTAAATAAATTTACCATACCATATCAAGACGTGCCGGTAGTTGCAGACAATTTGAACATAGCTAACGCTAACATTCTGTTACCGCCCTGGGCGGGTAAAATAGCCCCTAGCCTAAAATTGGAACTTACTGCCCGGAAGACATGTTCATAATAACACGTTACCGCTCGGCCGTGGATGAAGATATTTTAGGAATAATTTTATATATATATTAAATTAAAGGTAGAATGGGAGATACCAAAGAAGCTTTAGAGTTGATAATAAACGAACTCAAAGACATGCAGCACGCAATATCGTTCTGTCAAGAGCATGATGACCAAGACTTGTGGGAAGATCTCATTAACAATTGTGTTGACAAACCAGGTAAATGGTTCTACCTTGTTAAATTTATTTAGATGTATAAAATGTATGATGGGCATCAAATTCATAAAATTATATAGATAAATGAATATGCTTTATTGTTTATTGGATAACGTGATTCTTATTGGCTAACTTGAAGCTAGATTTTAAGGGTAAGTAACAAAACACGATACTTCGTGCGCCAAACATTTGATGGTTTTACCTGAAAAATTTTGGGTGTGTTTTGAAAAATCCGTATCGTTATACAGAATGTAAGGGTAGATTCAACACGTAACAAAAAAGCTAGATATATACCTACATAAACGTGGGTCTAGAAACCCCCGGTTTCATGATACCGGTCGTTTAATTTTGTTCTTGAGAAAAATTAGACGCAACCTGGTTCTTGCAAAAGTACTGTTTTTTCAAAGCCATATTGATTCTTCTTCAAAAATGACACTTACATGTTTCTATGTCCATTAAAAAACAGCCAGTACGGTTACTGTTTTGTGATAACGATAAATTGATGTTTTTTCCAAATTTTTCACGCGCCGAATCTGCCTTTCAGTGTTCCTGACAAAATTCTGTAACACTCTGTAGATCTTAGCCGCTTTCCAGTGCTTTTGAATTGAGAGTTGTATGCACCCGGAGTGTGACGCCCCCGAGCTGCTCTAGCAAATATACACGGGAATTTATAGATCCATCTTCTTCGCACATATATATGCAGTTGACCTTCGTGGGCCGACGTCTATTTGTGAAAGCTCACAGACCTTTTTTGTTTTGTAATACCCCCATGAATATTTCTTCGTTAACGTATGAGTCTTCCATCATATATCATTGTCAGTATGTCAACTTGCTTGGAATAGAGGTGCAAGTTTACAATTTGTTGCTTTCTGATATAAGATATAGCACTCCCTAAAGATACAACTACAATGTCGACAGTCTGTGTTGAATTTATTGGAGTATTTTGAGAAAGTGCTTGAAAACAACGGTCTTCCATCACACCCAATTCGTGTGCGGGTGTGTATTTTTATGTATCCATAGAGCAACATCATTGACTTATACCAATGTCAAGCCGCCATTTTTTCTGGATGCAACATAGTTGTAATTTTGTAACAGAACCATTTATACATATGTACCTTTGTGCATATTTAAGCTTCATACCCAGAGAAACTGTCGCGAGTTTTTCATATCTGATCACGAGGGGCTGGCAGTGGAATGAAGTGCCTTTAATTCTGCTGCACCGACATCACACTCGACGGGCCAAAACAGAGAAATCAGGATAGCAGAACAGGCATGGAAAGAACACCACAGACATCATCAGCAGCATCAAGACGCTAGGTTAATATAACCACTACAGACATCCCGAAGAAGACGACATAATCACCGACCAGCCACATCACTCAGGACTCGTCATCATATAGGACGTCAGCCATAATAGTACAAATTGCCGCCAGGAAGATCTATGCCAGTTCACCTGAAGACATTATGATCTCAAAATTGAATAGACAATGGAAGTCCGAAAAAAATTGTTGAAACATCTACTTCTGATACAATCAAATTATTGAATGCAACAGATAACCGATTTGTTTCAACCAAGGAAAGTAAGGTACACATGTTTTCTTTTTGTTGATATTATAAGCCGTTTTCAAAGATTTGCATTATTGGTAAAATGACATTAACTATAATTATGTTCGAGGTTTTAGGCAGGCTGCGTCACAATGCCGCCATACGACATAATTAAGCAGATTGACTAATGATACGATGTGTGTAGCTTAACTTCACTAAGGGAAATTGCACACTGCGCAAGTCGATCGGTAATACAGCTGTTACCAGCACCTCGTAAAACCGAAGAACAACGAAATATGTCGTGTGTTATGTGGCTCTGTTTACAGTTGTCGTAATTGTGGATAAAGTGATCAGTTGATGTCCTAAGTTAATGTATACTGCTAAAAACGTAATAATCTGCAGGGAATTTGGTGGTCAATTAAAAAAGTGAATCTGCTATAACCCTGCATTCTTTCCGAGTCTCGGTTTGCTAGGTTGCCGTATTCAGCGATCTTTCGTGATAGCTCCGCCATGAGTACTAAGTGCCCAAACTGTTCCACTAGTTTTACCAGACAGGGTTCTTCCATTGCTTGTGATGGCTGTCGTAGCCAAGTGCACCTAACATGTGTGGGGCTCAATGCTGATGAAATTAGAATAACTAGAAACAAATCAAGAGCAATCAAGTTCTTGTGTAATAACTGTAGTACTCTGATGGGTCAACTTGGTGACCTGAAAAATCTTATTACGTCACTTAAAGATGAGTTTGCCATGAAAATTTCTAGTCTGGAAGATAAAATCAACGGTCTAACGGGCTCGACCACTCAATCGATGCCAAATCCATTTACATTTGAGGATGTTGAACAAGAAGTGAATGAGCGTGACAAACGTAAGAAGAATTTTATGGTTTTTGGTTTGCCAGAATCTAGCCGGGATCGAACCGATTCTGACTTGTTGGTTGCTAAAGAACTGTTGGAGGCTGCTAACTGTCCGATTGAAAATTCAAGCCTAAAAGTAACAAGAATGGGGAAATATATAGAGAACAAATGCAGACCCGTTGGTGATGGAGAGATTGTTCTTACCGTTATCAGGAAAGCAGGTGATATAAAGAAGTTTCATAAATTCAAAAACGTATCACTCTCATTTGATATAGAACACTAAAACAAATTGAGTGTTTCCGACAACTGAAAGTGCAACTAGATGAACGTGTTAGTAAAAGAGAGAGAAATTTGAAAATAAAATATGTAAACGGAACTCCAAAAAATTGTACATTTAAACTTATAGATTCACCCAATTATGATTCCTCTGCGAGCAGTTACAATGAAGTAAACTGCTGTTATCAAAATGTAAGGGGGTTGAACCCCAAAGTTAATACTTTCTTCAACTCCATTTGTGATTGTGAGTATGACTTGATTTGTTTATCTGAAACGTGGATTTCGGACAAGGTTAATGATATTGAACTGTTTCCTGCTGATTATGTCTTCAGGTGTGACAGAAATCTAAACTCCATACATCTGTCTACAGGTGGTGGTTCTTTGATAGCTGTAAAGAACACTTTTCATGTCATGGCAATCAATGTTGATGTTCTTAATGCAGCATTTCCTCTCATTGACACAGTAGCAATTATAATTGTTTTTCAGTATAAGCTTCTTGTTATCTACACGGTTTTATGTCCCACCTTCTGTAACGACGGAGGTGTTTGAGTATTACCTGGATGCCTTGGAAACATTCAATGGTGTTTTTGATTCTTGCCAAATTTTAACTCTCGGTGACTTTAACAGCCCTGCTTTTAATTTAGACAGAAATGATCATAAATGTCAAAGTTTAAACCAGTTTTGCTCTTTTTCAAACCTTATAAATTATAACGATGTTAGAAATCATAGCGGCCGACTTTTAGACTTAGTTTTAGCTAATTTCAATGTTGCGGTAGTCAGGAATGACTTACCACTAGTTCGGGAGGATTTGCATCATCCTGCTATAATAATCGCATTCTGTGTTAGTGACACTATGCAAGGATTTGAGTTTGGTGATACTCAAAAATTCAATTTTCGGCGGGCAAATTATATTGATATGTACAGCGCATTTTTATTTGCGGATTGGTCTTCAATTCGTGAAATGAAGCATGTGATTGTTTTTATTCAATCATAAGAGAAATTTTCGAGAACAACGTTCCTAAATATAAAATGAAACCTCTTTCATATCCTCCTTGGTTTACAAAGGAAATTATTTCAAATATAAGAGAAAAGGATAGGTTCAGGAATAAGTACAAAGCAACCCATTCAAGCCACTGTTATTTAAAATTCAAAGAACTTCGAGCTATGATTAAAAATCAAATTATAATCTCTTTTTCAGTTTACATTAAAAATGCTGAGGATAGGATCAATAAGGATCCCACTAATTTTTGGTCTTTTGTAAATGCAAAAAAGAAAAACTATAGAATTCCAAGGAACATGACGTTTAATGAAAACACTTGTACCTCTTCACAGGACATAGTCGATGCTTTTGCAAAAAAAATTTCAACTGTGTTTATAAATTCTGATTCTTCTAATTCTGAGTTCATGACTTCAAATCTAATTAGTATGAATATATCTCTGAACACTGTAAGTGAAGCGGATATAATTCATGCTTCCAGAAAGTTAAAGAATAAAATGACTTCAGGCTATGATGGTGTGCCTAGTTTTTTAATAAAGGATTGTATTCATGTATTGGCAAAACCGCTTTGCATGATCTACAATATGATATTATTACCATGCTCTTACCCTCGTATCTGGAAAATGACCAAGGTATGTCCGTCTTTAAAATTGGCGATAGAAGTAATATTTGTAACTATAGGCAGATTGCGATACTTTGCAATTTTGGTAAGATTTTTGAGGTTATTATTTATAATACCATGTTCAACTCTGTCAAATGTACTTTATCTCCTAACCAGCATGGTTTTGTTGCTGGCAGATCAACAGTCACAAATCTGACATGCCTGACTCAAACTATCTCTGAGGTATTAGATGACCAGGGTCAGTTGGATGTCATTTATACCGACATTCAAAAGGCCTTTGATCAGATAGATCATTACTTGCTTTTTTCTAAGCTTGAAATGATTGGGTTGTCTAAATCTTTATTGAAGTTGATCAGATCATATTTATTTGATAGAAATCTGTACATTGAGTTTGGTGGTTTTAAATCTAATTCTTATACAGCAACATCTGGAGTGCCCCAAGGATCCAATTTGGGTCCTTTGTTTTTTGTGTTGTTTATGGTATACATTTACTTTATGCTGATGACTTAAAAATGTATACTGCTATTCAGAGCTATCACGACTGTATCTCTCTTCAAAACAGCTTGAACTTGGTGCATTCTTGGTGTTCCAGAAGCTCTCTTACGATTAATGTATCAAAGTATAAAGTTCTGTCTTTTAGTAGGAAGCAAAATTATGATTATAGTATCAATGATTGTTTACTCGAAAAAACAGAACCGTTCAAAGATTTGGGTGTTGTATTCGATGCCAAGCTGACATTCAAGGATCACATCACTCAAATGGTGAATTCAGCGTTTAAGATGCTAGACTTTTTTGTAAGGAATTGGTCAGGGTTTTCAAACATATAAACTCTAAAGTTTTTATATTTTACATTTATTAGAAGTAAGCTGGAATACGCTTCATTAATTTGGTCTCCAAGCTACAACAATTCAAGGGTTAGTATTGAATATATGCAGCGTAAGGCTTTAATGTATTTGTATTACAATATTATTTTTATTTGCGGATTGGTCTTCAATTCGTGAAATGAAGCATGTGATTGTTTTTATTCAATCATAAGAGAAATTTTCGAGAACAACGTTCCTAAATATAAAATGAAACCTCTTTCATATCCTCCTTGGTTTACAAAGGAAATTATTTCAAATATAAGAGAAAAGGATAGGTTCAGGAATAAGTACAAAGCAACCCATTCAAGCCACTGTTATTTAAAATTCAAAGAACTTCGAGCTATGATTAAAAATCAAATTATAATCTCTTTTTCAGTTTACATTAAAAATGCTGAGGATAGGATCAATAAGGATCCCACTAATTTTTGGTCTTTTGTAAATGCAAAAAAGAAAAACTATAGAATTCCAAGGAACATGACGTTTAATGAAAACACTTGTACCTCTTCACAGGACATAGTCGATGCTTTTGCAAAAAAAATTTCAACTGTGTTTATAAATTCTGATTCTTCTAATTCTGAGTTCATGACTTCAAATCTAATTAGTATGAATATATCTCTGAACACTGTAAGTGAAGCGGATATAATTCATGCTTCCAGAAAGTTAAAGAATAAAATGACTTCAGGCTATGATGGTGTGCCTAGTTTTTTAATAAAGGATTGTATTCATGTATTGGCAAAACCGCTTTGCATGATCTACAATATGATATTATTACCATGCTCTTACCCTCGTATCTGGAAAATGACCAAGGTATGTCCTGTCTTTAAAATTGGCGATAGAAGTAATATTTGTAACTATAGGCAGATTGCGATACTTTGCAATTTTGGTAAGATTTTTGAGGTTATTATTTATAATACCATGTTCAACTCTGTCAAATGTACTTTATCTCCTAACCAGCATGGTTTTGTTGCTGGCAGATCAACAGTCACAAATCTTACATGCCTGACTCAAACTATCTCTGAGGTATTAGATGACCAGGGTCAGTTGGATGTCATTTATACCGACATTCAAAAGGCCTTTGATCAGATAGATCATTACTTGCTTTTTTCTAAGCTTGAAATGATTGGGTTGTCTAAATCTTTATTGAAGTTGATCAGATCATATTTATTTGATAGAAATCTGTACATTGAGTTTGGTGGTTTTAAATCTAATTCTTATACAGCAACATCTGGAGTGCCCCAAGGATCCAATTTGGGTCCTTTGTTTTTTGTGTTGTTTATGGTATGCATTTACTTTATGCTGATGACTTAAAAATGTATACTGCTATTCAGAGCTATCACGACTGTATCTCTCTTCAAAACAGCTTGAACTTGGTGCATTCTTGGTGTTCCAGAAGCTCTCTTACGATTAATGTATCAAAGTATAAAGTTCTGTCTTTTAGTAGGAAGCAAAATTATGATTATAGTATCAATGATTGTTTACTCGAAAAAACAGAACCGTTCAAAGATTTGGGTGTTGTATTCGATGCCAAGCTGACATTCAAGGATCACATCACTCAAATGGTGAATTCAGCGTTTAAGATGCTAGACTTTTTTGTAAGGAATTGGTCAGGGTTTTCAAACATATAAACTCTAAAGTTTTTATATTTTACATTTATTAGAAGTAAGCTGGAATACGCTTCATTAATTTGGTCTCCAATCTACAACAATTCAAGGGTTAGTATTGAATATATGCAGCGTAAGGCTTTAATGTATTTGTATTACAAATGTTATGGCAATTATCCTGAAAGAGGTTTCGACCATTCTATTTTATTAAACATTTTTGATATAGAGTCTTTGCATCTTAGACGCAACATATCAGCGCTACATATTTTGTACAAAATCATACACAATCAAGTTGATTGTTCATTCATATTAAGTAAGCTTAATTTTCGTGTGCCTAGGTTGGGAAATCGTGCTCAAATTACTTTCTATCCAGTTATTGGTAATACTAATTTATTGTCTAGATCTCCGGTAAATATGATTTGTACATATTTCAATTCTGTTTGCAGTTCCTGTGACTTATTTTTTGATAGTGAGAACTTTGTGGTGAAGTGCTACAGAGACTGGTACCTTTGTCAGTGAGAGTTTGTTTTTTCTTTTTTTAAGTTTTTGTTGTGTTTGGCGTTACCGCCGTTGCTAATTATGTAACTTTTTCTTGTATTTTTCTGTAATTGGGTGGTACCTGTTGGGAATAAATAAATAAATATTCAGGAAGGAGAACTACATGAATTGTAAAATATTTCGAAATATAATGTTCAGTTGTCAAACTGACAATGAAATTGTCAGGATACGCTTCGAATGACATTAACTATAATTATTTTCAAGGTTTTAGGCAGGCTGCGTCACAATGCCGCCATACGTCATAAGTAAGCAGATTGACTAATGGTACGATGTGCGTAGCTTAACTTCACCAAGGGAAATTGCACACTGCGCAAGTCGATCGGTAATACAGCTGTTACTTGCGCTTGCATATGGTCATGGATTGGGTGTTTTCACTTAGTTTATTAAAAAATGTAATATAGACTATCGACATTGTAGTTGTATCTTTAGGCACTAACTATGTTTTATATCGAAGATATTGATCTTGAAATGGGTAAACACAAAAACCACATGCTCCTGAGAACCAAGTTGTCATACTGTTAGTGACAAGCATAAATGTGGAAGTTTTATACGCTGACGGGAAAATTTTCGTGGCGGTGAGATAAAAACTGAAAAACTCATGTCTTTGAGTTAACACAAATGTCCCCGCATAGAGGCCGATTTCGTATGCATGTTTGGGGAGATGGATGTATAAAGTAATACCTACGACCGTAGTGTACCTAAAATGTTTTTGAGAAAATAAATTGTTTTAGAAGTAAATAGTTTCGTCATGATCAGTTTATAAAAGCATATTTTGGTACAAATCTTGAAGTGGGCCAACGAAATGGGAAGGGGCTCGTATAGGCGTTTTTTCTTCTCATTATTTACTTAGTGAGAGAAATGCTACTTCTCAATAAGGCATCGTGGTCAATAATGGTGATTTCTCGTGTTAGTCGTGAAAAAAGCACTGTTTTCCCGATTTAGCAGCCCGATCGGGACATATCGTCGTCATAAAGTCAAAACCTCGTGTCTCACTGTTTAGCGCTTTTGAGGTACGAGCTCATTATTTTTTCGAATACTTTTCTGCGCTGATTGCGTATCAGGATTGAACGATAAACGCGTGCGCTGCGAGCAAGTAATATATACTCGTATCTCAATATAATTGCTGTTGAAATGCGAAAGTCACGTATCTACCAGTCAACTAGATCAACTATTGAAGAAAACGATTGTCTGTCTGATGCACCTATTTCGGAGGACTCTGCGTTTAGCTACTGCCCAGATTCAGAAGACTCTTCAGCGGGTGCAAAAAATAAAAGATCAAAAGAGTACATACACCAAGCGCCTTCGACGTGAAGATATTGCAGACAATATACAATCAAACAAGACGAAAAGAGCGAAAAAAAGTGAACAAGATAAAAACGAATGGAAAAGGAATAAAGCAAAATTATTTCGTATGCTCGGGAAGGAATATGAAGGCAAGAAAAGGTTGGCGGAAAATGGAGCATCTAGTGAAAGGGAGCTAGAAAAATGGGGGAAAGATGCAGTTCGAAAAAATGCAATAATTCTACAAACAACATAACAAGAAACAGTACCGGAACATAACTGATGATCAAAGACAGGACCTTTTCGATAGGTTTTGAGTAAAAATGGACTAGAAATAAAGACAACCCTTTGTAACTGCCCTTGTGAATAAAGATGAAACAATTCACCAAGAAAAAATCGCGACGTGATTTCTCCTACTTTTACCCCATCTTAAGGTAAGCAATGTTGTACTACCACACTACCAGTGTATTATTATTACCAAATTTTAGTTATTATTTACCAATATTTAATAATTATTACAAACATTTACTTATGTATAGTGGAAGATTAAACCTCGTATCTTGATACAAGTTTCATTAATTTTGGCTAGAAGCCTCGTAATTCATCATATAGATGTTTTCTTTAAAACTAACGATTATGATTCGTTTTTACCTTAATGTCTAGTTCATGAACAGACTATCTTCTCAGGTTACCAAGACTTATTTTTTCACAATAACCATCAGTTGCGAAAAGTTTTTGTCTCTCCTGTAAAACTACTATTTTTGAGTTACACGGTTTTGATTTTTCGACGACGATATATGATATGGCAAATTTTAAATTCAGAAAGAGCACGTCGAAATCTATACCGATATTCGATTTTCGAAATACCAAGATTTTTCTAAAACCCCTCTTCTGTACTGCTATTTCCAAACTTGAAAGTTTTACGGGGGTACAGTATTTTCAGTCGTTCATTGATATTAAAAAATGGTTAATAACGACAACTTGATATCTTTCCAGAGTTTGTAACATTTTTGTTACAAAGCATAGGAACATATGTCGATCCCACCGTACTAGTCTGTAAAATCAAACCTGATTTAGAAGTACCAGGGTTGAAGAATTCATTGGTGAAGATGCTCAATCAATATAATCTACAGGTCTGTGATTTTCTCTTTTTTATTGATTAAAATCATTGTTTCTTAAAAAAATATTACACTTACTCTTTATGCAAGATTTTTTGTCATTTTGTTCGCATATTATAAACAATACAGGGTGGGCCATTAAGTTGAGCTGATTTAAAAAAATAATAGAAAAAACTACAAAGCGTAGGGAAGATAATTTATATTTTTAATAAAGTAGACACATGGGATTTTTTTTTAACATAAATAACACCATTGAGATGTGAGCCATGGAGATGTACGCACTCCTCGAATCTTGATTTCAAATTCGCGAAAACTCCCTGGCACGTCGCTCGTGGGATAGCGGACATCTCCTCGGTAATCTTGTTCTTGAGCTGGGCAATCGTCTACTGTTTATTGGCTTAAACGTGGCTCTTGAGGTATACCCAGAGAAAAAATCCAGTGGCGTTTGATCTGGGCCCCGGGAAGGCCACGGAATATCCCCTCGTCGCGATATTAGACTCGTTGGCAGTATGAGATGACGCGCCATATTGTTGTGTAGCGATTAGTATTTACTGTTCCAAGAAATGGGTCCGATGATTCCTTCAGCTGACATGACCACCCAAACTGTAACATAAAGCGAATGTAAATGTTTTAATTTGGGATTTTCTGCGGCCCAATATCGGTACTTACTCCCACTACCCGAGCAATGCGGTTTTGAAATTCGTACGTATTTCTAGTCCACCCTGTACTTTCATAATAAATTGTCTTATTATATCTTGATATTTTTTGAAGGTATCTGTTCAAGAGGGATGTAAGAAAATTCTGATGGCTGACTACTTCAGTCTCCAAAAGAAACTTGTAAGGGTACATCAGAAAGGGTTTTCAGTATATGAGGAAGTCTTGTGTGGTGCTTGTCATCGGAAACTTATTGACAAGGGTGAGGATCATCGATTTTACTTAATTTGTTTTATTAGTGCCAACAAAATTCAGGCTGCTCCGTAGTCTACTACCACTACCCCAGTGTAGGTTTGTTTTAGGTCTTTATTGGATATTTTTCTGTAAGGCGAACGCTACAAGTTCAATATTTATTTGTGATGTATACATATTTATCATAAAACTTGAAATTTATTATGTATTAAGTCTGCGGATTGTTATTAGTCTAATCATATTAGACGAAAATACCCCTGGTTTGCGAAATAATTGTGAAGTCTGGTTTTATTGGTGCAAGGTGTTCAAGGGGGTATTTAAAACATGGACGCATAACATGGGTACACCAATTTTTGTGGCAAAACTTTTTATTCGACAACAAAGAATGAGAAAACGTGTTTTTTGGGATTCAATCGAAAGTGTTGACAGGAACGAAAAAACTCTTCAAAGATCATTCTTATGTATTTATGAGACCTACGGAACGAGACCACACGTAAAAAGATCCGACTAATAGTAAAAAAGTTAGGGCCGAAAGCCGAGGCAAAATGCAGGTTTTGACACTTGCTGGTAACGCGACGAGAATTTCACGCATCCATTTGATGTTCTTCAAATCTGTAGTCTTCCGGCCATCAGTACTAGTTGACTGAGCAATATACAGGGTCCATTCAAACGGCATTTTATAACAAAATACACGAGTTTATCTAATATAATTATCTAATTGTTGTTTTTATGCGAAAGACGAAGGGTTACTTGTTTACTTCTAAACAAATTCAAACAGTTCGCATTTATGAGTAATTGAACAGATTCACTACGATATCCGAAAAACATACTTTATTGTACACATTTTAAAACAAAGCGGATGTGTACATCACCTTTTGTTACGAAGAAAACATTTTTTTGAAGTTTTCTTTATACTCTGGTGTATACATATTTCGAGCTGAAATTTGAACACGGTCACAGATGAGCCCTAAAATTTAAGAAAAATATTTCATACTGAAATTCGCTGATCTGAAGACTCAATTATGTTTCAAACTATCTTAGACTAGTTAGTATGTTTTTTTTAGTGGTCCTAGGGGACCGGGATGTGGAATCCATTTTACGGACCCCATACACCATGGTTCCAGCGCGCATGGGAGTGTGGGACTCCAGCTACATTTTAGTAAACTGACTACCCACTAAACCACCTCCTCTAGCTCACGACTACGTGGTAACACCACTTTTGTGGTATGTCTTCATGAAAGTCGCAGCGTCTAATCCGTTTTGCTATCTCCGTTCTTATACCAGTTTTCCGTCTGGTCTTTTAGTTGTCATCACGTTTCTGATGAACTTTTGTGCGACATTCCAGTTTTGCCTATTCTCCATCATGAGGCGTGTGATGTTTGCCTTATTAGTCTTTTCTCCAAATTGCCTGTCGAGAGCACTTCTCCATACCTGTCATCTCTCGCAATTTAGCACTGTATGTTCAGCCGAGCCATGCCCAGTTAAGAACTGCAACAGGTAGTAATCCACATAGTGTTTGCAATTTACCCATTGTACTACATTCGGGATTAACTGTTTAGTCCAGGCCGCTATTTCGCTATGTGCTTCCCACTCGCGTTGCCACTTCTACAGGATTACCTTCCTTTCCAGAGTTCTAGCGTGCATCGGCATGGGTATCATGTAAAAAGCCTATAAAACGTCAAAAAAAAAACCTATAAGATGTCATCTTGCAAACTAGGTAGTTTTTAGGGTGCAAACAGTCATTCCACGTTTGCTCACTAGTATCGTTGTGAACCTCCATCTAAGGAGAAATCACTCAACTAAACTAAACGCATTATTGGTTGCATGTGTTTTGTGAGGCCAAATGGTCCTTGTCTGTTGTTTTTATCTCTGAGAAGAAAGTTGGTTGAATAGCAAGATCGCATCTAGATGATTATGTGTATTGGTCTGCATGTGTATAAAATCAGTAATATTTGCTGTGTGAGAAAATCATTACTGAATATGCTGTCAATGAAGTACCTATATCTATTGGCTGTGCCCGACGGGTTATTTTTATGTTGTGCTTTCTGAAGAGAGGTTATGTTCAAAGTTATAAATTACGAAAAACTGAGGAGAATTACGGGAAATCATCACCGCGCCCGCGTTGTGTGGAATTACTGTTCGCATGTATATGGCTTGTAATTCGACAGTCTACGGTGAATATAATTATTTCTTATCTCTCTCATTTTTTAAATTCAGCAAATTTGTATATGTAATTTCCAGAATGGATAAGAAAAAGTGGATGCGCAACTAATTTCTAGCTTTGAATCTCAATTAAGTGTATTTGAGACAAGAACCCAATCTAATTATCATTAACACATACAACTTACAGGTGAGACCTCCAGTAATGCCATCTCAGAAGCAGATTTTACATCACATCAGAGCCAAAGATTGATAACAATCCTCATGACGTTTAGGCAACACGTAAAACTAAGTGCTAAGTTAATATCTTGTAGAAAAACCTACATAATGTCAAAAAAAGTGATACCCGTGTAGGTCGGCGTCGCTGTTGCACAGGCGAATCCTCTCGTCAATCAGCAAAGGTATAGGAGGTACAGCGGCAATGACCTGTACAGCCGCTGTCGACACTGTCCGGTACTCGCTTGTCAGTCTTAAAAGGGCCTTTCTTTGACTTCCTTGCAACATCTTCTCATATTTCTTTATATGTACGACTTGGTGCTATACTGGCACAGCATACAGGATGCTTGAGTGGATGACTTCACTTATAGCTGCTCTTTTTGAGCTAGTTGGACCCCCCACATTCGGTAAGATTCTAGTGAGCACCGCCACCCTCTTGTCGACTTTACTCACGACCCGCCTTACGTGTTCTCCAAAAGTCATCCTGTCATCTAGCGTCTCTCCAAGATATGTCAAGTGCCTCTTTGGCGATATTGTGGTGCCCCTAATTTGAAAATTAGGTGCGACCCTTTTACGCTGGCCTCTCAAGATGATCGCTTCCGTTTTGTGAGGAGCCATAGCCAGATCTATTGCTGTCATCCACTCATCTATTCTCGCTAGTGCTTCCTTAACCACGATTTGTAGCTGTCTTACATGATTTGCCTGCACCATGATTGCCAGGTCATCAGCATAGGCGATACATTTTACCTCCTCCGGTAGTGGAAGATTCAATCCGCCATCGTAAAGGATGTTCCATAGCAGCGATCCCAACACTGATCCCTGGGGTACTCCTGCACACATGTCCCTTGTTCTATGTCTAGACACCTGTAGGGCCCGATCCAGGAAATAACTTTCCACGGTATTTATCAAGTACCTGGAGATGTCTTTAGCGTACATTTCTTTGATAACCAGGCTCCACGTTGCAGAGTTGAAAGCATTTTCAACATCTAACGCTATCAGCGCACACCATTTCATATGACTTGCGTTTACCGTGTCCACGACCACCTTTATCGCTTCTGCGGTCGACCTCCCTTTTCTGAAACCATACTGCGCGTACGACAGGTCGGTTTTGGTTTTTAATTCACCCTCAATTCTTGCTTTTATTAAAACGTTCGAAGAGTTTTCCAGAGACGCTCAGCATGCAGTTAGGCCTTAAAGATGACGGGGACTCCATGGGTTTTCCTTTCCATATCAGTGTGATAGTTGCTTTTTTCCAGATTGTTGGGAAGCCCGGCGAGAACAGTAGGTTGTTAAGCACCTTCAGTATGGTTTCAGGTATAACCTCCACCGTTATCGTTATTGCTCCGGATGTATGCCGTCCGGACCTGGGATCTTTCCCACTTTAATTTGAGCTGCTGATTCAGGTAGTTCCTCCATCGTGAAGAGCTGGATATCTTCGGTTATCTTGGTTCCCGTCTGCCAGTTATCGTCTCTGTGTGGAAAAAGGTGTTCAATTATTTTTGTTCTTTGCGTCTTTGAAAGCTCAAAAGGAAGTGAAAAGCCCTTTATCTGCTTCATTACGATCTGGTATGCCCATCCCCAGATGTTGTCTTCAAGCTTCTTACGTACGTTTTTTAGTGTAGTCTTTTGGAACGGGCGATTTGTTTCTTTAGCTCCTTCCAAGCTGTTTTGTATAGGTCCTGTATGTCCAGTCATCTTTACTCATTCTTTGTTTGGCTCGTTCCCTTGTCACTTTTCTCTTATATTTAAGACAGGCTTCTCGTTGCCGTTCTATTTGTACTGTCCACCAGTATGGAAGTTTTCGTTTTTCCTCTCGGGTATGGATGGTGCTTTTTCTAGTTGCCTCTTCTAAGACAGCCATTAGCTCCTCCGGAGTCTCAACATTTGCATGGTTGATGGTATTCATGTTTTCCTTAAAAGCTTTGGCATCAAAAAGAGATCTTCTACCGCCTGGCTTCCGGCCTGTTGTCCCTTGAATATCCAGCTCGAAGTAGATATGGTTATTATAGCTCAGTGTCTCTCCTGGCAGGACTTTCCAGTGGGTTACTTTAGTAGATATTGTCGAGGTGGCAGCAGTCACGTCGATAAAAGATCGGCTTTCTCCTCTCTGGAAAGTTGGCAGCCCTCCTGAGTTGACTATAGTCATGTTTAATTCCGCTATCCATTCTTCTAAATATCTACCTCTATGGTCCGTCAGTGGTGAACCCCAGAATGTAGACTTTGCATTTAAGTCTCCGGCTAAGATCACCTCACATCCACTATCTCGAATGCAGCTAAACACCGTATCTATATATTCTTGAAATTTGGATAAGGGTATGTTTGGAGAAACATAGCAACCTAATATTTTCCATTTGTCGAATGTTAAACTGACATACCACTTCATTTATGTTCAGAGACCTCTTCAAGATACGTATCGCAACATTTCCTTTATTATCGAGAACATAGCTTGATACCTTAGATATATTTAAAAAGTAAAGTATAACACATGCTACAAATCTGTATTTCATCAAGGGTTGATTGAATATAATAAATTATACACAGAGATAAAAGACCAGAAAACTTTGACAAAATTTAAAGTAAAATTGAGGAATCACTTGTTAAATCTACAATTATAGCTTGCCCAGCATTTACATCATACATCATATGGCTTGAATTTACTAATTCTAGGTTGTGTACAATTATTCTGTTTATGTAGCCAAATGTGCTAAATAAATCTTTCTAGTACTACTACTACATTAATCTTTCAACACTCCCTGTTTGTAGAGAAGTGTTTTTATAAAAATCTGACGGCCAGTCCAAGTCTATCACCCCTCCCAGGCCCTCAAATCCTTCTGCATTGAATTGTATATCCCTCCTGATGTTTTCCTCCGTTACCTCTTTGTCCTTCTTAATTTCCTGCCAAACTGCCTGGATGGCAACTGAGTGCGTCACTGGATAGGTTTGACAGTCTACATCAAAAGTCTGAGGTTCCACCTTCTCCCATTTCTCCCTTTCGAGCCACTGCTTGACCGACTCCCTGTCCAAAAACATGCTACATTTTTTCAGGTCCATATTAACCTCTTTTATACCCTTATTGGTATTTTGGTGGACTTGGACGATTCCGTCTAATTTCTTTGCACATTTCTGCATCGTTTCCAACATTTCTTGGAAGTCCATAACAACGGGGTTCTCTTTTTTCCGTATGGCTTCGTTAGCATTTTCCTCTGCGAGTTTTATTTTCTTTGAACACTGGCTAGGTACAATTTCGGGAGTCTTTAGCTCGTGTTTGATTCCCTCTGTAATCGAGTTTCATCTATGTACTCTCGTCCAGCTTGGCAGCAGACTCTTCCATTGTTCCACGGGTGATATATCCGCAATATAACAAATGTCCTCCTGACCTATATTAGGGTGCCTTCTTCCTTCTGCATTTGACTGTTTGTTTTTTTCTTTCTTACTTTCCATACTTGATCCCACGAGTAGCTAGGGAAATCTCGGTCAGGTGCCGCGGAGCCCCGCATACGGCAGTAAGGCTATCTCCCTGGCGGGTCGCCCGGTCCGCCAGGCATCGCTCGGAATACACTTCTCTCCCTCTGTCTTGTAGCCCCTCGGCACGATGGTGTTACACCTTGGGCTTGGGAGGATTTTTTACTCCCTCTGAATTACCATGTCATCAGCCAGAAATTTGAGTCCTCCATTAGTCATCCGATAATCGTAATCCTTTTCGTGGCCTGGTTGTCGTATTGTCCGTCCGCCCCACCCCTGCTGGTGTGCATCAGTTTTTAAACGCCGGAGTCCCGCTTTTGCCTTTCCCGTTGTCGATATGACTCTATTGGGGGGCCCTCCCAGCATCATACCTTCGGCGGACACCTGCCGAAGTCAGGGCCAAGTTCGACGAAGGTCGGATATAGGACTTGTTGGTTGTTGTCTTTTGTAGACTATGGTCATTTCACAAGGGTTTTTTGGAGCGGAGTACCAACACCACACACACTCCCCCCGGGACCCAGTGACCAACCGTTTGACCACCAATTATGTTTCAAACTGTATTAGACTAGTTAGTATGTAGCATGTGCTAAATGGCTTCATTATTGCATGACTTTGTCAAATAAGTAGGTCACGTATTTTTCTAAAAGTATTAATATAGTATACGTCTGTTTTCGAAATCTCGTTCGATCAAAACGACTGCGAGTTCAAAATGTTGAAAAATAAACTCGAGAAAACGAAAAAACAGTAGAGGAATATCAACCAATTGTAGCGAACTGACCGTCTTCAAAATTAGGCAAAATGCCCGGTATTAGTCTCTGGTACATTATTTAAAGTTCAGCATTGTATCTTGTATAGTTTACAAGAGTATTCTAAATGTTTCTAACACAGTGATATACCTCCAACGTTCGATTGGTATTTGTCAGTGTCAAGTATAGTGGTTATAAAGATCCAGTAAACCAAGAGGCGTCGTAGCGTAATGGGAAAGAGCGGCTATTACTGAACCGCAGGACGGAGGTACAAATCCACAAAGCTCCTTTTTTTGCTATTATTTTTTTTTAAAATTGGAGAAATAAATGCTTTTTCACATTATGTGTACTTTTATTGCTCGCAAACAGGAAACCAGTTGTATACGTGTGATTGTTTATATATATTTTTGTATATTACTTTGATGAAATTTCGGATACACTATGTCGGATCATAGCAGATAATTTTCGAAAACATATATCTTAGATGTGTAAATTATTAACCAACAATAATAAAAGACATCCGAAATTTTGTTTGTGATAATACGCTCAAGTTTTCGTTGCGCCGTCTAATTAGGTACCTCTTGGAGCCGCGAAGGATGCTTATAAAATTTAGTGAGCTAACCCACAGTTTTTGTATTTACCGTGTTACTGTTAAGCGTAGGTGCTCATTTCATCAACAGCGTAGACATTTTTTGCATAGTTTGTATTTTTCAATTATGGCAGCATAACATAGAGGTAATCTCTCTTTTCGGGAGTGATGAAACAGAGGAAGCCCTAACACAACGTGAAAGTTAAATATACAAAAAATCGGAAACTACGCAATTCCAATTATATCTTAACATGTAACATAATCCTTTTTTGCGTCTAAAATTTGTATTGTTGTGCATAGTATGAAACTATATGAAATATTTATTAACATTTTGTATTTATTAACTATAGCAACTATAATGCTGCTTATTTTTTCGTACATATTGTTATCTGCACATTGTGCAAGATATATGTTTTCAAAAAATATCTGCTATGATCCGACATAGTGTTTCTGAAATATCATCAAAGTAATTTTAAAGAAATATACACAATCATACGTACTATATGCCGCTGGTTTCCTGTTTGCAAGCTTACATTCTCTAGGGCGTGTGAAAAACTGTTTATTCGCAATAACAGCACATAATGTGAAAAACCAGTTATTTCACCAAATTAAAAAACAATAATAGCAAAAAAGGAGCTTTGTGGATTTGAACCTCCGTCTTGCGGTTCAGCAACCGCCGCTTTTTCGCATTACGCTACGACGCCTCTTGGTTTACTGGATCTTTATACCACTACACTTGACACTGACAAATTGCCACGCTTTTTTAATAAACAAGAGGAAATGGTGGTGTGATTCCTCTTTCCTTTTTTTTAAATTAATTAATGCATTAATAAAACACTATAAATGAAATCTAAGGGTCAGCCAATGCAAAACAGCTGTCAAGGCCCTAGCTCACTAAAGCGGAGAGTAGGGCGGTTAAGAGCGCCAGTGACTCAACGAGGATTAAGCCACAAATCCCCGAGATGTTAGTCGGAACTTGTTTTGCCTGACCACCACACAAAGAAAAGAATCTAACAGTAATGACAAGACCTAATTAACTGTATACAGAGAGCCAAATAAAACAAAATTAAAAAAATATATATATATATATTATCAAAAAAAAGCAGCACATATGCTCCACCACAGGAGTGCAAGTTAAAAGAAATGATGTTATCCAAAACTACCTGACAATAAAATTGTTAGACCGTGATAATTAATCCTGCAAAACGTTTACCATGGTACTCGTATGAAGGCCTTACAAATATAGGCTTTAAAAAAACTTTAACGCCTAAACCTAAACTTATCTGGATAATGGTCTTCTTCCAGTTGAAACTCTTGGCGCAGCTGAGATGTCCTCAGCTCACAAACGCTCAAGTCAAAAACCAGTGGCTAGTAGTGAGCAGTGAGGTGAGGTCGTCACAAGGTAGGGGCTGCTTACCTCGTTTTCCCGAATTTACGGTATACAAAAAACCCTAGAGAGAGAAAAACTGCTTAAAAATCTACTCTCTACTCTATGTCTGAGAGAAACACTAAAATCTTGAAGAAATATCCATGTACATTCTCTTTCACAAGAAAAGTAAAGCAACGGTAAGAAAAGATATACCCTCAGAAAGTTATCCCTTTGTCTAAAGTTATGGCAGCTCAAAAATCAAAATCATGATCGATATATTGCAGTAAGCCCAAAAGACAGTGACATGTAGGCACTGCCCTAAATTTGAATACGTAAAATGCAAAACAAAATCAAGAACACTCTAAGAATTTCAGTCAATAATAATATATTAATATCTATAAAATACCCAATTAAAATGATATTTTACCTGTTCACATCAGAGTTTTTTATCAAGGGGAAGAGATGGCTTCCAACAAAATCGGTTGCG
Organism: Acanthoscelides obtectus; assembly: GCA_963669975.1. NCBI lineage: Eukaryota > Metazoa > Arthropoda > Insecta > Coleoptera > Chrysomelidae > Acanthoscelides > Acanthoscelides obtectus. Next base: position 68,423,690 of record CAVLJG010000001.1, on the reverse strand, counting down.
AAACAGCTACAAGGCAGCTACAAAACGAAGCTGGAGGAGTGTGAATGGTAGTTCTCCGCAATGCCTTTCCACTAAAAGGAAACAGATATTGAACAAACTTCATGTATTAATTAACGTGGTTCAATGTTATACAAAAGAGTACTTATCGCTGGAGGTTAAAATCCCATTAAAAATGGACGGGGTAGCACCGAAACTAAAACAACTAAACGTAAGGTACAAAATAAAGGGTACTACTCCATAAACTGGTGCTTGGGGGTCTAAAATTCCAGAATCTGGAAGGTAGTGGAACGACACCCACATCACAATCACCGCAGAAAACCTAACTTTTTAAAATAAGGTTCGACAAAAAGAACGGAGAAAAGCCGGTGAAGAAGCCGGTAAAGAAGGTATATTGATAGGTAAAGAAGGTATCTTGATAGTAAATAAATTTTTCATATATGGCTAGTACGTGTAGAAATCACAAGGTGGCTTGCCAATGGGCACACTGTAGGCAGAACCAACTCTACGAGGGTCCAACGATATTTTATGAGGAAATTTCTAAGATAGGCGTTAATAATACTATAACATTAGTATCCAAAAGATTTCAACACAATACTGAGTCGCTGAGAAAGAAATGTATAATACCTGTGAAATTATACAATCAATAAACTATGAAATTGGCCAAAAGAAAATCATTAAAAATGGTTTGTTCTAGAAATCGGCACTGTACCATTAATAAAGAGAAATTCAAACTACTAGTAAGTGATCATAATAGTAAAAAAAGGTTACGTGATTTTGCCACGTGACGAAATGTCAAGTGAACGCTGGAGCCATATCATATATGTTATAAACAATCAGAATACTCTTGAAAACTATACAAGATACAATGCTGAAAGTTTAAATAATGTATAAGGGACTAATACTGAGCATTTTGCCTAATTTTGAAGACAATCAGTTCGCTACAATTGGTTGATATTTGTCTACTGTTTTTTCGTTTTCTCGAGTTTGTTTTCCAATATTTTGAACTCGCAGTCGTTTCAATCGTACGAGATTTTGAAAACAGACGTATATTATACTAATACTTTTAGAAAAAAGGTCCAAGGAATTATATTTATTTGTAAAGAAAATGGATTACGTGACCTACTTATTTGACAAAGTCGTGCAGTCATCAATAATGCAGCCATTTAGCACATGCTACATTCTAACTAGTCTAAGACATACAATTGTCTTCAGTTTACGTTATAAACAGTTCAGCGCATTTCAGTTTGAAATATTTGTTTTATAAACTTTGGGGCTCATCTGTGACCGTGTAAAAGTATGAAGAAATCTTGAAAAAAAATTGTTGATGGATACATCCGCTTTGTTTTAAAATGTGTTTAATAACGTACGTTTTTTGAATATCGTAGCGAATCTGTTCAATTACAAATACGAAATGTTTGAATTTGTTTAGAAGAAAAAACGTAACCCTTCGTTTTTCGCATAAAAACAACAATTATCTTTCGGAATGATTTGTGATCTATGTCGGCAAGGTAAACCCGCGTATTTTGCTGTAAAATGCCCTTTGAACGAACTCTGTATATTGCTCAGTAAACTAGTAGTGATGGCCAGAAGACAAGTTTTTGGGATAAACAATTAGAAATTCTCAGACTACTTGACCAATCGACTCCAATTTTGTCGTGGTTACTTAGAAGTGTGAAGCCTACGAATATGAAGAATATCAAGTAGCTGCGCATTAGCAGCAAGTGACAAAACCTGCATTTTGCCTCGCGTTTCGGCCATAACTTTTGTACTATTAGTCGGATCTTTTTCCGTAGATCTCATAAATACCTAAACATTTTATTTGGAGGGTTTTTTGTTCCTTTTTAAATCCCAAAAAACACGTTTTTCATTCTTTGTTGTCGAATAAAAAGTTTCCCCACAAAAATTGGTGTACCTATTTTATGCGTCCATGTTTTAAATATCCCCCTGAACAACTTGCATCAGACTTTACAATTATTTTAGAAAAATTTGCTAATATGAGATTAGACTATATGATAAAGCATATAATCCTAAAATACCATATGTGTCTTCCTTAAAAAGCCAATGTGTCGGCGTTTATTTTACGCCTTTCTCAGGGCAATTGAGTGATACACAAAACACTCTCCTACGGATGAAAAACACTCCCTTAGGTTACAAAAACTAAAAAAACAGAAACAACGCGCCTGATGAATTCGGCACCTCCCTGAGGAAGACGTAAACTGAACGCCGAACCATCGACGGTTTAAGAGACAAATATTTTACATCACCTTTTACTCAATACCATCAATCCGAAGACCTGTTGTACAGGGTGGCCAACTAAGAATGCGAGGTACTGTTTCAGGGAACCTATCCATCGTAGAGGCTTGCCGCAAAAAAGTTCTTACTAAAACGGACGAGACCGCTAGGGGGCGTAACTGCAATCTTGAATCTAAAAATGTGGTGTTTCTGTAAATTCCTCTATATTAACCTAACAAAAAATACCTGATCTTTAAAGTTGAGGATAATGTGAACTTTTTTGTTTGACAATTTTTGATGTATCTCTAAAAATAAAGTGGTGGCGGTATTCAAAGGTTTTCGTAAATACACTGTATCTATATCCCTGTATCTTCGAAACGTCTGAGCCGATTTTAACAAAGTTGGGCTAGTTGAAAAGAGCTATTCTTGGGCTACTAATGTAATAATATTTGAAGGTTTGTTAGTTTCACATGGAAATGGTTAGTTTTCACAACAAAAATATTAAATGCATTCATTTGATTTTTTTATGAAAAACTAACGAAATGATGTCTAAAGAAGCTCGCGAAAACCGCATCTTGATATGTAACTTAAAATGTAGACGGAAATCCCTTATATTTTTATTTGTTTAAACTAATTTTTCCAGAGCTCTTTTTTATTCACCAGAATAAAACCACCCTTTTTTAAAATATAACAAAATATCGTTGAAAGGTAAGTAATGCTAATAACAAAGGCATATTTTTTGTTTAAATGTTTATTCACTCTTTGTATACACGAAAAAGAGAATTAATAGAAGCAGGCCATGTAATACAACAAAACAAATACATAAACAAAACATAATTAATCTTCAAATTGTCAATAGTTGGCAAAAGTTGCGCCACAGCTTAGGTAACAATCAACTATGAAACTCTCCTGTCACTGTCATAAACTACCGTCATTTCGGCGGAGAAATCGAAAGTAAATTCCCTCAGTACAACGATGAAAGAGATTTTAGTGCTCAGCAGCAGCTGGTGTTGCCACGTACCCTGCCAGCGGCCGCAGATATGCCGCAAAAAAGTTCTTACTAAAACGGACGAGACCGCTAGGGGGCGTAACTGCAATCTTGAATCTAAAAATGTGGTGTTTCTGTAAATTCCTCTATATTAACCTAACAAAAAATACCTGATCTTTAAAGTTGAGGATAATGTGAACTTTTTTGTTTGACAATTTTTGATGTATCTCTAAAAATAAAGTGGTGGCGGTATTCAAAGGTTTTCGTAAATACACTGTATCTATATCCCTGTATCTTCGAAACGTCTGAGCCGATTTTAACAAAGTTGGGCTAGTTGAAAAGAGCTATTCTTGGGCTACTAATGTAATAATATTTGAAGGTTTGTTAGTTTCACATGGAAATGGTTAGTTTTCACAACAAAAATATTAAATGCATTGATTTGATTTTTTTATGAAAAACTAACGAAATGATGTCTAAAGAAGCTCGCGAAAACCGCATCTTGATATGTAACTTAAAATGTAGACGGAAATCCCTTATATTTTTATTTGTTTAAACTAATTTTTCCAGAGCTCTTTTTTATTCACCAGAATAAAACCACCCTTTTTTAAAATATAACAAAATATCGTTGAAAGGTAAGTAATGCTAATAACAAAGGCATATTTTTTGTTTAAATGTTTACTCACTCTTTGTATACACGAAAAAGAGAATTAATAGAAGCAGGCCATGTAATACAACAAAACAAATACATAAACAAAACATAATTAATCTTCAAATTGTCAATAGTTGGCAAAAGTTGCGCCACAGCTTAGGTAACAATCAACTATGAAACTCTCCTGTCACTGTCATAAACTACCGTCATTTCGGCGGAGAAATCGAAAGTAAATTCCCTCAGTACAACGATGAAAGAGATTTTAGTGCTCAGCAGCAGCTGGTGATGCCACGTACCCTGCCAGCGGCCGCAGATATTTGCAATCGTAAAAATTATACTATTCCGATATGATCTGGTGTAGTTTGTGTGAACCAATAATAAAAAGGAATATGTTTGTCCGAGAAGAAGCGACGAAAAATTGATGACTATTTATTTATGAAAAAGTTTTAAAATGAATTCATATTGGTGGAAGTGTTTACAATAGACAGAAAAATATTCACTTTGCATGCATTCATTGCTGCTGCGATATTCTCAATCCATTCCATTTTCAGTGTAAACACTGTTAAAAGACTGCAATCAAACATGGCGTTTCTGACGACTCCTCAGCTAGTATGCTTCTACATACATGGCGAGTTTTCAATGAGTACGCGGTCGGTACTTCCGATATTTTAAATACCTACAAAATTTACTTGGAAAATATGCCGCTCATCACCAGGTGATTCGTAATTACATGGCAACACATATTTTATATTTTTTAAATGAATGTGTTTAGAATGAGCGAAGAATAGAAAAATGGTTTAGTTTTACGGATGAGCAATGTTTCTTAAATACCTCATTTAAATGTTCATGCGGCGTAGAATACATAGCAAAAGTAAATATTTTCCATTTATTTTGAAGCTATTTCATAAATAATAATATTTGGAGAAACATACTCCTTTTTATTATTGACTCACTCAAATTACACTAGGTCATCGAAATATTATCATTTTACGATTTTAAAGAATATCTGCGCCCGTTGGTAGGGTACGCGACAACACCGGCTGCTGCTGCTTTATCATCGTTGTACTGGGGGAATTGAATGTAAGATAAGTTGTCAGATTTTTGCTCCTTAAAAATTTTGAGAATTTGCTGAGAGAAAAGTCGAATATAAGATGGAACCCACCAGGCGACCCCTCCATCACAGCGAGTGGAGAAGAAGTAAAAAGCGGCGTACCTGAGAGTTTCTAGAATACGAACCCTAGTGAGTCTTTGACAGGTGCAGATACTGAAAGAGACACCGAAAAGGAGAGGCTGTACCAGATCATGGCTGACCAGGCAGCTCAAATCAAGAGTGATGGACTGCGTGGACAATCTCAATGCCCAGGTTTTTAGCCTTAGTACTTCTTTAAATATATTCATGTGATGACAGTTCTATTAAAATTCCCAAGAGAAGACACAACAGCCCTACCTCACCTACAGAGACAGAAGACGACGTACATGGTAGTAATTTTACCCCTATCCAGAGACGTAAAATACGACATATTCGTAAAATTAACGAATATCCTTCCCTTCCGACTAAGAAATCCCCAATCAATACCAATTCAATGGACATAACACCGCCTGTGTCTGTATCTTCTGCTGATTCTGCAAGCCAGTCAAAGCATTCTCAAATGCAAGCACCCAGCTTGAACGAAAGTCGCAACTCTATTTCAGTCTCACAAAAGCTGCTTCCTTGGCTGGCAGCAACACTTCATCTCCGTCATCTAACGCTAGCCTCGGCACGCAGGCACAGTCACCCCGTCAGGGGCGTGTTACCCCTGTTGTGATGCGGGATGCGGCAAAGTGACGCACTGTCAACTATTCTTTTATCAGTCTTGGTATTAAGATTGATCGAGCAGTAGCTGTTGATGCTTGGATACGCATCGTACCTAAAAGCGAAGACGATTATCGGAAGATAATTCGTCTTTTCAAAGAGGAAAATGTTCCTCACCATACATTTCCCCTGCCTTCTGAGCGTAAAATTCACGCTGTTATTAGAGGAATCCCAGCGTCAACTGCTGAGCAGGAAATCAAAGAGGAGCTTGAACAGAAGGGATATACTCCCCTCCACGTAATTCGCTTGAAGCGCAACGGCGGCGTGCCCATGCCTAAGACAGAGAAGTCATAGCAAGTGTTCAACGAATATGAACTGCTGGGGCTCTCTATCAGAGTCGAGGTTCAAAAGAACTCTCGACTCATTGGGCAGTGTCACCGCTGTCAAAAGTATGGACACGCGCAATCGTATTGCACTGCACCTCCGAAGTGTCTCAAATGTGCTCAAGACCACATGACACACCTACCCTCAAACACAGCAAAGGTTGAAATTCTAGCTGCCCCTGCTGCCCCGAGCTCACCTTCGACTGCTCAAAACGTGGACCTGGCAACAGCGTTCAGGTCCTTGCAGCGGATAATTAGCCCCCTGATAAGCGCTACACAGGCCATGCAGGCAATGTTTCCGATAAATGGCTAGGTACTATAGTACACAGCCTGCATTCATCAAAATTCTTTTCTGGAATTGTTTGGGTCTTAGGGATATTCCCAAAAAACGGGAATTTCATCAAGTACTTTTGGATGAGAGTATAGATGTGGCTCTGTTACAGAAAACATTGCTTAATCCGGGAGATCGTCTAGCTTTCCCGAATTATGATGTTATCCGAGCTGATATATTAACTGGACGGGGTGGCGACTTGGCAGTTCTAGTGAAACGTGGTATTGACTACCATAGAAGCACAAATGCCGACATGCAGAGCATTGAGGCGGCTTCCCTGGAGATCAATATGACCGGAGGTGTCCCGTTGAAGATCACATCGGTGTATGTCAGGTGTGGCGCCAGGCTGCAGGAGGCGAACCTGGAAGTCTTTATGGAATACTTTGGTCCGCTTATAGTAGCAGGGAACTTCAACTGCAAACACCGAGCATGGCATTCTAGGTTGAATTTCACCAGTGAGATTCGACTGTACAACCATATGCTACGAAACGGCTACCTCATACACAGTACTGAAGAGCCCACGCACCACTCATTTAATCATCTTCAGGCACCAGATGTCATCGACTATCTAGATATCTAGAAACTGTAGATACAGTATCACTTCTCGAATCATGTATGACATTTCTAGCGATCATCTTCTTGTCGTGCTGGAAGTGGGTAATGAGCAAACCTTGGAAGAGGGATTTTCTCGAAGGAAACGGGTTGATTGGGAACTATACAAGTTGTTTCTTAGAGAGTTTCCCCAATATCATAGATGATCAGAACGGTATAAATGGGGCTTAAGCGAAGTGGACAAGCTTCGTTCAGCAAGCTCTGCAACGTGCAGCTGTACTTCCTGTACAACAACACGGCAGACTTTTTCTCCCTGCAGACGTCAGAAAATTTCTGTGAAAAGGGCTGCAATTAAGTAAGCGAAAAGGTCTTGTCATCCTGATGACATTCGCAGGGCGACGAATCTTGTTCATGAAGTAAGAAATGCTCTTCATGAATTCCACAATGAGCAATGGAACGAGTTTCTGGCGGGCATGCTTGACTCGAGTACTCCTCTCTGGAAAGTGGCGAAGTCGCTCAGAAACGGAAAGCGAGAACAACTCCCGCACATCCACGGTCCTGGGGGCATAGTCTTCAGGACAGAGGACAAGGTCGAAGTTTTCGCTGATGCTATGGAACGAGTTCTCTACCAACTATGATCTTGATAATGATCTCGACGAGGAGCAACAAATCCGTCAGGAGATATTTGCAGCTGAAGAGTTGCACAGCACATCAGCCTCTTCTCCCAAGATCCCGCATTGCACACCAGCAGAGCTTCAAGGTCATATTAAAGACCTCAAGGTGCGTAATGCGCCTGGCGAGGATCAAATCACTAATAAGGCGCTGAAGCTGGGCAACCAGACCTGACAGACCTACTGACCTGATACTTTAACAAAGAGCGAAGGTCCCACGGACCGCTCTGACGGACAGTGACGAATAGAAGAAGGGGATTGAATGTTTTTGACACTCTGACAGGAGTGTCATAGCTGATTGTTATCTAAACTGTAGTTTCGCGTTATTTTGAGTAATTTTTGTGCTTACCAAATGCATTTTACGTACGATGAAATCGACGTCTTTCCCCGATTAGTGGCGAGCCAATGGTAGTTTTCAGCCTATGATCTTGTATTCATTAGAATACAAGAAAATGTTAACCGAGTACTGGGGTATATTGAAGGAAATCCACATTTTAGCACCAGGGCATTATGCCTTGAGTTGGGCATATCGCAAACCACGGTTCAAAATATTTTTAAGGACAATAGGTAAGTTCTAATGGCCATTAAAATATGTATAGGGATTTATTTAGATTTAACTTTTTTCAGTTATCTTTAGAATGCATGTCGTTTTGCATCGGTTCTGGAAAAAGGACTATTGCCATTGGATGTTAGGCATGATACGGGAAAATAAAGTTTTTATTTCAAATTCTTTGGACCGATGAAGCATCCTTTAATAGCGACGGGAGAGTTCGTCTGCACAATATGCATTATTGGTTTGCAGAAAATTAGCATCGGTTGCGCGAAGTTCAGCACCAAGGGCGTTGGAGTTTAAATCTGTGGGGTGGTATACTGGGAGGCGGAATTATTGGGCCATATTTTTTCGAGCAATCTTTAAATGGCAATGTCTTTCTTGACTTTTTGGACAATCAAGTACAGTTGTTGTTGGAAGATGTGCCACTGGAAAATTGTTTTTGCACTTGGATGTTTGCTCAGCACATTTTGCTATTATTGTGCGAGAGCATAATTATGAAGTGCGGTGAAGTGGAAGAGGAAGTCTGTTTTGTTTCCATGGCCTTCGCGATTACCAGACGCAACTTGTATTGACTTTTATTTATGGGGACGGTTAGAGGACATCGTGTTTCAGACTCAACCTACAACCAGAGAAGATATGAAAAACCGAATTCGTAATGCAATACGTAACGCCGGGAATACACTTGTTCCGAAGCAGGCCGCGCATCGAACCAGGCAACCTCGGCGCGCCGCGATGTGATTTGCCGTAAACGAAATGCGATTCACAGATACAACATGTTGACGCGAGCTGCGGGATACTCACAGCTGATCCGTACAGAAGCACTTGATCAGTGATTACTTATTTAGTGGAGCGGCTCATTTTGATTTTCTTTTTGTTTTACTTCATTTGCTTGTAGAAGATCGGAAGATGTCGACGAAAACTACGTAAGCTTGATTGATGTCATTGAATTTGCACGCGATGACTGAGGGAATTGAAATAATAGATGATTTAATAATTTATCTCATCGGAGTGGAGCAATGAAAAATGAAATTGTTAACACAATTTGTAAATAACCAAAAATAGCCTACTGGCGCGGCTCTATATTCACTCTGAGGCAAATGCTGCTGGAAAATTCCGTACACACTGCGCACGAACGTGGCAGGTCTCGGCCGGTGCTCACTTTGATAGACCGGCAGCCGACAGCTCAAGTCGCGCACGGCATGATGTAAACTGAACGTGTTCGCAGCTGTGTTGGTGCGCCGTACACACTATCGCATCGCGCCACGCCGAGGCTGCCTCGTTTGGTGTTCAAGTTCAGAAGTTAGTGCCACAAGTTATAAATAACCATAATTTTTTTTTATACTCCAACTATCACGAAGGCCTAAGGCCTAAACACCCATTGGGTACCGTGGGGCTATATGGGGATACAGGGGAAAGGGGGAACGCCACACGGACTCTGGCGAGGGAAGACGTGTGCATGTAACATGCGCTAGTGTGTACGGCGCGCCAACATAGCTGCGAATAGGCTCGGTTTGTCTCATGCGGTGCGTGACCCGAGCCATCGGCTGTCGGTCTATCAAAGTGAGCACCGGCCGAGCCGTGCCTCGTTCGTGCGCAGTGTGTACGGAATTTTCAGGGCGAATATAGAGTCTATTTTTCGTTATTTACAAATTGTTGCACTAACTTCTGTACTTAAATCTAGACATTTTTCATTGCTCCAGTCCGATCTGAAAGATAAATTATCAATTTGATTTTTATTTCAATTCCCTCAGTCCTCGCGTGAAAATTCAATGAAATTAATCAAACCTACGTAGTTATATCTAATCTTCTACAAGTAAACGAAGTAATAAAACAAAAAGAAAAGGAAATCAAAATGAACCGGTCCTCCAATAAATAAGTAATCACTGAGCATGTGCTCCTGTACAGATCAGCTGTCAGCATGTCGCGGCTCGCAGCAACACGTAGTTTCGGTGTATCGCATTTCGTTTCGCGGCAAATCACATCACGGCGCGCCGATGCTGCCTCGTTCGGTACGCGGCTTGCCTCGGCTCAAGTGTATTCCCGGCGTAACATACCGAGAGCCGAAATTGAAGCCGCAGTTTTGTCTACCCAACCTTTATTTTTTAAGTCGGTCCTTTTTAGGGTCACAACTTAATTATAAAAAGAAATTCCAGACAAATTAGTTTATAAAAATAAAAATTTAAGGGATTTCCGTATAAAATTTTCATTGGCCTAAATTTTAGATTAAGAGCAAGATATCGAGATGCGGTTTTCGCGAGCTTGCTTAGACATCATTTAGCTACTTTTTTTCTGTCGGAATGTAGAAAAAAGCCCTCTAGCAGCCACATCTGAAATTAGCAAAACTATAGCTCTTTCCGACTAGCCCATGTTTGTTGAAATCGGCTCAGCCGTCGAAGATAGTGTTTTTTACGGAAACCTTTAAATACACTCACCACTTTATTTTTAGAGATACAGCAAAAATTGTCAAACAAAAGAGGTTCAGATTATCATCGAATTCAAAGATCAGGGATTTTTTGTTAGGTTAATATAGCGGAATTCACAGAAACATCACTTTTATAGACTCAAGATTGCAGTTACACCCCTAGCGACCATTTTAGAAACTTGAAAATATATTCCAGGTTTTTCTCTTGGCCGTTTTACTAATAATTGTTTTCACCGCAAGCCTCTACGATGGATAGGTACAGATACAGTAACTCGCATTCTTAGTTGGCCACCCTGTACATATTTATTTAATTACATATGACAGCGTTTATTTTTTATGCCCACTAATTTAGGCTATTAAGTAATATTCTTCTACTAGCGCAAAATATTCATGAATTCGAAATGCAAGAAGTAGTACTTTGATTCATCAGAAGCAATTGATTGACTTGTGATTTAAGAAAATGAAACCAATGGTAAGCTAGAATTGGAAATGGTATTCGTGCCTGTCAAAACGTCAACATTTAAGGTTTCAATCATATATGTCAAGTTTCAAGGTAAGGGAGATGCATCAGTGATGACTAACTTCTTTTTTCAGATCCTTCGAGAGCAACTGGCATTATGGTGTTTAACTGTAAACACAGTTTTCATATGCAGTGCCTCCCTGACAACACTCAGCTTTGCGGTATTTGTTATGCCTTAGAACAAAAGCCAATATGAGAGCGTTCCAGTGTGTCACAAAATATTTTGTAAAGTCAAGGTTAACAAATTGACAAATTATTATCGGTGATTAATTGCAATTTAATGAAAATCCTGTTTAATAAGATGTGTTATTGATATCCTAAACAGCACAATAAAATCAACACACAAAATATTGCTTTGAGAGCCATTTCCTGTAAGAGGTTATATGGAAAATATAAAACATACCTATGTATAATCACTATAATCACGTATTGAAAGAGTTTATTAGAATGCCTACGTTATCTCCATCAATACTTTCTCCTGAATAAACTGACAAGTGAAACTCATTTAAATTAATTTCTGAGTATGAAACACGACTATCAGGCAACTCACAACCGGACACCATATACGATTATACATTGATATTATAAAAAATAGAATCTCAAAACCACAATACACAAATCAGGTTGAAATTGTGCACTTTCATTTTGTGGCATCATTTATTTACTCTTACGATGATATTCTATATTCTCGTACTTTAAACTCATATATATCCTTAAATTCTCCCTCGAAAGGTTAGCTGTTTGCATAACATAAAACAGTGAGTTTTCAACAGCTATTCCTGTATGTCTCAGTGAATAGATACTTTTTTGTTGCAAAAGCTGTGAGGAATTTTTTATTATGGTATCGTTAGAACACCACTTTATAGCTGAAAATGGCGCAACTATAGGTCGAGACATCAGCGATTTAAAGTATCGATCATTTTATTTACCACACCGTATCAACAATTTACGAGAATTTAAACGATGGAGTTACATGTAATGAGATTTTCGCTTATAGGTATAGATATTAGCTAAATAAACCACCCAAATGTATAAAGGCTACTTTACTCTCATTTTTTCTAGAGATAGAATTTTTTACAAAATATTCGCTTTTTTGTCAAATACTCTGTTTTATTATCAAGCTTTAACCCCTTGTCCTTCAAAAACCATCAACTTTTACAACATTCCATAGACCTTTTGTGTAAAAAATTTTATTCTGTACAAAAAAAGCTATAATACAAGATAGATCATTTGTTTCTCTACATTAAAATTTTTATATATCTAGTTAATCAAAATGACATATAAAGCTTCGGCCGTTTAGCTATGTCAATTTGAAATTATTACAAGCTATATTCTAGCGATATCAATAAACACGTTTCTGCCATACTTTGTGTTTCCAACCATCCTATTCCCTGGCCTAGTAATAGCACGCAAAGACGATACATATTTCCTACGTGATGAGCAGGAGACTATTCAACTTTGTACTCATATCTCTATTTCAGCTCAAATATAAAAAAGCGATCCATATTAAAAATACATAGCGGTATCACTGATTAAAATGTCAAGAACATTATTGGTAATTGTAAAGAGTTGGTACAGAATCAGAAGTGTTCAAAAAATACCGGAAAACTGTTGTTCTGAAAAATAGAAATGTCACGGTTTTGTAGCTGTTTTGTATAAGTAAAAGTGGTGATACAATATCAAGCAAGACTTATATGAGAAATTAAGAGGAACGAGGAACAGATTATAGACTCTCAACACCAAGGTATTTTTGGATTGTGCTTTCCTGTGTATCTTTGGAATACAAAGTTTGCTATACGAGCGGGCAATAGCTAATTCAACAGAAAAAGAGGAAGAATGACCTGGGAAGCCGTCACGAGCAGCTGTAGTTTTAAGCGTTTTTTACAAGTCATTCTAGTTACCATTTGGAACTTTGAACAGACGTTTTTTGCCGCCTAGATATGTCTAAATAACAGCAAAAAACTTCTTTTCAGAATTGAGAATTAATTCTGTTACAGAAGAGATACAGTGGTTTGCGAAGACGTGACCTTACTGCATTAAGGGGGGGGGGGCTGGGTATCAGATTCCGCAAGTAATAAAGTCTTCGATTCTACAAACAATAACAATTTATTAGAAGCTACTTTACAATTATCAAGCAAACAAATCGACGCCTAGATGTGAGACATTGTGAAAATGTTTTGTGTGTGATGCGTCATTCCTAAGTTTTCTGTGATGTGGCATAATTACACACAATGCGAGCATGGTGGTGATTTCCCGTAATGTTTCTCAAAGTGTTTGAAAACGCAAAAAAGCCGGAGAAAATCGTAATTTATAATTTTGAACATGACCTCTCTTCAGAAAGAACATCACAAATCCGGTACAGCTAATAGATATACTTCACGGGCAGCATATTCATAAATAATTTTCTCACATAGCAAATGTCACTAAATTTATACACCAATATACGCAATCAGCATATAATCATCCAGATGCGATTTTGCTACTAAACCAATTTTGAATGGCACTTCTTCTTCGTGATATACTCTACTATCTCGGCATTCTGTAACCAACACAGTATGCTGGGGAACTGACCTGCAGCTTGCAGTATGGTCATTGGGCGTGTCGTGTAGGCGTGTCATTCTTCCATAGCGCTTTTGGTGACGCTTATAGCGAGCAAACGCGGAATGAACTACTTGAATACTAAGAACTTTCTAAGCAGCAAGTTGACAGTTTGTCGTTTTTTTACATTATATAGGTTTTTTACGTAATAACCCTGCCGGAACCAGTCGGGCGCCAGAGGGGCTTAGACTTTTACAATCTTCCTGTATGAAGAAGTAAAATTGAATGGTTAATTTGGGATTTTCCATCATTTACGCAACCTCTTGTTTTGAGTGTTGACGCATATTAGGCACTTCTCGATTTACTAAACAACCTATGTATGTTAATTATCTTTTAGAATCAGGCAAATAATGGGTACAGCAGATACTGGGTGATGCGTGTGTCTCGAGATAATTCGAAGAAATAAGATAAGAGTGGTGTATAATAAGTATAATAATACGTCTTTCTGGTAGTAGAGAGTGTCGGTGGGGTTAAGTAGTTCGTTTTCTATAAAGAAATTGTCGCTTGTGGTGACTTAGTTAGGATCGCTTTCGATCCAAGAGAGTATTTGTAGTGTACTAATAAGTCTGTGGATACGACTGGAAAGTCTGATATCTCAAAATAGCGTAGGAGAAATATATAATTATCGATTCGCGCGTTTGCCATATATTCAAAAAGGAATGTTACAGAGTACATGGCGAACATATGATGAACATATCCATATGGAGGCTACTTGAACACAGCATTCCTGTATCCTCATCTCTAGTATTACAGGTATAATAGTAACTCATCATCATCTCTAGCATTGTTTTCAACTGTTTAGTCCTATATTTGGTATTTGAAAACAAACGTTAATACAGTCCTGTTCGTATCAATTCTGGCTTTGCTCTGCTTACGATTAATTGAAAGGTGTCATCAATTGATAACTACCAGTAGTTTTTCAGAATGCATCTTGCAAAAAAGGAAGTATTTTTCATTGGATTTTGACCAAACCGCCGAAACCCATTCTCCATAAGATTGCCTCGTGGTTTCGTATAGAACGGAATTTTCAGTAGATATTTCGTTTGACAGTTTTTTAAATATCGTTAAAATCATTCAATCAATGACATTCATTTGCAAAATTAAAAAGGAAACATGTTTTGCAAAGACGTATTTACACAAATGTTATAGGTTGTTTTATTATTATTATGCATGATAATATGACTACGTTTATTTTAATGTGTAGTTTGTGTGTAAAGTCAGCTATTATTTTAAGTTAACACTGTATCATAATGAGTCGGGGCGTGAACCTCTTTTCAAAATGGGTTCGCTGATATTTGTACTTTATTACGCATCATTTGTATATTTTGATTTATAAATAAATCCATATAAAATTGTATCATTGGTGAGTTTGTTTGATATCAATAAATAAAAAAACGGAATATTGCTTCTAAAAATTGTATGGGTATTATCTTCGCTTTAATCAAAATCCCTTCCACAGTTCAAATAAATTTTTGTTTTGCCATAGAGGTTAGGGTTTGGTCAGATGCGAGAAAAATAACAATTTTGTCTCTGAAAATGGTTACGTTCAGTTGCACCTAGCTGTTACAAACTAGCACTGCGTGAGGTATGATCTGCTTGATATTATTTGTATGGACTGCTTTGATCACTTTGAAAACCTTCAGAATAAGAAACGGGTTATCTGATCTGCGCAGATTGGTAGCGAGGGACGTTCAGCAACTGAGCTGAGCAATACTTCATGCAACGCTAGCTCGTTACATCTGGCCGCATCTGAACTAATCCATTCAATTTTAAATCTATTCGACACCTAACCATATCGGGAGCCATCATTAATCCCTGGATGATTCCTCCAGGGGGAAATATAGAGAATTGTAATCAATTCTCTTTCAAAGTACGAATTTCAAATACGTTTTTTCCAACACACCACCCTTAAAAGAGGGATAAACTGCATCAATCGTGATAAATGGATACAAATAATACATATCGGCTAAAAAAAAATGCAATAAAACGAAAGATTGAAGTTGTCGTAGAGCTGAGCATTTTGAAGAGCACCAAACACATCTTGTCTATTATTGAATTTATAGCCTCATATTTTTGTAATATTAGGTGAATTCTTTATGAGTTGACACTGCTACCCATTAAGTCAGGATTATTTCCTGTTGTACACATAACATTTTGTCACTATTACTATTTTGATAGCTGACACTGTAAATATAAAAATGCAATAGAGATACTGCCTAGATTTTATAGATACGTTAATATATTGATGACTGATATACATAATTATGACAATATACAAATAGATCACGCAGATACCAATTATAAAAATTCGTACTACAAATTTCTAGATGACTACTGAATTTGTCCAAAAATTCAATTTGTCAGCCTTCGGACTGATATGGTTTCCATATAGTTTCCTAATGATAGCAACTTTTTCCACCAAATTACTCTAGACATCAGTAATCAGTATCACTTGTACTGCAGTATGTGTTTTATAATGGTTATATTTGCTTTCCCTTCTTTTTTTTGGATTTCTTCATATGCGTTTTCATCATTTCAAGAAGTTGACGGCCTGAAAAACATGTATGTAAATAAAATATATAGTCGTGGGTGAATGTTTTACAGTGGTCACAAAACAACTCTTTCTCCATACATTTGTACAGTTTTTCTATGTCCATATCGCAATCTTCAGAGTCTAAATCATTTGGTCCGCCAAGCGAGTCAGGGTCGCAATCTAAAAATAATTATATATTATATTATATATATATTTCGACATGAGTGCCTTATTAGACGCGGGTCAACCACCAAGAAAACGGACAAAAAGAGCTTTGTCGGTTTCTGAAAAAGAAACTATTATAAATATTTATGTAGCTTCTCGGGAGCGCTACCCAAATGAAACTCGGTCAGAACGTGTAGCCTTTGTTTCAAGAGCATCAGGTGAGAATTTAGCTTTGAAGTATAATTTAAAATGTTTTGTAGTTTGATGTATTATTCTAAATAATAGTGATTTTTGTTAAATATCTTACCCACTAATATGATAGCTACTTCTATTGTACACATTTTGATTTTTAAAACTTATTTTCAATTTTTATTATTTATTAATGCTTGTATATATAATATATGCAAAATGTATTAATTTGTTTTCAGGGGCATCAAGTAGCAGTGTATATAAAATTTTGGCAGAGCACAAAAGAAGCAACAGTCTTTCTCCTCCCAAAGGTTACCATAGAGCCAGAGTAGTTTTGGACAACGTTTCACAAGAAACTAAGGCGTTAATCCGAAGAAAAATCCACGAAATTTTTCATCCAAAACGAACCACCCACAAAATTTTGTTATCAATAAACGACGACGACGACTTGCCAGACTTCAAAAGATCGATGTTGGCTGCATTGATGAAGGAACTTAATTTTCGGTAAGTGTTGTACAATCAACTTATTTTGTTTTTTTTTATTTCCCTTTGAAAGTAAAATACAAAATCAAAAAAATCCGTAAAATGTTCACACACAAAAATAGTTTAGAGTTTTTTATGTTTTTTATCATTCTGTATCTGTACTTTATGACTAAACTAAATTTTCAATTTTGTTAAGATAAATCACCTGAAATTCGTTATTCGTATAATATGGTTCATTGAATTAACGAATTTAAAGATTCAAAGTAATTTTTAGTTTTGTAGGAAGGAAGCGAAATAGCATCTTGAAAGAAAAGGACGAGATAATATGTTGAAGACGTAGATACTTACGCGAAATCTGGAAGTATAGAGAAGAAGGCGGGAAGATATACTACCTAGACGAGCCTTGGCTCAATGCAGGGCACACTGTTAGCAAAGTATGGGAGGATTCATCAGTTGAGCATTCTCGCCAAGTCTTCCTGGAACAACTCTCCACAGGATTAAAAAATCAGATAAAGGAAAACGGCTAATTATGGCTTCGTGGTAGACGGACTATTGGTATTTGAATCAAAACAAGCAGGGACAACGGGCTTTGCTCCTCAGAGCTCTCTTCCATGGTGTCGCCCCGCGATGTGCCTACCTGACTTCGGCCTCCCATCATAAGCGTGCCGAACTTCGTACATCCAGAACTGGTCGATAAGACCGCTCCTTGTATCCAGAAGGTGTGTCGTGTAACAATCTACATGAGGGGATTTTCCCAGTTCTACTAACTTTAGGCAGTCAAAAATGGGAATAACAAAGTTTCTTTAAGCTCCTGAAAGCAGCCTTGGCATGTAGAGTCCACCTGCGCGGCTGCTTCGGTGTAAAAAAAATGAAACCCAAAAACCTTAATTTTGTAGAGAAATCAGGGCCACAATTCAACAGAAACAAGTTTTTGTAACATGTCAGGTGAGCAAGTGGCAGAAGAAATTTTAATGAAATTCCATTTTAAATATTAGCCAGCGCCAAAGTGCTTTGCGCTCAATATTTTGTTTATTGTCCCGGTAATGAAAAATCCGATCAATAGAGGACATAACTTTCAAGAACCATAATTAATACGATTTTTGTGATCACTAGTCTTTTGAAAATTTTTGTGATCACTAATATTTAGAAAA
Organism: Acanthoscelides obtectus; assembly: GCA_963669975.1. Classification (NCBI taxonomy): domain Eukaryota; kingdom Metazoa; phylum Arthropoda; class Insecta; order Coleoptera; family Chrysomelidae; genus Acanthoscelides; species Acanthoscelides obtectus. The sequence continues at coordinate 68,405,478 of CAVLJG010000001.1, read as the reverse complement.
TTTTTGTTACAGTTGCAAAATGCGTAATTACGCTATTTAAGTTTTACTTCTATGTATCTTCGTAGTCTCGGTTCTTTTTGTCCATGTTGAGAACTCTGTGAAACTCATAGCTATGTAAACAGATCTTGAGAATTGTAGTTATGTTCAGCTGTTTTAGCTTCTTAGTGTATAACACACCCGTTATTATTCAAAGACGATATTAAATCCTTGTAGTAAGAGTCTGCATATACAGGGTGTTTCTAATTTGGCTCGCACCATTAAGATCTTGGAAACTGGAAGGGATGCGAAGTCGCTTACATGGGGTAGTCAACAAAGTGACACTTAGAAGGTTTCGAAATTCAAAGTATGTAGAGTAACGGAAAAACTGAATTTTCCCAAAATTGTTCTGATTTCCTGACTTTATTTATATTGGGTTTTTAAAATAAATTGCACATTAACGTTTTCTTCTCTACAAGAAGGCATAATCAGAATTTCTATATGACAGTTCGTCTCTTGTCCTCCAGCATCAACTTTATTATTTCTTAAGGAAGCTATATTGCATTTTTTTACAGATGAATAGAGTTTTTAATTTTGATTCAAGAAATGCATGATACGTCATACATTGACGTTGTCAAACCTTGATTACTTTAAGAAAAACAGAATTTCTTAGGTAGGCCTTGAAATAATCAGATGTTTGTTTCGATGACCAGATTTATCCCAAAACCGCTCTATTTTTTCCTAACTCAATTCGAGATGGGATTTTAAAATAAATTGCATACTGCCATTGTTACTTATTCTCGTCTGCAAGATGGCGTAGTCAAATTTTCAATTCGACATTTATTCTTTCGACTTCCATCATCAAATTTGTTTTTTCATACGGACATTATATTGAAATTTTGTACATTTAAATGGACTTTTTAAGCCCTAAATTCAGTGATTGTTACATGACCATAAATTTGTTGTTGGATGAAAATTAAAAGTAAATAAAGAAATTTGGTAAAACCTGAATACGAAATGAAAATTTTATTGATGGTAATAATAAATAGGCAGAGGTATTCACAGTCTTCCAAACTCTGTTGCTATGCAAACAAATGAAATCTAATAATTTCAAGGCCTACCTAGGAACTTCTGGAATAACTAAGGTTTTGCAATGTCAATATATGACATACATTTTTTAAATCAGAATAAAAATTCTATTCATATGTGTAAGAATCCAATATGGCGTCTATAACAAAAAATGAAGTTGATGCTGGAGGACAAGAGACAAAACGTCATATTGAAATTCTAATTGTGCCGTCTTGTAGAGGAGAAGATGTGGAACCACAAATAAAGTCGGGAGAAAATTAAAAGCATTTTAGAAAATTTCGTTTTTTACGTCTCTTTCCGGAAGTACTTTCAATTTCAAAACTTTCTAAGCGACATTTTGCTGATTATCTGAATACACAACTTTGCCCCTATTTAAGTGACTTCGTATCCTTTGAAGTGTCCGAGATCTCAATGGTCAGGGTCGAATTTAAAATACCTTGTATAGGGAAAATATTATTTTCACCCCAGCACAAACTGTCACTCCCTCTTCGTGAGAAAAGCTGTATCACAAAATCTCCAGAATTCGTTATTTTGTTTATTTTTTGATCAGCTTTGGGTTGGACTTGCATAGCTAGAATATATAAATACTGTTTGTGTGACAAAGGAACAGGGAACAAAAACCCTACTATCCGAGTTTTATTAAACGTCATTCACAATACTTTGTACATTTATCATGCATAATCACTGCAGACGTTTATTCAGAATTCTTACTATGTATTTACTTCTTCAACTTGTCATTCGATGCGTGGAATCACAAGTCTTCGAATTTATGTTTATACTTTATATATGAGAATTGAATTACTGAGTAAATCTACTTGACATTTTTGGGTGCGGTTATTTTTTCTATAAGGTGTTTATGTTTTCCTCTCGATAGGAAAATTCGGGCACATTTGGAAAGTTGGACGAAAAATCCTAGATCATTCTGGTTTACAGCAAATGAACCCCCAACTTTTTTAAGATTGTCTACATCATTCTAAAAAAATTTACATTGGAATAATTATTGTACTTTATTTCGAGCTCTGACAATTTACTGGAAAATTATCTGCTGACTGATTTGACAGTCACCAAACGCAATTAATACAGTCAGCGACGTGTCAGTAGCAGCTAACTGCGCAAACTAGGTCATGACTTGTCGCCGACTATCAGTTTGCTGATTGTCAGCAAACAGGCTGTACGAACAAAACATATATCTACCAATCGGACTATTTTACGCCTGCCTCCTTATCATTGCGAGTTTAACCCAATCGAGTTAATTTGGGCGCAAATTAAAAACGAAATTCCCAGAAAAAACACAACTTTCACGATCGTAGATGCAAAGCAGCTTTCTTACACAGCGGTACAAAATGTAACTCCGGAAAATTGCAAAAAAGCAATCGAACATCTTGAGAAGGAGGATGAAAACGAACTTAGGAAACGATTCAGAATCTTCAGATTATACTGATAGTGATAGCGATAAGTTGATAAATGTAATTTGTATATTTACTGGATAATGACGAAGGACCTATATCCCTAAACATACTCGTACTTATATAATTACCATGTTTATTTCTACGGCTCTATCTGGATGGACTTCAAAGTAGGTTATCCCAATCCTCTGTTAATCCTGATAGCTAATTTCGAAGGAGCCCTCTGTCCAATATTTTGACGTTATCAGTTTTGGTTTGACTTGTGGATTGCCGAAATAAACGGTGAGGATTACACATGATTGGGATAATCCACTTTAAAGTCTATCCGGATAGCGCCGTCGAAATAAACGTGGTAATGAATGCAGCTAGATTCATTATTAGGTATTATATTAAAAAGATCCCGAATCCAATCTAAAAAAGAATTTAATTTTTAAGCCCATTTCTTTATTTTTTTCCATGTATTAAAATTATTTTTATAATATAAAAAATATGTAAAGTTAACGAATCATAAACTGGGGCAGCATATTTAATATATCAATGTAATAAACCTTATAGTACCTTGAAAGTAATGAAAAGATAGAAGAAACAGCGAAAATAAATTAAATGGTACCTCAATTAATTTTAAAACCTACATGCCACTGGTGATAACGCATTATCGGTTTTACATGTAGTTGTGCGGTGTAAGTCGGGCTGCCCTGTCACTTGTTTTATTACTCACTACGTCCTTTGGATAGATTAGAACCGCGGTAGTAACTCAAACTAACGTGAAAGCTTTATCCGATTTCTAGAAGAAACTGTCACTTTCATACCGCATTGCGACTGGCTACTGATAGAACGGTTCAGGGATCGTACGCTCTGAGGCTAATGACACAATAATTATTTACTGTGGTCTGTACGGGTTACCTGTAACTTTTTGCATCAATTAGTCCTGGCTAGACGGTCGATAAATATCATTCCATGATAAATATTGACGGTTCACACTGATTGTGTGACATTCACCGATAAACCCAAATAAAAGTATTGTGCTCCTATAAATACAGGTCCTAAAATGATCCATTACCAAGATACGGGGGATTGTAAATTGTAAATTTCTATACTATTGACGGCACTGATATAGGGTTTCTACCCCCACGTTCACATGCATATTTTTCAATGAACGTTGTGATGAGACTTTCCGAATATGATATATACAATATCAAACTGCAGTTGGTTCATCAAATATTGAAAAGAAAACACATTTTACCTCATTTCCAAACCATTTTTTTTCTGAAATTAATAGCTTGACAAAAATGTATCTAGTGGTACTTATGTAAAATAGAATATCATTGAAAATCCATTACATGTTTAAAAAAAGTCCCATAAAAAATGCTTTTTTGGTGTCAAAATATCCAGGATACATAGCCGCTGGTATCGTATGTATTGTTTATGCTGTTCACATGACATATATAAATCTTAAGTTGACACCTTTATCCACTCCTGAAATATACTTTTTTTTTGATTTCACACTCAGCACCCTTGTATGTTTATAGAAAATTTTCGTGTTAGCATAGGACCTACTTTTTGCCCTAGAAATATTGCCGCGGTGCTTGCAGTGGGTAGTTAAACTCAAAATAAAATTTAAGATAAAAAAACTGTCAACTTAGAGATAATTACTGCATATAAAAAGAGAGTCTTGCATCGATTTGTCTATCATTTCTTTCATTTCATCGTCTTCGTTGTCTGTCTTACATGTAAATTTGTCATTTTCAGATTCACTGAATGAAACTTGTTTCTTTTCATTTTCTTCAGCATCAAGGACATCACATACGTGTCCCTTTGAGTTTCGTACTTGTTGCGATAATGTCAGCTCTTTTATCTACAAACACAATTAGGTTAGGATGAAGCGAGTGGCTTATAATGAAAGCGTTAAGAGGAAGGTTGAAAGACTGTAATTGGATACTTAGTTTTTGAGTACTAAGCAGCTTACGTTTTTTTTTACACATCCAATATACAGGGTGTCCCAGAAGTCGACGTCAAGTCGAAACCGGGTTATAGGCAAAGTTATCAGAAAAATATTTAAAAAAATCTTAGGTATGTGTTTTAAAAATTATAGGTATTTAAAAAAATGAGAAATTTCATACCCTACGGCAGCCTGTTAACACCTGTTCATACAAATATTAACTTTTGTGGATTTTATTTTTACAGTGTAAACTGGTGTCTCAACTTTACTGTCAACTTTTCTAGCTCAGGCAATTGCCACTTTTTTCTAACCAAGTATTCCATATTAAAACTGTGCTCAGCTTTAACTGACTGTACTGTAAAAAATGTAATACGAGAATTTGGCAACTAACCTTAAAAGTTGGCGCATTTAATAAGGATTCCAAAATGGTATAACACTTAGAAGATTATTCGATAAATTATGCATGTTAGCTCATCCACAAAACTGATTTTAATTAATGTGTACTAGAAAAAATGGGAAGAGGAAAAGCTGTTACCATAACTGACATCTTACGATGAGAAAGTCCGCTATCGATCTACAAGTATCTTTTGAGATGCCTAAGATGAAAAATTGTTTAAATAGCAAACAACCTTGATAACTTCAAAACCATCGACGTGAGCGCTACTCGAAAAATCACTGACTCTTGCAATACCATTTTCATTTATTGACGTAGCATAAGAGGCAATGGTCACTTGTGTAGCGCTATGCTCTGATGGACGTGCTCATTTAAAGCACGAGGTCGCTCGTACGGAGGAACAGGAAACTTCCTGTATTAGGGGCTTAAAAAATTACTTACTTTATTAGAATGACAAATGACTGGTGCTTGCTGAAGATATATACCTGAAATGTAGTTGAAATCCGGTGATGATTCTGGAAAATAAATGGTCATGTGTGACATGATTTACGGCTAGCGCACATCTCGATTGTTGGGGAGAGTATTGAAAAGAATTTACTTTTACTTATACCGGCACCGTACACGTGAGCATCTACAGTGTGACCTAATATTTGGTGGATGTAGTATTAGGAGCTTAAAAACTACTTACTTTATTAGAATGACAAATGACTGGTGCTTGCTGAAGATATATACCTGAAATGTAGTTGAAATCCGGAGATGATTCTGGAAAATAAATGGTCATGAGTGACATGATTTACGGTTAGCACACATCTCGATAGTTGGGGAGAGTATTGAAAAGAATTTACTTTTACTTATACCGGCACCGTACACGTGAGCATCTACAGGGTGACATAATATTTGGTGGATATAGAAGTACCACGTATTTTCAGACACAAAATAAGTCGAATGGACATGATTTACCTCTACACAAAAGTGCTTCGATTGTCCGTTAGAGGGTCTCAACGTTTTTTTAAACACATTTTTAAAGATATTTTCAGAATCGAAAGTCCGATTTGAGTGAAATTTGGAACGCATGTGTTTTGCTAGATATTCTAACATTTGACTTTTACGAAAAACTAAAGGCTTAGAGACAGGTGGAAACTACAACCAATGTAGGGGTGCTACATTGATTATAGTAGTTTTTTTGGCAACCTTCCCGACGACGTTGAATTTTTTTTTATTTAGCAGATCTTTTTGTTTACTTCATTTTTTGTCTCTTATAAAAACAGGCCATCTCGGATAGAGTTCGAGAAAAAAAAGAGTTGCTTCTAGAAGTGCCCAAGCGTCTTCTTTAAGTGTAGTTAGCGAAAATAAACACGTATGCTATTACTTAACGTATGTCCTAGCAGTTTTGGAACAAAAATCATTGGCTTTAATTTTAACAAACACAAAATATCAAGTTGCCTTAGGGAACAAAAGTTTGTTTACTTACTTTACTGTTGACATTTATTTATTTTGAAGTTTTCGCTTTAAGATGTATAAATTAGAAATAAGAAAAGTTGGTTGGGCGGGTACCCAGAGCTGAAATCTGTCGAATATTCCAGAATGAAAATATTTCACGCAGAACCATTTATCGAACAATAACAGAGTGAGAACAGGGAATACCATGTCTGAATCTCCCAAAAAGTAGAAGACCATGTGCATTTACTGTACACGGGTTAGAGAGACTCGTGGAAAGAGCAAAAAATCAGGTTTAAATGCCAACAAGGAGACTGGCTCGTCAATACAGATCTTCTAAGAGTACGATATCGTTGGAATTGAGTAGAAATGGTCTAAAATATCGAAAGAGACTTAAGTGCCCCAAATACTCTCAGTCGCAACTCCTTCGTATACCAAGATGCTGTCGCGGGTACACTTTGCCAATGGACAAATCATTATTCTAGATACAAAAAGTATTTCACCTTGAGTAATTCTGAACTGAAGCGCGAAACGACGAAGTTTATACGGGAAACGTAGAGGAATGCCCTAACAATGTTAGATACAAATATAAGCGAAAATTGCCGATAAAATTCTGTCTGGAGCGCAATTTCTAACAGGGGTGTATCCCAACCTTTGGTGGGAAGAGTGAGGGGTGAAGCTTTGAGTAGTCAGAGCTATATTGATAACTGCCTTTCCAAATTGTTTCAGTTTGCTAATGACAATATCATATTTTGGCGAGACCTAGCATCACGCCATTACTTACGAGATACCCAAAACTGGCTTCGACAACGCAACATAACTTGCCGCAGGCTCTCCCCATATAGGATTTGGTGTCCAGCAAGGTTTATCATGGAGGCTTGGAAGCCAAGATGAAGAACAATAAAGACGGCAAATTTATGAAAAACTGGAAAAATTGATCTGAATTCCGTCCTGGACCTCATGAGAGACATTCGAAGAAAGTTGCGTCTGGTAGAACAGAATGAATTGGCCACTCCACATAATTCTATAGCATAGTTTAGTTAAGTATTGAGTTGTAATTTATGATAATTAGTTAGTGTTTAAAAACTTTCTTCATTAAAGAAAAAAATCCGATAAATATTTTGTGCCAAAATTTGTAGGACATATGTACGTTATTACAATTTTATTTAATACAGACAATAGTGCAAATCTTTCATAAAAGATGTTCAATATGACCACCATTTTCATGCACATAACAATACGGAACAAAAAATTATAGTTAATTTTCTATAAAGACATCACTATTCTTCAATGTATTTGCAGCATTTTGATTCCTTCCCATAGTTGATTTGCGTTGTCTATATTAACCTCCTTTAATGCTCCCCATATAAAAAATCGCAAGGATTGAGATCCGGAAAACGAAGTGGTCATTGAATATGAGCTTCTTGACCTCTACCAATCCACCTACCATCAAATTTCTCGTTCAAGTGATTTCTTACAGCAAGCGTAAAGTGAGGTGGAGCACCATCATGCATAAAGATCATGCCTCTTCTTACATTCAGAGGCAGTTCTAATATTCAGGTAAACGTATGGTAGAAAATGAAGATATCTATCTCCGTTCAATTTATACGGCAACCTGTATGGACCAACTAAAGAGTTACCAATAATCCCCATGCAAACGTTAATTTTAAATTTCCATTGAAAATATCTTTCTGAAACTGCATCCGGATTTTCTTCAGTTCAGTGTAAACATGTGAATTATGTATGTAAATTTATCATACCATGTCGGGTAAAACTCATCTATAAATAAAATTTTATTACCCTACCTATCAGCTGCTCTGCCCTCTGATACATTTTCTACGAATCTCAAAAGCGAGTGATGGTCAGTAGGCGTTAATTCCTGAGTTGTTCATTTAAAATCCTGTTAAAAGTGTTTTTTTGAACTCCTTGTTTATGTTATAATCTGCGAGTGCGGATACCTGAATCTTCTTCGACCACTTCGAGAACAGCTTCTTCCACTAGCGATGTCGTTTTCCGCAGTTTCCCAGTGTGCGTCCATACTGAATGCGCGGTGACTAAGGCGGGCGCGGCGAGCGGCGGCGTGCGGTGTCCACAGTGACACGCGATCACTGGTTCGACGTATTACCAGTTCTCCAAACTATGTACGACGATTTGGTATTTTTACTAGACAGTCCGATTCTGAGATGGGAGGTACTGAACACTCGAGATGGTGTGCACGAAATAGATAAAAAATAGGAACAACTGGTGAATTTTTTCATTTGTATGAAGAACTGAGATTATAGTCTACCAATTTTTTTGGTACACTCGAATGTCCGCATCAAGATTTGACTACATCCTAAGTAAAATATCTGTGCTGTGGATGTTTACTTTGCCAAATAGGTGGTTTAGATTGAATTGCCCTTATAAACAATTCAGTATCCGCCATTAGAATACAGTAATACTCATGCATACGCCGAGCGACAAGACCAAACTGGTTTGTTACCGCGCCACCGCGCGTTAGGTGGCTTGCTGATTAGGCCCGTTGTGTGGCCAGAAAGCGCGGAACAGGAACGTTTGAAAACTACGCCCTAGGCTTCCGCCTCAGTCGCTACACTGTGGACACAAAGGCTGCTTCATAATGTTTGATATTTTATATATAAAAAAATATATTTATAAATTCATTTTCACCCCCAAGGAAATGATTCCCCAAAATCAGTTATAGCTCAAGAAAATACTCTATCAAACAGACAATTTATAGGCTAGGTGGCGTGGTGTCAGCGAGCTTCTGAAGGGGTGGCAGATACAAAAATATGTTTATAAATTCACTTCCACCCCTAGGAAATGATTCCCCAAAAACGAGTTGTACCTCAGAAAAATACTCTGCTATAGAGACAATTTATAGGCTAGGTGGCATGGTGTGAGAAAGCTTCTGAAGGGGTTGAGCTAAAAAAATATGTTTATAAATTCACTTCCACCCCCAGGAAATGATTCCCCAAAATCAGTTGTACCTCAAAAAAATACTCTATTATAGTGACAATTTATATTCTAGGTGACATGGTGTGAGAAAGCTTCTGAAGGGGTGGCAGCTAAAGAAAATATATTTATAAATTCACTTTCACCCTCAAGGAAATGATTCCCCAAAAAGGAGTTGCACCTGAAAACAATACTCTATTAAAGAGACAATTTATAGGCTAGGTGGCATGGTGTGAGAAAGCTTCTGAAGGGGTGGCAGATACAAAAATAATATTTATAAATTCATTTTCACCCCCAAGGAAATGATTCCCCAAAATGAGTTGCACCTCAAAACTCTATTATAGAAACAATTTTTATTCTAGGTGGCATGGTGTAAGAAAGCTTCTGAAGGGGTGGCAGATACAAAAATATGTTTATAAATTCATTTTCACCCCCAAGGAAATGATTCCCCAAAATCAGTTATAGCTCATATAGAAACAATTTATACGCTAGGTGGCATGGTGTGAGAAAGCTTCTGAAGGGGTGACAGATAAAAAAATATGTTTATAAATTTATTTTCCCCTCCAAGGAAATGATTCCCCAAAATGAGTTGTACCTCAAAAAAATACTGTTATAAAGACAATTTATAGGCTAGGTGACATGGTGTGAGAAAGCTTCTGAAGGGGTTGAGCTAAAAAAATAAGTTTATAAATTCACTTCCACCCCCAAGGAAATGATTCCCCAAAAATGAGTTGTACCTCAAAAAAATACTCTGTTATAGACGCAATCTATAGGCTAGGTGGCATGGTGTGAGGAGCTTCTAAAGGGGTAGCAGATAGAAAAATATGATTAAAAATTCATTTTCACCCCCAAGGAAACGATTCCCCAAAATCAGTTGCACCTCAAAACAATACTCTATTATAGAAACAATTTTTATTCTAGGTGGCATGGTGTAAGAAAGCTTCTGAAGTGGTGGCAGATACAAAAATATGTTTATAAATTCACTTCCACCCCCAAGGAAATGATTCCCCAAAAATGAGTTGTACCTCAAAAAAATACTCTGTTATAGACGCAATCTATAGGCTAGGTGGCATGGTGTGAGGAGCTTCTAAAGGGGTAGCAGATAGAAAAATATGATTAAAAATTCATTTTCACCCCCAAGGAAACGATTCCCCAAAATCAGTTGCACCTCAAAACAATACTCTATTATAGAAACAATTTTTATTCTAGGTGGCATGGTGTAAGAAAGCTTCTGAAGTGGTGGCAGATACAAAAATATGTTTATAAATTCATTTTCACCCCCAAGGAAATGATTCCCCAAAATCAGTTATAGCTCATATAGAAATAATTTATACGCTAGGTGGCATGGTGTGAGAAAGCTTCTGAAGGGGTGACAGATAAATAAATATGTTAATAAATTCATTTTCCCCTCCAAGGAAATGATTCTCCGAAATGAGTTGTACCTCAAAAAAATACTGTTATAAAGACAATTTATAGGCTAGGTGACATGGTGTGAGAAAGCTTCTGAAGGGGTGGCAGTCAAAAAAATATATTTATAAATTCATTTTCACCCTCAAGGAAATGATACCCCAAATTCAGTTGTACCTCAAAAAATACTCTTATTATAGAGACAATTTATAGGCTAGGAGACATGGTGTGAGAGAGCTTCTGAAGGGGTTGAGCTAAAAAAATAAGTTTATAAATTCACTTCCACCCCCAAGGAAATGATTCCCAAAAATGAGTTGTACCTCAAAAAAATACTCTGTTATATACGCAATCTATAGGCTAGGTGGCATGGTGTGAAGAGCTTCTAAAGGGGTAGCAGATAGAAAAATATGATTAAAAATTCATTTTCACCCCCAACGAAACGATTCCCCAAAATCAGTTGCACCTCAAAACAATACTCTATTAAAGAGACAATTTATAGGCTACGTGGCATGGTGTGAGAAAGCTTCTGAAGCGGTGGCAGATACAAAAATATATTTATAAATTCATTTTCATCCCCAAGGAAATGATTCCCCAAAATGAGTTGCACCTCAAAACAATACTCTATTATAGAAACAATTTTTATTCTAGGTGGCATGGTGTGAGAAAGCTTCTGAAGGGGTGGCAGATGTAAAAATATGTTTATAAATTCATTTTCACCCCCAAGGAAATGATACCCCAAATTCAGTTGTACCTCAAAAAAATACTCTTATTATAGAGACAATTTATAGGCTAGGAGACATGGTGTGAGAGAGCTTCTGAAGGGGTGGCAGATAAAAAAATATGTTTATAAATTCATTTTCACCCCAAAGGAAATGACTCCTCGAAATCAGTTGCAGCTCAAAAATACTCTGTTATAGAGACAATTTATAGGCTAGGTGGCATGGTGTGAGAAAGCTTCTGAAAGGGTGGCCGATAAAAAAATATGTTTATAAATTCATTTTCACCCCAAAGGAAATGACTCCTCGAAATCAGTTGCAGCTCAAAAATACTCTGTTATAGAGACAATTTATAGGCCAGGTGGCATGGTGTGAGGAAGCTTCTAAAGACGTAGCAGATAAAAAATAGGATTAAAAATTCATTTTCTCCCCAAGGAAATGATTCCCCAAAAAGAGTTTCATCTCAAAAAAATACTCTGTTATAAAGACAATTTATAGGCTAGGTGGCATGGTGTGCGAAAGCTTCTGAAGGGGTGGCAGCTAAAAAATATATTTCTAAATTCATTTTCACCCCCAAGGAAATGATTCATCAAAATGAGTTGTATCTCAAAAAATACTCTGTTATAGAGACAATTCATAGGCTAGGTGGCATGGTGTGAGAAAGCTTCTGAAAGGGTGGCCGATAAAAAAATATGTTTATAAATTCATTTTCACCCCAAAGGAATTGACTCCTTGGAATCAGTTGCAGCTCAAAAATACTCTGTTATAGAGACAATTTATAGGCCAGGTGGCATGGTATGAGGAAGCTTCTAAAGAGGTAGCAGATAAAAAATAGGATTAAAAATTCATTTTCACCCCAAGGAAATGATTACCCAAAAAGAGTTTCATCTCAAAAAAATACTCTGTTATGAAGACAATTTATAGGCTAGGTGGCATGGTGTGAGAAAGCTTCTGAAGGGGTGGCAGCTAAAAAATATATTTCTAAATTCATTTTCACCCCCAAGGAAACGATTCCGCAAAAAGAGTTGCACCTCAAAACAATACTCTCTTATAGAAACAATTTATAGGCTAGGTGGCATGGTGTGAGAGAGCTTCTGAAGGGGTAACAGATAAAAAGATATGTTTATAAATTTACTTCCACCCCTAGGAAATGATTCCCCAAAAATGAGTTGTACCTCAGAAAAATACTCTACTATAAAGACAATTTATAGGCTAGGTGGCATGGTGTGAGAAAGCTTCTGAAGGGGTTGAGCTAAAAAATAAGTTTATAAATTCACTTCCACCCCCAAGGAAATGATTCCCCAAAAATGAGTTGTACCTCAAAACAATACTCTGTTATAGACGCAATCTATAGGCTAGGTGGCATGGTGTGAGGAGCTTCTAAAGGGGTAGCAGATAGAAAAATATGATTAAAAATTCATTTTCACCCCCAAGGAAACGATTCCCCAAAATCAGTTGCACCTCAAATAATACTCTATTATAGAAACAAGTTTTATTCTAGGTGGCATGGTGTAAGAAAGCTTCTGAAGGGGTGGCAGATACAAAAATATGTTTATAAATTCATTTTCACCCCCAAGGAAATGATTCCCCAAAATGAGTTGTACCTCAAAAAATACTGTTATAAAGACAATTTATAGGCTAGGTGACATGGTGTGAGAAAGCTTCTGAAGGGGTGGCAGTCAAAAAAATATATTTATAAATTCATTTTCACCCTCAAGGAAATGATACCCCAAATTCAGTTGTACCTCAAAAAAATACTCTTATTATAGAGACAATTTATAGGCTAGGAGACATGGTGTGAGAGAGCTTCTGAAGGGGTGGCAGATAAAAAAATATGTTTATAAATTCACTTCCACCCCCAAGGAAACGATTCCGCAAAAAGAGTTGCACCTCAAAACAATACTCTCTTATAGAAACAATTTATAGGCTAGGTGGCATGGTGTGAGAGAGCTTCTGAAGGGGTAACAGATAAAAAAATATGTTTATAAATTTACTTCCACCCCTAGGAAATGCTTCCCCAAAAATGAGTTGTACCTCAGAAAAATACTCTACTATAGAGACAATTTATAGGCTAGGTGGCATGGTGTGAGAAAGCTTCTGAAGGGGTTGAGCTAAAAAAATAAGTTTATAAATTCACTTCCACCCCCAAGGAAATGATTCCCCAAAAATGAGTTGTACCTCAAAAAAATACTCTACTATAGAAACAATTTATAGGCTAGGTGGCATGGTGTGAGGAAGCTTCTAAAGAGGTAGCAGATAAAAAATATGATCAAAAATTCATGTTCACCCCCAAGGAAATGATTCCCCAAAAGGAGTTGCACCTCAAAAAAATACTCTGCTATAAAGACAATTTATAGGCTAGGTGGCATGGTGTGAGAAAGCTTCTGAACGGGTGGCAGCTAAAAAATATATTTATAAATTCATTCTCACCCCCAAGGAAATGATTCCCCAAAATCAGTTGTACCTCAAAACAATACTCTATTAAAGAGACAATTTATAGGCTAGGTGGCATGGTGTGAGAAAGCTTCTGAAAGGGTGGCCGATAAAAAAATATGTTTATAAATTCATTTTCACCCCAAAGGAAATGACTCCTCGAAATCAGTTGCAGCTCAAAAATACTCTGTTATAGAGACAATTTATAGGCCAGGTGGCATGGTGTGAGGAAGCTTCTAAAGAGGTAGCAGATAAAAAATAGGATTAAAAATTCATTTTCACCCCAAGGAAATGATTCCCCAAAAAGAGTTTCATCTCAAAAAAATACTCTGTTACAAAGACAATTTATAGGCTAGGTGGCATGGTGTGAGAAAGCTTCTGAAGGGGTGGCAGCTAAAAAATATATTTCTAAATTCATTTTCACCCCCAAGGAAATGATTCCCCAAAAAGAGTTGCACCTCAAAAAAATACTCTGTTATAAAGACAATTTATAGGCTAGGTGGCATGGTGTGAGAAAGCTTCTGAAGGGGTGACAGCTAAAAAATATATTTCTAAATTCATTTTCACCCCCAAGGAAATGATTCCTCAAAATGAATTGTATCTCAAAAAAATACTCTGTTATAGAGACAATTCATAGGTTAGGTGGCATGTTGTGAGAAAGCTTCTGAAGGGGTGGCAGCTAAAAAATATATTTCTAAATTCATTTTCACCCCCAAGGAAATGATTCCTCAAAATGAATTGTATCTCAAAAAAATACTCTGTTATAGAGACAATTTATAGGCTAGGTGGCATGGTGTGAGAAAGCTTCTGAAAGGGTGGCCGATAAAAAAATATGTTTATAAATTCATTTTCACCCCAAAGGAATTGACTCCTCGGAATCAGTTGCAGCTCAAAAATACTCTGTTATAGAGACAATTTATAGGCCAGGTGGCATGGTATGAGGAAGCTTCTAAAGAGGTAGCAGATAAAAAATAGGATTAAAAATTCATTTTCACCCCAAGGAAATGATTACCCAAAAAGAGTTTCATCTCAAAAAAATACTCTGTTATGAAGACAATTTATAGGCTAGGTGGCATGGTGTGAGAAAGCTTCTGAAGGGGTGGCAGCTAAAAAATATATTTCTAAATTCATTTTCACCCCCAAGGAAATGATTCCCCAAAAAGAGTTGCACCTCAAAAAAATACTCTGTTATAAACCAATTTATAGGCTAGGTGGCATGGTGTGAGAAAGCTTCTGAAGGGGTGACAGCTAAAAAATATATTTCTAAATTCATTTTCACCCCCAAGGAAATGATTCCTCAAAATGAATTGTATCTCAAAAAAATACTCTGTTATAGAGACAATTTATAGGCTATGTGGCGTGGTGACAGAAAACTTCTGAAGGGGTGGCAGATAAGAAAATATAATTATAAATTTATTTTCACCCCCAAGGAAATGATTCCCCAAAATGAGTTGTGCCTCAAAAACGTACTCTGTTATAGAGACAATTTATAGGTCAGGTGGCATGGTGTGAGAAAGCATCTAAATAGGTAGCAGATAAAAAATATGATTAAAAATTAATTTTCACCCCCAAGGAAATGATTCCCCAAAAAGAGTTGCACCTCAAAAAAATACTCTGTTATAAAGACAATTTATAGGCTAAGTGGCATTGTGCGAGAAAGCTTCTGAACGGGTGGCAGCTAAAAAATATATTTATAAATTCATTTTCACCCCCAAGGAAATGATTCCCCAAAATCAGTTGTACCTCAAAACAATACTCTATTAAAGATACAATTTATAGGCTAGGTGGCATGGTGTGAGAAAGCTTCTGAAAGGGTGGCCGATAAAAAAATATTTTTAAATTAATCTTCACTCCCAAGGAAATGATTCCCCAAAATGAGTTGCACCTCAAAACAATACTCTATTATTATAGAGACAATTTATAGGCTAGGTGGTATGGTGTGGGAAATATTTATAAATCCATTTGGATTCCAAAAATATCTTAAGAAATGTGTTTTAAAAAGAATACTTTCACGCCCTCTAACTGACAAACGAAGCACTTTTGCATAGAGGGAAATCATGTCCAATCTTCTTATTTTGTGTCTGAAAATGCTCTCCCCAGTTTTCTTCCAGTGTGGGTTATGATAGATTTATCCAAACTCATCTCAAATGGGAACGCAACTTAAGAAAGAGCCAATAAGGTGTGTGTAACCCAGTGCCGGATGCTCCGCTGTTCGATTTTCATCCGCCAGCGCGAATGACGTCACGCAGAGCGACTCTAATTAAGATTGATATGGATAACGTGCACATTTTTACCTACAGGCCAAACGGCTGGACGGATTTTCACATATGAGGAGTCGTTGGATTCGTCTTAGCGGTGCGAGTGACACTAGTTGCATTGAAATTTTATAAAAAACAAAATGGTCGATTTTAACATAAGATTTCAACCTTGTAATTCATATTTCATAGGCTACAGCTCAAACGGCTTAATAGATTTTCACATATGAGGTGTCGTTAGATTCGTATTAGCGGTGCGAGTGACACAATCTACATTAAAATTTTATACAAAACAAAATGGATTGAAATAAAAGATTTCAACCTTGTAACAGGCTATATCTTAAACGGCCTTCTAGCTCCACAATAGAGCGTGTGTCGTCACTTTACTGTAAAAACTAGATTTTTCTACATTAACTATATTTTAGTATGTTCTGTGGAGCAGGATTAATATGATCATGACGTTAATATTGCACTGCATTTATTCATCCTTATTTCACAGAACATCCTAAGTATTTACTAACTACAAAGTAGAAAAATGGAGTTATCATCTTTTTGCAGTAAGCTGGCGGTATAACAATAAATGGAAATTACTTAGTCTAAGCCACAATTTTTCTCCGTTTCCTTTTACGATTTTTCTGGTATTTCAAGCTTTTATTCAGTTCTTTGATCCGGAAGAATATCCTTGACCTGAAAAATACTTTCTTATCTTTTTCAGGGCAGTCAATGTTGCTGCTCTTCAATAGAAGTTCACCTATAAAATTTTGCTTTTCTGTCATTATTCCGTCTCCATTGAATGTAGTAAACACCTTATTAAGCTTCTCAATTTGATTCATGAAAGCTGTGGAAGGTTTTGATAAACCAGTCTCACTAAGATGGTCTATCCAGGAATAAGTTTCATTTGGTGAACTTTTCAACCTCTCATCCTGCAATTTATGGCAAACAAAGCCGGCCAAATTTTTCAGCCCATCGTACTCGAGCTCATCTATTTCTTCCACTAAAACTTCCTCGTTATAGTCGGCTGATAAAGTGATGATGCGGTTAGTGGGATGTCCGGAGTATCCTCTTCCTCTACGCTGAAATACGCTGAGTATGCGCCTTCGTTTCGCCCCAAAATATATGACCTTATTCTATACAACTCCAGGGGATACGTTGAGCCGTTTGCCTTTTTTCGTAAGCACTTTTCCGCTTTTCCCCATCAATAGATGTAGATGGTCCAGGTGATGATAGAGACTTGGGTAAATTTTCCATAGGAATGGCATCATTTTTTAGAGCACGATATCTTTTAGGGGTGTAACCCAAAAGGGTATGTTTCAAATTGACCTTATAGGCAGTTTCACTAAAGTGCTTCGAGCAAACCCTAGCGCTTTTTACATTGACTTTGATTTTTCTTTTTGTATGATGTAGCCATTTTTTGCTAAGGTTTGGGTCTAGAGGAAAACTGTGGAACTTCATGTCTTTGCAAGGATTCCGTTTAGATTGGTTGTCGGAATTACATCCCACAACAGCACACCACATTTTTATCATTTTACAAACATCACAAGGGTATATAAACTATTTATAACTAATACAACAAGTCACCAACCCACCAAAAATCACCAACAAATCCCACTACCTATATAGTATTAACCACGATACACGTGCACTGCAGTAACGTTATGACAATCCTGCCACTGGTAACCTCGAGCCGACAACTCTCTGGAGGACGTCACGAAGCTCCGCCCACATGCGCAAAATCCTTGCCCCTTATCATGGCAACAACGAAGATGAGACGGTGTGGCAAATCCAACCAGAACCGGACACAACATTTGACCAATTTATGGCTCACCATGCTAATGGTCATAAGAGTCGGTATGGCGTGACATGCAAAGTACAGCAAGATCTGTTTACCACTTCACCAGAGTATGCTCTGGCACACCGTGTGGCTCAATACTTGCGAATGTCGAGAGGTATAGCACAGATCTCAGGAAGTTTGGAAGAGTGCACGAGCTGCGACAATCTAACCCGGAAGTCGGAGAAGTCTCCAGATAACTGAAGAGGGTACCAACCAAAAGGTGTTCTATCTGGTTACCAAGAAAGCTTCGGATCAGAAACCGAATTACGAGGACGTCTGGAACGCTTTGTGTTCTCTTAGAGAAGTGTTGCTTGCCGAGGCCCTGAGAAAACTGGCAATACCTAAGCTGGCATGTGGACTGGACAATCTGGACGGGAGAATCATCGGAAGCATGCTTGAGGTAGTCTTCCGGTATACAGGCATTCGATTTTTGGTATGTTGTCACAGTCCTAGACGGCTACCTCCAGGAAAGAGTGTGGATTGTTACTTCTTCAAGAACTCCTACTGCAAGAAAGGACAGTCGTGCCGATATCGACATCCACCACCAGTAAGATCATTCCGGGGCGAAATGACCTTAGGGAAGGGGAAGTGTAACAAGAATGAGTAGTACTGTTGGCGCCATCTGATGGGGACTGCGCCAGACTCTCCTTCGGTGGCGACATCTATTGAGGACCGTGCCAGTAACTCGCCTTGACGATTCTGGAATGCCGCTAAGGCTCACCGGAATCTTATCCAATCAACGATACGGACTATATAACTCAACGGCCGAGTAGAGTAGAGCAGAGTAGAGTATAGTTCACAGTTCAGTGAATGGCGCGTCATAGTAATTCGTAAATAAATAGGCAGACATAAATAGTGGTGTACATAAATGTTCTATCTAGTAAAGTTAAATAAGTTAGTGCATTTCTTTTTGTGGAATCCAGTGTTTTAACCCACACACAAAAGAACCCAGAAAAACGCTACAATATTTATAAATACATAATATGCATAGAAAGGGTTCCATACCAAAGAAGCAGTGCTGCTTTGTTGGAAAAAGATCGGCAGTTACGCGTTATGAAACCCAGAGTCCGTGTCGTTTCGGAAGTGCCGAGTGCTACATGGACAGAAAACTCCAACCGCATTATTTATGGGATAATCAAAGATAGTCGAGTTCATTTAGCGACAATATGAACAAACTTTACACTTAGAAATATTTAAGAGAAAGTTATTGTCACATCACTGGGTGATAGAATCTAGATCCATCTGAAGGGAAATACAGATCTTCAAAGTCGTAATTTTGGTGTAGATCTTCAGAACATTGGCAAATAGTAGACAGTGTCACGTTAGTGAATCGGCTAGGTTATTTGTGAAGAATAAAAAGAGCAAAGGACCTAGGTTCGAACTTTGCGGCACGCCAGAAAGAACAGTATAATTTGCTGAACAATAACCATTATAATAAACATATTGCGTCCTATTGGAAAGCTATGAGCTTAGAAAACCGACTAACGAGTCACTGAGGCCGAATTAAGTAAGGCTATCTACAAGAAGATCATGGTTTGCTGAAATCATTGTAAATAACATCAACCTGTTTATTGTTTATCGGTTCCTATATTTTCAGCTCGAATCCACTGCGGATTTTGCCCATTATTATCCTACTTTTTGTTATATACCTTTCTCCGCATGATCATTTTCTCTTTGTAGATCCTTTGGGCAGTGGCGACCCGTGACTTTTTCTAAACTGTTACCAACCTCCCAAATATAAGTTTTTGCTTATTTTAGGTATTTTATTTAAACTATTTTTAAATTATGGTAAACATTCCTGGACTGAGCGTCTGGGGCACTTGATATACCTCATCGTCTTATGCTACGACTAATCCAAGCCGTCCGTGTATAAAACAGAAGACATCGCCAACAATACAATCTGTTTTTTTGCAACCACATAACCAAGAGTTTCCATATACCAACTTGAAATATCAAACTACGTTTTTTTATTCCTTTTTAAAATTATCTAATAGGTGTTGGTCTTCCATTTTCAATGATCTCCTTTTTTTCTTAAAAATTATACAAGGAGAATGACTTTTCAAGTAGTTGATCGATTACGCAGCGACACTCATCCATCTCTAATTGCACGCACACTACAGCCGGTAACCAAAACGGCTACTAACGAGTGAGAAGTAAGTAACCAAATCAAAAAATGGTAACAAGCCCACATAATAGTCGCAGCGCTCCACGCACTCCGGCGGCCGCGATCAGACACGAGCCGGTACCGGCGGTCCCCGACGGACTACCAAGTGTATCCATAAATGGAAATGGTAACAACCGACAACCAAGTCGAGGCGAGTCAGCTTCATCGTGTTCGCAAAACCTAGACACTATAGGGCGCATTATTTTCGTGGGGCTAATTTGCTATTTACTGAATTACTATTACATATCGCTGTTGGTAAACAAATAAATGAAATTATTTCACAGTTCTTAGTCATAAAATATTTATTTTTAAGATTTTTAACTGTTAGCAATGGTAACAATGGTTACATGGACGCTTCGTCACTGCCTTTGGGCTTGTAGTATCACAGCAAGTGGCTATAACCGGCCGCGTGGTTGTGGTTAGATATTTTCTTGAAAATTCGAGGTCTTCTAGCCATTTTATACTACAATGTGTAGGTTGGCTCTTGTTGTGGACTTCTTGTGTCGATTTTTTCCCTCTCCATCTTCGTTTCTTCAGGTTACACCCGTATCCGGATGTGTGGGCATGTGTACCTACCTTTTGTATTTGCATATATGCATTCATTTCGTTCCTCATGAAGCCAACGAGCAGAAACACCTATCGGTAGGGTTACCTATCCTATTTTCTGCTCGAATTCACTTTCCTTTTTTTGCGGATTTTGTCAATTATTTTACTACTTGTTGTTATATACCTTTCTCCGCATGATCATTTTCTCTTTGTAGATCCTTTGAGCTTGAAGTACCACAGCAAGTGGCTATAACCGGCCGCGTGGTTGTGGTTAGATGTCTCCTTGAAAATTCGAGGTCTTCTAGCCATTTTATACAACAATGTGTGGGTTGGCTCGTGTGTGGACTTCTTGTGTCGATTCTTTCCCTCTCCATCTTCGTTTCTTCAGGTTACACCCGTATCCGGATGTGTGGGCATGTGTACCTACTTTTGTATTGGCATATGTGCATTCATTTCGGGCCTGATGAAGCCAATCAGCAGAAATACGTGTCGCTCGTGTTACCTATCCTATTTTCTGCTCGAATCCACTTTCCTCCTTTTTTGCGGATTTTGCCCATTATGTTCCTACTTTTTGTTATATACCTTTCTCCGCATGGTCATTTTCTCTCTCTCTATATATATATATATATATCGTCGGTCTCCGCACATATATATATATATATATATAGTCTTTAGTTGGGTACTTCGACAAGATTAAAGCAAGGAGGACTCTTTCTACTTTATTGTCTCGAGCTTTCGATGAACTATGCCATCATCATCAGGAGAATAGTACGCGAGATTGTTGCTAAATGTTATTAAATGTTAGGCTGGAGGAAGCATTTAGTAGCCTGGAGAAAGCTGGATCCATGTTGGATACGTTAAAAATAGTAAAAACGCACAGCTGTATGTCAGGAACACATCACAACGGAATTGAAGACCTATAGTAGCTTCAATTGGTACAGCCATGCAAGCTCTATCATCATTGACCTTGGATATTTTAAAGTCAGACCATGTTAAAGGGCTGACTTTAAAAGAAGAAGAAGAAAGTCTCTTTCTATAAATCCCAACAGTTTAATAGGCTACAAATACCACCTAGTCACGTTATTGCCAGTCTTGACGTAGTTTCACTATTCAGTAATGTTTCCCTAGATGCTTGTATTAGATCCATCAATAAACACAGGGATCAAATATGTCAATGCTGCAATCCAACTAATTCATTTGTCTCCATTTTAGAATACCTTTTCCATAACAATTATTTTACATTCAATAATAAAGTATTTTCACAAACACACGGTTGCCCAATGGGCTTAGTACTATCACTAATTTTGGCAGAATATGTGATGGGTGACCAGCTTAATATTGTTGTTCAAGTTTTACCTTACGACCTCTGTGTCATAAAGAAGTATGTAGACGACATTATTGTCTGTCTCCCGTCACAAGGAGTTATAGTATTTTCAATAGCGATGACCCCTGCATTCAATTCACCATTGAAGAAGAAGATGAAAATCAATCAGTCCTATTTTTGGACTCAAGAATCATCCGAATCAACAACATCTATTGGTAGACTGGTACATGAAACCAATATCCTCAGGAAGGTTTCTAAATTTCAGGTCTTACCATAACATAGAAATAAAGGTGAATTTGGTGAAACAAATGAAAACAAGGGTAACTGGCATCTCTGATAATACTTTCCACACCTCGAATCTAAGAAAACTCTCAACACTCTTCATGAACAATGGTTATCCAAGGTACTTGATTAACATAATCTTGTTCAGCTCTCCTTCTAGTATTGTGCCAAATCCAAACAATGATAACAATAATTCCAACAACATTACAAACAATTTTCACAATAATAATATACCAATACACCATAAAATCTCAGAATTAGTTTTTCAACATTCCCATACATTCAAGATTTAACTCAAAAACTGGCCAGACTTTGTAGACCTTTAAATTGTCGTATTGAGTGTAAATCTGGTCTAACAATCAATAATGTGTTTTTTAAAATGAAAGGAGTTCCGATGCTTGGCTTAACCAATACTGTCTACTCAATTAATTGTAATGGTTGCAATTCGATATACATAGGTGAAACCTCTAGATCACTAAAGGACAGAATAACATCCCACAAGAGTGACTTCAGATTGCATCCAGAAAGATGTGTTTTGGCATCACATGTAAACACTACAGGACACTCGATGTGTTATAATAGTATCAAGGTCCTTGACAGAGAAGAACATCTCTCTAAACGTTTGTTCTTCGAAATGTCACACATTTTCATGACTGACAGTTGTATGAACAAAAAGGCCGATGTCAAGCAACTTGGTGTTATCTACTACAATTTTTCTGAATTGCGAAAAATTGGTACAATTACACATTTCTTCCAATATTGATTTGTCGCAATAACAGATATAACAATTACAATAGGTAACAATAATAAGTTGTTAAATAAAATAATATTTTTATTCACCTTTCTCACCAGGATAGGTCTTTGATTACATCAACCAATTTTGCCAAGTGGTGACTTAATTTTACATCAATATATTATAAAAAAAATCGCAATAAATTTCGAAACTTCTTTAATATATTTTTTTACTAAAACTAACGCTCCTCTTAATGTATCACACACACACACACACACACACACACACACACACACACACTGTGTTTTTTGAACAAAAAACCAGTTTCCCCCTATTGCTACCTGAATGAAAATGGTACCAACTTCACACACAAATTCTAACCACGTTAGCATTTTTAAAAGAAAATTTATCTAATTAATTGTTGTCCAAATCCGTCAGCAGTGTATTAGTGAAACTTAATCATGTTATGCATCGTTTTTTAACGTAAATCCAGTTTTTGATCACCTTGCCATGTGTTCTCTTATACATTTTTTATCATCAAATACTAGCTCCATTCTCACTGACGGTGTAAGTAAAAAGATTTGTAATCTATTGAGCATGGTTGCTATTTTACTATTTTTAATTTGCTTTTAGCCCCTGATGAGGGCAGCATAATCTGAAGCTTGAGTATTGCGAGTCAAAAGAGTAAAGCATAATTTGTCGATATCCCAAAGAAAAGTCTTCCATTTAACTGTTTATTTCGACAAGAACTAACGGGTGGGCCATCTATCGGTTTCGATTTGAACCACGTGTTAATTTGACGCTGACAATACTTATGTCAATCTGATTTGTCATAAAATTCAGTATATTATCTCCGCTGAACGAAATGAATCGATTTACGCTTGAGCAACGTTGGGTAATATTGGAAATTTATTTCCAAAACAAAGACAATTGGGCAGAAATTGCACGAAAATGCCATTCAAAATTCGGTCGCAACGAAGCACCAACAGCGCCCGGTATACGCAAGTTTATTAATAAAGTGCGTGAAACTGGTTTCATCGTTGATGCTCCAACACGTCAGCGTGCTCGTACAGTGCGTACACCCGAAGGTATCGATGCTGTGGCTGCGAGTGTGCGTGAAAATCCATCAACGTCAACACGTCATCGTTCCCAAGAATTGAACATTTCCCGCACCAGTTTACGACGAATTTTGCGGAAAGATCTCGGTGTGACGCCCTTACAAAGTTCAATTGGTTCAAGAGTTGAAGCCGCGTGACCATCCACTTCGTTCTGCCTTCGCTACATGGGCCAACGAGCAACTAATCAATGATGTCGATTTTGCGAAAAAAATAATCTTTTCAGACGAAGCTCATTTTCATATTGGTGGCTACGTCAATAAGCAAAATTGCCGTATCTGGGGCTCGGAAAACCCACACGAGGTCTTAGAGAAGCCAATGCATCCCTTGCGAGTGACTGTTGGTGTGGATTGTGGAGCGGAGGCATCATTGGCCCATATTTCTTTGAAGACGGGGACGGCGCAACCGTTTCTGTCAATGGAAACACCTATCGCACCATGATAACTGATTTTTTTGTTCCTGCTCTTGATGGTATTGATGTGGAGAATGTTTGGTTTCAGCAGGATGGTGCAACTTGTCACACATCGCATGCCACAATCAACTTATTGCGCGAAACCTTCGATGGCCGTTTAATCAGTCGAAATGGTGATGTCAATTGGCCGCCAAGAAGCTGCGATTTGACACCATTGGACTATTTCCTGTGGGCGCTGTTAAAGACAAGTGTTATGTCGACCATCCAGAGACAATTGACCATTTGAAGGCCAACATTCGTGATGCCATTGACGAGATACGGCCCCAAACACTCGAAAAAGTGCTCGAAAATTGGTCCGATCGAATGGGCTACTGTGAGGCCAGCCGCGGCAGCCATTTGAATGAAGTAATATTTCATTTCTGAGCGGAACAATTGTACTTCAAAACAAAAAAATAAATTTGGCAATATCTCAAACCGTTTTTGTTTTATTTTATTTTTAAATCGAAACTTTTAAATGGCCCACCCATTATGAATCATATACAATATACAGGGTATCGCATCGGGAAGTCCATCCATAGATTTCTCGAAAAGTATGCATATGATATTTTTGAAAATACTAATGTCGATGGGGCAACGGCAGCTAAAATATTTTCAAGATGGTGACACTTCCGGTTATATCGGAAGTTGATGGGAACTTGCTTATTTTAAATTTGCTTCTACATAAACTTCTAATCACATCTCATGTATAATCTCCTATACCCAAGTCTAACCGTTTTTGACATATTTCAAATTTTATGTTAAAAATGCAAGCCCTAAAATAATTGTTCCCCTATGTAGAACACCTTATTGTTTAATGTGGATTGATTTTCTGGTAAACAGGGATGTAGTTTAATAGACTTTGTATGATATTTCTGTAAATATTTATACAGGGTGGTCAAAAAATTAGTATAAAATTGAATTTCAAAAAATGCCAAAAGTCGATTTTTTCAAGTGAAAACCCCCTATTTTTATAAGTTTATCTCATCAAGCATTAAAAATTGGCGTAACTTTATACAGGGTTATCTATCCCAAAAATGTTTACTTTTCGAATAATTAGAAATGTATTACTTTTCTATTGTAAAATTCCAATATGTACAGATTTAGTTTTTTAATTAGTTGGCTATGACGGCGGGACGCGGAGAACAAACAATTGCGCTCTTCAAAAACTTCACTTTATAATAATGTCCTGCATTTCAATTTATTTATTATTTATGCTGAATGCAACAGAGATATCCAGAGATATCCAAAAAAAAGAAGACCTGACGCATATACGGCTAAACGAGCAATAAAAAATTTCAAAAACATATACAGGGTGGCCTATCCATGTGCGGACGGAATATTACTCATAAACAAATACATTTGAGGGCACATTTCTAAAATATTGGCAATTATACAGGGTGTCCCAATTTTGACCTACATACCTAAGTTGTGATTTTTTAAATGGAATGCCTCAAATTTTATTGCATATTTGGATAAACCAATTCAAAGGAAGAAGATTGATAGTACATACTATGTTGGTAATTAGCTACTGAGATGTAAGGTGTTTTGTCCAGAAAAACCGTCCACTTCGGCAACCCCTCAATCCGCCATTTTGAAATTTGGAGTGCTGAATTTTGTATCAAAAAAAACTTACATACCTCAGCTTTTATCTTATTTGTTACTTTTTCTCAAAAATTCCAAATGCCAGTATATTTGTGCAAGTATGGATTCAATTTTTTTATAAGCTTTTTATGGTATAAGGTTTGATTCAGATAAAGTCACTAGATTAAGCTTTTAATAGAACAACACATCAAAAGTAAGGGAAAAAAATTACATCATCCATGGAAACAAAAGACAAACAGTGGGCTAGTTCCATATTGCCACTAAGAGTACAGATTTGACGTAAAAACTAATAACAATCAGAACAGTATAAATCAGCTTCAAGGGTAATAGAGAAAAACAACTATAACAACAACATAAACAAACAACTATCACTACTCAAGACCTAATCTACAAAAACTGCTCGAAAATATCTCCACCATGTTGAATACACAGACTTAATCCTTTCCTTCATATTTTCCGGAGTAGATGGTGGATATCTATAAACCTCTTGCTTAACGTAGCCCCATAGAAAGAAGTCCATCGGTGTCATATCTGGTGATCTAGGAGGCCAGGATATGAGCCCATCACGACCGATCCAACGATTGTTACTCCAGGTGTCCAAATAGTTACGCACACGACGATAATGCGCAGGTGCGCCGTCATGTTGCAAGAACATATGCATCAGAGTTTGCAGGTTGACATCCTCTAAATGCAAAGAAAAATGCTCGATCAAAAAATTCAAGTATTCTGTACCTGTTAATCTGTTGCCGAAAAAGAAAGGCCCGATAACTTGTCTGCCAATAACTTCTCCCAACACATTCAAGCTCCATTTATTTTGTAAATCTATTTGCTTAACCCAGTGAGGGTTTTCCGTCACATAATAGTGCATGTTATGCCTGTTGACAACATCTATACTGTTAAAAGTTGCCTCATCGCTAAAAAGAACCTTATCCAGGAAAGTAGTGCCTTTGTCACTTTATTCAGCATTATTCTACTAAACTCCATTCGAGCTGCGAAAACCTGAGGACGAAGGCCTTGATGCAAGCATAGGTGATATGGATGGTACAAACCTATGATAGTGACTAATGCTTTGGACAGAAGTTCTGCATAGTCAGTTTCTGCTCCAATTTGCCGTGCACTTAAATGGGGATTTTCCTGCAACTTTAATAGAACCGCCAACTGATTCGTTGGTGACACTTGGATTATTTATACATTTTTTACTATACCTATTCCACTGCTCCACTTGATTCAAAACGTTCTCGTAGTGTGGAAAATGTTTCCGGTCTTGGATGTCGCATATTAGGGTACCGTTGCTTATATGTAAATGCGAGATGCTAGGAAACTATTTCGAAGACCATATTCACCATTTCTTCTTTAGAAAAATTCATTTTCAAACACGTTTTTATTATAATGCTCACAAAGCTAAATTTGTCAGTTTGTAACTAATCAACAATTTCTTTGTTTCCAAGGATGATGCAATATTTTAGGGAATTAAGCCGTTCCATAAAAGACGTGCTAATAACCGAAAAAGTGGCCGTAAAAACCCTTGTGTCTAGTATCAAAAAAAGCTTATAAAAAATTGAATCCAAACTTGCACAAATATACAGGGTGATGCATTTGAAATTTTTGAGAAAAACGAAATGAAAATAGGATAAAAGCAAATTTCAAAATGGCGGACTGAGGGGTTGCCGATTTGGGGGTTTTTCTAGACAAAACACCTTACATCTCAGTCGCTAATTACCAAAACCCCATATGTTATACCAATTTTCTTCTTTTGAATTGGTTTATCCAAATATGCAATAAAATTTGAGGCATTCCATTTGAACAATCACAACTTTGATATGTAGGTCGAAATTGGGACACTCTGTATAATGGCCAATATTTTAGATATGTGCCCTCAAACTTCATGTATAACATCCCATAAATAGATTTTCCCAAAATGTATTTGTTTATCAGCAATATTCCGTCCACACATGGATGAGCCACCCTGTTTATATACATATATACATAGATATATACAGTGCTTTTCTTTAATGTCTTCCTCCTATTTGATTTTTTGAACGGATCAATTCAAAAAATTTAAACTTGAGGTAATGAAATTGATGCGTGGATACCATATTTTAGAGTAAAATTGACAGATGAAAATGTCAAGATGGACGCTGGGCGCCATCTTGGAAAAAAGTGAAAGCTCCCATAAGCGGACACTCACGGTTCCGTAACTTTTGTCCGCTTATGGGAGGTGTCCGTTTAAAAGAGAGTATAGAGTATAAATAACGGGGTATATAATCATGAGGAAATGAGGTATTATAATCATGAGAAAAATATATAATATATGTACATATACGCATACAAAAACATAAATGCTTCAATACATGGTACGAGAATTTAAAAAAAAACATTATTCTTTAGCTTGTTGAAAAAAGTTTAAAATGTTTGTCTGACGAAATTTCACCATCTTTTGCTGAATGAGACAATTTTCGTAATAACTTTCTAAATTTTTCAAATGTTGAAATGCAGTGAAATCATCTTTAGCAAATTTTTTCAATATAGAAATATGATTTAGAGCTTCCCCATATGAATTTATCGTTTTTGAACCGCTTAGTGAGTCCACCAGTTCCACTTCTTCTTCTGAGTCGTTTGGACTACCATATTCAAGTTGGCCTGGGCTTTCTACATCCAAATTCGAAAAGTTGCCAATGGCATTTTCTTCTGTTGTTATTGTCTATGGCCAGGAAATCATCTACTTTCTGGGGATCTGCTACTCCTAAATGTTTGGCATGTCGCAGTAACTGAGCAAGTGTCGCTAAGGGTCTTCAGCATCGCAATAATTTTGCTCAGCAAATTCTGAGCTACATTCACTTTTTCTGAATCCAGCTTTGCCAAAACAGTTTTTAATTGTAGAGGAATTTACTTTATTCCATGCTGTTTTTATAAAATACAAAGCTTCTAACACATTGATAGACTTTGTAAGCTCAGATAAGCTTTGACCATCGTCAATTTTTGTTAAAATATGTTTTAAAATCAAGTGCCGATAATAAAATTTAAAGTTCTGTATGACACCTTGATCCATGGGCTGACAAACAGAAGTTGTGTTTGGCGGTAAAAATATAATTTTCTCATTTTTCATTTTCATATCACGAGGATGAGAGCATGCATTGTCTAAAAATAAAAGAATTTGCCTTTTTTGGATTCTCATTTTCCGGTCGAATTCGACTAACCACTCAGACCTGATTTCTCGGGTCATCCATGCCTTTTTGTTGGGTTTCCAAGTCGCTGGTAGATCCTTAATAGCAACGTTTTTTAAAGCACGGGGACGAGCCGCTTTCCCGATCACAATCAAATCGCATTTTTCACCGGCCATATTTGCAGAGAATAAAATGGTTAGTCTATCTTTAGACAACTTTCCACCCACACATGTTTCTCCTTTAAAGGACAGAGTTTTGTCGGGCAATGCGCGAAAAAAAAGTCCACTCTCATCTGCGTTGTACACATCTTCTGGTTTGTAGCCAAGCAACATGGACGGAAGTTTCTCCAAAAATTGTGACACATCAACTTGATCTACTGCAGCAGCTTCGCCAGATATGCATTTGAAACTCACACTATGTCTCTTGCGCCACTTTTGCAGCCACCCGTCGGACGCACTGAAATTATTATAGCCCAAAGTAGTGGCGATTTCTTTAGCTTTCATTTTCACTAACGGCCCTGAGATTGGAATGTTCTGACTTCTAGCTTTCACAAACCACTCAAAACATGTTTTGTCTATAGCAAAACCTTCCTTTTTTAAAAAATCCTTCTTTTGATTTATATTAGTTCCTGATTGCCATTTACTCCTGATATCTTCCTTATTTTTGGCAATTCCAGCTGCTTGCGTTTTCCCAATATTAAACCTCTTTGCCAAATGACGAACTGAAACACTTTCTCTGTCTAATACGTTAACAACTTCCATCTTTTCCTTTAACGAGAGCATCCTTTTTTTTGGTGCCATTTTACAGTTACAATAATAAAATACGTAACTCAATCAACTACGAATTTGCCTGAACTGAAGACAAGCCACAAGATTACATACAGGCTACCCAACGAAATGCGTAAATGGGGAATCACCTAATATAAATCGGGGAATTACCGAATTTTATGTATGTAGATATGTGCATTGCAATAAGCGGAACTAAAAAATCGTCCGGGTATTAGAGTTTCGCGTCCGCTTATGGGAGATTTTTTGATCACATACAGGAAAATCTAGTGTCCGCGTCCGTTTATAAGAGCGTCCGTTTATCGGAATGCATTTAACATTGAAAATTGATGGCTGAAATTCGGTTCCAGGAACTTTGTCCGGTTAAAAGAGATGTCCGCTTATAGGAGCTGTCCGCAAGGAGAGCTTTCACTGTATATGAAAACGGGCGTCTTGTGGCACATCATTTTGAAGCTCCTGACGAGTACTTTATAACCCTAGAATATAAAGTCAATACCTTTACCAACTACAAAATGGTGGTACATTACCTGAATACATTGACATTTAACTTGATAATTCGAATAAATACGTTGAGTTCAGTTTAGGAGATGCTGGAAATGGTTGCCTTGAAGTTCTGACACAATAACAGCCGGTCCGTAATTTCGCGTCGAACATTTTCAAACATAGTAACATCGATATTTCTACAAATATTTGTTATTCTCAGCCGTATATCCAATATTGAAGCAGATTTAGTTTCGTACACCTTTTGCTTCAAATAGCCCCATAAAAAAGTCTAAAGGTGTCGAATCTGGCGAGCGAGCTGGCCATTCCACAGGACCTCGACGGCCAATCCAACGACCGGGGAAATTGTTATCTAAATAATTCCTAACTTGTCTGTAGTAGTGTGGTGGAGCATCATCTTGCTGGAATACAATATCGGTATCGAATTCATTAGGATACGCTTCGACGATTTCGGTGATTAGAGGGTCAATAGTATTTTCCAGCATATCCAAATACAGTTCCCCGGTTAAAGTTTGTTCGATGAATACGTAGTCGTGCCATAAGTTCTGTCCCATGATAATCTCATGATAAAAATGAAACAAGATAAGATATATTTATATGAAAGATATTATTTATTCGACAACATTTTTAGAATTCATAATCAAACAGTTTTATTCAAAATGTCCCCCCTTGGCCTTCACACACTGCTTCAATCTCGCGGGCCACTCATCTATCACTGCACGCACAGCTTCCAAAGGAATAGCTGCCGCTGATCGGATCAAATCCGCTTTCAGGGACTCGATATTACGGTGGGCTTTGGAGCAGGCCAACTGCTCTAGCAGGTCCCACAACTTGTAGTCTAAAGGATTGAGGTCCGGACTCCCTGAGGGCCAATCTTCCGCAGCAATGAACTCTGGCACATTGCTTTCCAGCCAGCGCTGCGTACTCTTAGCCTTGTGAGCGGGGGCGGAATCCTGCTGATAGACCCAGTGTTGGTTGGCAAACAATGTACCACTTAAAGGCTTGACGATAGGATCCAGTATGTCGCTCTGATAGTTTGCCGCTTTTGTTTTCACGCCCTGTTTACAGAAATGGAGCTGAGTGACCCCTTCGTAGGACACCCCCCACCAAACCATGACTGACGCAGGGTGGTGGCCTCTCTCAACTCTCGGAATGATCTCCGAAGCTTCCTTGCATACACTTTGTCATTTTGTCGGTTGAATTTTTCTTCTATGGTGAAGATTTTCTCATCCGTGAACAAAATCTTTCGGAATCCCCCATCTGCGTACCTCTCCAAGAGCTTCTTGGATCTTGTCGCCCTGATGTGTCGCAAGGTGGCCGTAAGTCGCTGGCCCGTACGTCTCCGGTAAGCCCCTAGCCCTAGGTCTTGTTTAATGATGCGCGACATCGTCCGGACAGGAATCTTCATTTCCCTGGATAGGATCTTCTGCTTCCGGGGTGGATTCCTTTGAATCCTGGCTTTTACGGCTTTGATGGCTGCTGGAGTCCTTACTTGACGAGGTCTTCCGCTTCTTGGCCTGTCATCAACAGAGGACGTCTCATTGTACCGCTGAATGGTCCTAGACACAAATTTACGCGATATTTGAAGGCCGCGTAAGAGTTCAAAAATCTGACTAGCACTGTGATTACACTTATGTAAAGCTATCACTGCAATACGGTTCTCTGCCTTGCCCCACTCCATCGTTATGCTTCGAGAGATCAATACAAACTGAGGTATATGTAATTACCCGAAAAGCGCTTAATCAACTGACACCACAATGTAAACAATCGGACAAGTATTAACAGGTCTACACTTGTTTGAAAACGAGGGACAGAACTTATGGCATGACTACGTAGAGGCCCCATAATATGATCTCCCAATATCCCAACCCAAACATTAATTTTTGTGGATATTGAGTATGAGTTTCCCGGAAGAAATGAGCTTTGGTGTTCACGCATCAATTTCATTACCTCAAGTTTTAATTTTTTGAATTGATCCGTGCAAAAAATCAAAGGGGAGGGGGACATTAAAGAAAAGTTTTTAAGACATTTCGATTTTTAAGGTTCGATGCATTTTTTATTATTTATGATAAAATATCGTTAAAAAGTCAGTATCTCGATAATTTTTAGGTATATTTTTGAAATTGAAAGCAGAATAAGGTTAAACGTCAATTAGTTGACAGTTAGTTTTGTTGTCTGTGGAAACCTTAAACGTTTTTTTGCAATTGTGAATGCACGAAATTTTTTTTCTTTTACCTGTTTTTTTTTTTTGTAAGTTTTATAAACATGCCATTTTTATTCTCCAATCAAGAGCGGATGTTCATTTTGTGTATGGCTTTGTAAATGGAAACGCAGCAGAAGCAGCCAGAGAATATGCACGAAGATTTCCAAACAGACGACATCCAACTCGCTCAATATTTGTAAGAGTGCATCGAAAAATAATTGAAAATGGTTTTGCAAATCTCCAAAGGGATCAAAACATAAATGTTCGTCAGCGCAGATTTACCCGTATGATTCTGCGTGAGTTTGATAGAGATCCGACCACAAGTGTTAGGAGAGCTTCTGGTGCCTTGGGAATTTCAGCAAGCCTTGTTCACCGTGTTCTTAGAAATGACCATAGACGTCCTTACCATTTGCAACCTGTGTAATGAGAACAGCCAGGGGATGGAGAACTAAGAATCACATTTTGTCAGTGGATTCTTGATAGAACTGATAATAATAGGGAGTTTTTAAGTAACGTTTTATGGACCGATGAGTCATGCTTCACTAGACGTGGAGTGGTGATTTTTCATAATCAACATATTTGGTCGCATGAAAATCCGCATGCAGTTCGGGAAAGAAATTTTCAGCATGAATTTAGTGTGAACGTGTGGATTGGTATCTACCGTAATCGACTATTTGGACCCTACCTTTTGCCTGCAAGGTTAAATGCTGCGACCTTCTTGGAATTTTTAAAGGCTGAACATGCAAATATGTGGGATGATGTTATGTTAGATTTAAGAAGATTGGCCTGGTTCCAGCTTGATGGTTGTCCAGCTCATTATTCGAGAATAGTTAGAAACTGGCTGGACGAAAATTATCCAGAAAGATGGATCGGCCGTGGAGGACCAGTCGCCTGGCCTCCACGATTCCCTGACTTAAATCCGTTAGATGTCTTTGTGTGGAGATTTCTAAAAGAAAAAGTGTACCAGACTCCCGTAACCACAAGAGATATGCTAATGGACAGAATCAGGACTGCATGTGATGAAATAAGGCTTTATTTGAATAATGCTATACCACGTTTGATCATTCGTAGATGTGAATTGTGTATTGAACAATTGGGTTTACATTTCGAGCAACTACTTTAGATTTTGAATGTTTGTCCTAACTATCTAAATAATTAATGTAATTTGTTAAAAATAATATTGGAAAATTAAACAAATTAATATTCTGTTTTTTTGTGTTTATTTGGAGTAAGGAATTATTGCTGTGTTTAAAAACACAATCTAAACGATGATCTTATTACTTGTAATGCCCAAATCGAAAATGTAAAAAAAAATATTATTTTCCCATAAATAATTAAAAATGCATCGAACCTTAAAAATCGGAATATCTCAAAAACGGCTAACTATAACGAAAACTCACAGGAGAGCTTTTTTATGTTGAAAAGTGCGATGAATCAGTTTTTTTATTCAAAAAGCAAAAAATTGCACTAAGAAGAGTAGAGAAGAGTAGAGAGCGCCCTCTAGCGGCTACAGTAAAACTATGCCCATGGTTCGTTTTGTCGTACCAAAAAACTAGACTTTATTCATTCATTTTAAAAGTTCTATCGAATCTTAAAGTTATGCAACAATAAACCGAAACACCCTGTATGTATAGGGTGTCCCGAAAAAAGTGTGCAATATTCTACCAGCGGTTTCTAGAGCTTAAAATAGGAAGAAAAATTTATATAAACATAGGTCGACAAACGTCCCCTAAGGGCGCTACGGTCTTTTAAAGGGGCTCCCCTGAAGATGGTTTTTCCTTAATATTTCCGAAACGTGTTGAGATAAAGACATAACATTTGGTATTCTAGCCTAGTTTTTTATGTTGGATTTAAAAATATTAACAATTTTAGACAGTTTTGTTTGAAAGCGTATGTAACAGGGACGGACTCAGGTTATTTTAGTCCCAACATTTTTGTGCGATTCTATTTTTGAAGTTCAATTTTAGAATTTGAAAATTTAGGGTTTTCTACATAAAAAAGGTACTCCTATTGAATATCGATAAATTGTGCCATTTTTGAATAAAAAAAATTCCCACATGATAGGAAATGAACTGCGGATTTAAATGAATTGTTGAATAATTAGCCATGGCAACGAAAAAACTAATTTAATAATTGGTAAATATTACATACATACATACATATTTCTATTGCAACATAGCTAACATTTAGGCAAAAACAAAAGAATAAATTTTTTTCTACGAACGAAATTGAAATTTGTTTAAAAAAGAAGACATACAGTTGGATATACTTAAAACTAGCTTTACAATAAGTGTTCAAATAAATTCCCATTTTGTTGGATACAGAGTCTCGCTCGACGAACTAATGATTGCGTAGCCCGAAAAGTGGAAAACCTTTTTCTTCTTATTTCATTTGCAGCCTGATGGATTCTTTGAAGTAAATCTTGTTGAGTATTTACGTCAGTCGAGTAAACTAGGTCTTTTAATGGCCCCCAAAAATAGAAATCCAATGGATTTAGGTCAGGTGAACGTGGCGGCCACGCTATAGGACCTCCTCGGCCTAACCACCTGTCTGGAAAATTGACATTCAACCAATTTCGAACATTGCGTCCAAAATGTGCAGGGGCGCCATCATGTTGAAAAAACATATTTTCTTGAAACTGCTGGCGCACATCCAATAGTATTATATCCATGAGCTCATTCTGAAGAAAGTTCAGATACACCTCTGAATCAAGACGATTGGGAAGTACAATAGGCCCAATTACTTGATCCCCAATTACTCCTGCCCATAAGTTCAATGCATAACTTTAAGATTCGATAGAACTTTTAAAATGAATGCATAAAGTCTATATAAACATGGGTCGAAAAATGCGTGGCTTTCGAAATACAGGGTGTTTAAATTTACTTGCTAAAATAGTTTTTTTTAAATATTTCGAACAATATTTGATGTATAACAGTGAAAATTGGTATACAAGGGTTTTTTGGTACGACAAAACGAACCATGTGCATAGTTTTACTGTAGCTCCTAGAGGACGCTCTCTACTGTACCTGCAGTGTATTAAAATGAGCGAAAAAATTTTCTTAGTGCACTTTTTTGCTTTTTGAATAAAAACACTGATTCTTCGCACTTTTCAACATAAAAAAGCTCTCCTTTGAATTTTCGTTATAGTTAGCCGTTTTTGAGATATTTCGATTTTTAAGGTTCGATGCATTTTTAATTATTTATGATAAAATAACGTTGTATACATATACAGGGTGTCCACAGAGTGGGGGTTTTCCTTTACACGACGTGTAGATCTTGAAAACATAAGCAATTTTTCTTAGTACCATATACACCAATGTCTTAAGGGAACCGAGATAAAGGGCTCTGCAACATCCAAAATATTTTAATACCGTCCGGTAGCCGCGACATCCCCGAGTGGTACTAGGACACTAGCTCAACCCGACGACAGAACTGGGTCGGGGTCAGTATGTCAGGTCACTATGCAACCTTCAACCGGCGGTTACGGTCACGCGTGTAGAGGTAATCGCGTAGACGAGAATCCCTCAACAAGCACTAGAGACGTGGCTAGAGAAGTGCAAGTATCAAAAACTAAAGTGTGGCAAACGCTGCGTGAAGAGGGGCTGTATCCGTTTCACGTCAAACGTGTACAAGCCCTTCAACCTGACGATTTTCCAGCAAGAGTGCGGTTTTGTGAGTGGTTGTTGCATCAACATGACAATAATCCGGACTTTTTGAAGTGCATATTGGTGACAGACGAATCTACGTTCACGCGTAATGAGGTGAATAACTTTCGCAACACCAGTGTTTGGTCAGTAGAAAATCCGCACGCTGTCAGTCGGGCGCATTTTCAACAAACATTTTCGGTGAATGTTTGGGCTGGCATGGTGAACGGTATGCTCATTGGACCATTTATTTTCCCAAATCGATTGGACGGGATGCAATACCTAGACTTTTTACGCAAAATTTTGCTTTCCTTGTTTGCCTGCGTCTGCTCGGTAGCACATCAGCTGATTTCATTTGCTGTTGGAGCGGTATGATTTCGGGCAGAGACGTACTTAGCCGTTCTCGTCAACTGGAGAGTGAGTACTTTTTCCTTTATTTTTTTTTACTTGGTCGCCCTCGTTTTACTACACATTACCTTTGTTATTTCAAGGGTAGTTGTTTCTGAAAAGGAAAACCCCAATTTTGCGGATATGTATGTATATATATATATATATATATAAGATAAAAAAGTAATTCGCCATTTGAAGAGCCTTTGCAAAGTTGTTCAAAATACGTGTAGCTCTATAGTTGAGTTCACCATCACCATCTTTCAGAACCGGTTACAACTTTGCTATCTTCCAAACATCACAAAAAAAATTCAGTTTTCGATATAGTGTTGCAAATTGTAGGCATCGGCTTGACAAAAACATAAGCACAATCTTTAATAATAAAACTAGGTATTTGATCTCTACCGGACCTAAGGATATTTTGAAGCTTAGAGCTGTATTCTTTGGTGTAACTTAAGCAACACAGGATACCAATCACACCTTATTGCCGCTTCCTTAAGTTATGGTGAAGGCAAGTACGATTAGTTTA
Source organism: Acanthoscelides obtectus (assembly GCA_963669975.1). NCBI lineage: Eukaryota > Metazoa > Arthropoda > Insecta > Coleoptera > Chrysomelidae > Acanthoscelides > Acanthoscelides obtectus. The sequence goes on along the minus strand of CAVLJG010000001.1, from coordinate 68,368,213 downwards.
CGTCACTATTCAATTTACATACGTGATCCAGGAGTTTGTGTATGGTAATTTAAAAGATCTTCCGATGAGGTACCAACATCTTTGTGAAACTTCCATGAGGTTGGAATATGTTGGTGATCGACATCAATTATTTCTGTTTGTTCTTTCTGGCATTGCATAAGCCTACGTTGCATCGCACCCAGTTGATGTTGGTGGCTAGGTTGAGGAGAGCTTACCATTATGTGTTGTAATGGTTGTATGCTTTGAGGTAATGTATTGTTGAACTGTGCTTGGTTATACGGTAGTTGCCTACAATTTAAATCCTGATTAGTATCATTGTTAGTAGTAGTAGTGGTCGTGTGGAGGCGAAGCCTGGCAACTAGCCTCAACACTGTACTTCTCCACGAGCCATCTACTGGTAACTGATACAATAAACCAGCTCCAGCGATGAGATGTACCTGTTAATATTGCACCCCGTGCGTGATATAGATAACACAACACCCATGGCAAGGTATTAGCTTCAGAGGCGGAGATTCGATGCCGCGACCTCCAGGTTACTATCAACGAATTCGTTAGTATAAGCTCGACGCGCTGACTAGCGAGGTACAGAGGCTTACTCACATCATGGTTAATTCTTCGAAATACGAGCAATGACTCGACGTCGTTATCAACCAAGCATCCGATTCTTGCTTGTATGTCTAACTGGGAGGGCCCTCACAGGAGCGCATTTATAATTTTATCAAATTCGTACATTTATAACACACCTGTTCAAAAAATATGATAGAGAAAATTTTAATCAGTGACTTCGATTGCTACTGATCCTCTGGGAGGCATATCGTAATATGAATATGAACAGGTCGTATGTTATACATCGTACTCATAAATAATATAATAGATGGCTTTTTTGATAGGGGAAAGCTTGTATAGCCACTTTCAGATAGAAAAACTCAACAGTATTGCCCTGTCGACCCTTCCTGCTCGAAGTCTGAAGTTCTCCAGAAATGGCATACTCACTAAAACCCTTGCTTGCTGCATTTCTTCATAGTAGGTACCGTTGCGCTCAGTTTTCATACCGAAGGTATCTCTATCGTACACATACTCGTACATACTTTTATACCTATGTACATGTACAACCGAGCAAAATAGAAACATACTATTGGTTCCCTTTTTATAGAGTGTGCATCTCTCCGCAACTAGCAAATCAATTGGCGGGATACCAGCTACCACCAACAGTACAGCGGTCGACACCGTTCTATAGGCGCATACCACGCGCAGCACTATACTTTTCGCTGGCTGCTCAGTATTAGCTATGTATATTTTTTCTTTCCTCAAGGCCTTGCTATATACGAGTATTTGTATAGGAGTTCCGTTCAGCATAATCAAGTTTGGCACCCCTGCCAAAATCCTTCGCTTCTCACTGCTGGGGTCTCCGTCAGATGGCATTAACCGTATCGGAGGTGCAACGACCTTATTTACCTTGTGAGTGGTGCACCTTATATGTTCAATAATTTTCAGATCTTTGTCAAGCCACACACCCAGATACCTAATTGCATTTTGGCTCCGAATCTCTCTCTCTCTCTCTCTCTCAACCTTAATAGCTAATGAAGTTTTCTTCGGTCTGCCAGAAAGTATAACTACTTCTGTATTCTCATGAGCTAATTTCACGCCATTTTCTTCCATCCATATGGTAATTCTCGTGATTCCGTAAGCCGAGAGTCCTTCAAGTGTATCTCTCTCCTTGCTAGTCACTAATAATCGCAAGGTCGTCAGCATACCCTATCAAGCGAATTCCCGTCAGCATCTGTAATCGAAAAACCCCATTGTAGAACACGTTTCAAAGCAACGGCCCTAGGATGGAGCCATGCGGTACTCTCATGGTTACCTTCATCGTCTTTTGCTCTACCATAAGTCACCTCTCGTCAAAGTAGCCCTTTATTATGTTCGATAGCTACCGGTGTCCAGCTTCTCGAGAGATTGGGCGATTTTTGGTCATTCTTAACGTCAAAAGCAACCATAACGCGAAGCTTCTTACTACTGTAGCTCCCGCTATCCGCTACTTTCGTCGGCTGTGCCTCTGCATCTATAGCAAACTTTCCATTTCTGAAACCATATTGCGAGGGAGACAGCCGTTTTCCTCGGCGTATTTTCTTAGCCTGCCTTCTACCAGTCGTTGTAAAAGCTTTCCAACCGTACTCAGCATACAAAGAGATAAATATAGATATTTGACATCCCTATTGGTGGATTTCGGAGGTTTTGGGATGAGTATCAAACCAGACTCCTTTCAGCACTTCGGAAAGACTCTCGTTATCAAGCATGATTTCAAGTGTGTTGTAGCTTCGTCCGGCTCACTCATCGTGAACTCTGTCTGCGAGTTTTAGCTTTTCCCTAGCTAACTTGTACGCTTGACCCCAAACGTCATTGAATTTTGAATTGTGTCAAATCTGTTTAGGATCAATTCCGGATCGGTCCTAACGGCGCTCCATTTTAGGTCGAAATGAAAGGTCAGAACTGCCACAAATTCTGCAACATCATTGATTCGTTTGACAACATCCCATTTTGTACATTCCAAGACAAGGTTTCCACCTCCATGATCATAGCTGATAGATTTTGGTCAGTACCCTTCTAGCGCTCGTAGGGGAGTGTCGTCCAGCGAGCAGGTGTGTTGATTTTATCACCATCGGTGGAAATCAAAAATAAATGATTCTATTCAAAACGAAAATAAAACATTAAATTAGATTATCGAACTGACCTCTTTCTTGGGTCTGACAGTAACCTAACCCATTGCAGAAGCCTGTGCAAGCATTTTCTGGTACGACTTCTTGGCACCGCGGATAGGCAATGTGGTGGTTCACTTTAGTTTGTCAGCATTAACGCTAGGAGCACCTAGCGCGTTCGCACATAGGAAAACTTTCACATACACGTTACAACAGTGAATGTGTTAATGTTAATATATCGTTGTGACTTTACACAGCGCATAGTTACTGTAAAAATAAGTAAATCTCCCTAGAAACATACGCCGCAGTTTGAAGACAAGCGAGTCATCAGGTTCCGAATTTGCGATATCAAAACCGACCCTGCCTTCAGGAAAAGATTGAGTTGGGTGAAAACGTTTGACGTGACTCAGTATACAGCCTAGACGTCTAAGTGGACCGAGCTGTTGGCTTATAAGCCGAATTTGAACAAACGCTATTCCTATAGAAATAACAAATTTGTCATTTGATGTTAGTTTACAGTATCTCAGGATGCTGCTGATTATGAACGATACTTGAAATTTCAACCAAATAAACGAGAAAAACTAGTAGTTTCTTTGTACTTATTTCACTGCTGTTTTGCCGCATATTAGCTTTGTTATTTCAAACGTAGTTGTTTCCTAGTATAGGAAAGCCCTAACATCCAGAACACCCTTTAGCAATGGAGAACTAAATTAATATATTATGATAACTCACGCTTGTGCAAAAAATGGTTGCATTGTGTTGAAGGAGAACGCCATTCCTCCTGGAACGAACTGCTTTTGTGCTTGGAGGTATTGGCCTGGAGAACAGTGATCAGCTCTGTATTGATTGTTACTGGGGAAACCCATTATTCCTGTAGTAAGCGTGTCAAATAATTTACGTTGCTGTTCTTGAGATACGATGACGTTCTGACCGTTTATTTTGGATGGAGCTAATAAATTATCAAAAAATTGTGATCAGGAAACTCTTCGGCGTGTTCTGGCAACGAATTACTGACAGTTGTGGATAGCTTGAAACAATGAACCAAGTAAGATCGACGCACACAGCCGAGGGATGTCTTCTTTTGACTATTCAGTTAGTTATCTGAAAAGCACGGTTGCAAACCGTCATTGTTAGAATATGCTTCGAGTCTTACTGGTACTCTGGCACAGTTGAAATGAGATACCGTCATCTATGAGAATTTGTCACAGCTATGTTTCTCCTCTGCCGTGATTATAAATCTTCTTTGAAAAGGTTAGTTTCTCGTAAATGATGCCGTAGCCAACTATATTAGTATATAGCATATATTTGGCTCCAGCACCATCTATGAGATATTAACCTTCTTAAAGTAGCTGTGGCAAATTTTCATAGATGACGCTACCGTATCTCATTTCATTTCGGATACTTTTTTGAACGCGGGAATATAGTATTAAGTTGGCTATCTTCATGTAGAATCCGTAAATCAATAATTATACTCAGACTATTTTGACCACAGCTTAGATAAGTTATCTAAGCTTTGGCGGTTTTTGGAAAGTCGCTTCGTTTCGCATATAGAGGGCGAACATTTTTTCGAGAAATAACATTAAAATCTTCCAAATTCGCCAGTGACACGTTATATCCCACAGTTGCTACATACCGAGGTCATCCAGGTTTGTTACTAGTTTGCACAACTCTAGTGCATAATCAGATAATTGCTGGATGCAACTCAATAAGGTACGAGTCTAGTACATTTAAAACTGCTCCATGAAGAAAATACTGGAGTCTTTCAGCTTACCTAGAAGTAATCATTTGGGTTTCGAACAGACTTCGTAGATTAAGGAGCTTCATATGTTATTTTTGCTAATAAAAACTGTTATTTTTTGGATTTTTTCAGGCCCGCCTCTTCTAAACAAAGCGGTTTTTCAAAAATCATAAAAATTCGAAATTTTGTATAGCCCAAAATCCACATACTCCCTCAGTGTGTCTACTTGTGGATGCTATACCACCACAAAATGTGCAGTATTCAGTTCAGCCATATTACAACATTATCAAGAAATTCCGTAAACACTTGCCTGAGGCGTTTAAACTTTCATAAAAAATATTGGTATTTGTTGAAAAGAATGGACGGTTGATCATGATGAGTTACAAAAATTTTTTATCGATGACATTGATGATGACATGTAACCTACAAATGTGACGAGATTTTTTTGTAATTGTCATCATTTTGTCGTGCATTGGCCTGGAGCTTCATTTTAATATACAGAGCGTGTGTCTAAAAATTATTTGTGTAAGGTATAGTTCGTAATGAACTCGACAAATAGTAATCATGTTTTAACTCATGTTAGAAATAATGAGATTGAGATAGATATGAATACTCTTCATTTACATTTAAACATTTTACGCACATAAAACAATTCGTTCAGGGTGGAAGATGCATTGGATAAGAAATTCCAATATACCTGAAGCATTGACAACTATTTATGCCTACTTTTATTTCTAATCTACAACATATTAATTGATGTAATCGTGGAATATCTTTTTTCATGTAAAACATCAATCTATCATAATTCCGATTGAAAAATAATGGAGCATTACTAGCAAGAAGGTTATGGTATGAAATAGTGATATAAGGTCTACCTAGCGCCCTCTACATCCTATTTTAAGAAACAGAATATAATCATATCTCTCATCCTCGGGAACCTTTAATTCATGTGAGAGAATAACGCTATCGGGATTACACTTCTGCAACCTATATTCAATTAACGAAGGATATTTTACTAAGGCATTTTTGACTCGAACAGTTTTTTCAACAAAAGAATTCTAACTATCAGAGACCCTCAAGTATAGTCATCCAAATAAGTAAATGATATGATTCTGTCTAGCTACAAGCTGAATTGCTGTGTTCCACTTCAAATGACTGTTTGGGACCATCAGAAATGTATTGTTATGTTAAAGAGTGCACACTAAGGCCCCTACTGAAGAAATCCCAATCTTACTTTTGCGGTGGGCATTCATCCAAAACCAAAATGCTGGTGATATATTTTGCTCGGTATATCAGAATATTGCGTTAAATAGTGGCAACCAAGGGTTCATGTATGAATTAAAAGAAATAAGAACTTTTTTCACTGTCAAAGTCGTTTATATCCATCTTAGAAGAAAGAAGAAATGGAAATAAAGGATGCGTATTCTACATATGGCCCCGTAAAAAGACAGACGTCCACCAGGGCTCATGACACAATTCACAGAGGTTTACAAGTACAAATGTATTGCAATACAGCTTTATTTATTGACTTCATTCCAAGTAATTTCCACCACATTCAATTCACTTCTCCATAAGCCAAAGCCAGTCCTTAAACCAGCTCTGCCAAGTTTCATCCGGGATTGCGGCATACTCGTTGTCCCAAGCCCTCAGAAGGTCCTCATCGCTAGAAAACCGTTTTCCTTTTAGCTTCATTTTCACAGGCAGAAACAGTGCAAAGTCGCAGGGAGCAAGATCTGGACTGTAAGGAGGGTGCTCAATAAGTTTCAGTCCAGTAGTGGTCAACTACTCCGTTCAAGCTTAGGCGCGGTGTGCTGGAGCGTTGTCATGGTGGAGGTTCCAAATGTCCATTCATGACCTTGGCCGCAGGTTTTTCATAGACTGTATGACTTTAGGCAGGCACTGTTCCGTGTACCACTTAGCTGTTACTGACTTCTCTGTGTCCTTTTGTGACCACAAGCGCCACAATCCCGCTTTATTTGAAAAATACAGCTATCATTTTTTTCTTAGCAGTTCGGGATTTCCTGCCAGCTACGGGTGTGTCCTCACCATCAAAGATCCAAACTTTGTTTTGAGCCTTGGTCGGTACATCGTAATAATAGAGCCAGGTCTCGTCACCTGTGACTCTGCATTTTCAGCATCTTCCGGTACGACGTTCAACGAGTCTTCTGCTCCGGCAGAATATGAGGTACCCAGAGCGAATAAAGTATCGTTACGTGTAAATAATCATGCAGAATTAGTAGTAGTATGTATGTATGTATGTAGGGGGGGGGGGGGTGGCTTTGCACAAAATTCCATTAGCCACACATTTTTTAAATTTGTATTACTGGTGCTTTATATCACCATCTTAGCTAATTTTGCGAACCCAACTATTTTGTCCAGGGTGGACTTTCTGTTTAAACTTAGCAATGATGACAGTTGGATTGGAAGTGATATCTGATCCTCCAAAATTAGTCTTTGTATTAAATTAGAAGAAAGAAAGAAAATATAGTTTAAATCTGCTACTTTGGTGTTGTCACACTCGCACCAGTTATTATCAATGATTCCCATTCTGTAAAGGTGGTCTCCGAATTTACCATGATTTAGTTTCAATCTCGTTATTAGGGTAGAGTAAAATCTTCCGACTTGATAATCGAAAAGAAGGATTGATTATTGCATACGGGTTTCTAGAATTACTACAATATATGCTCCATCGCTCTTTCCATGAGGTTAGCATATTATTTTGGAAATCATTATTTAAACCATTTATTGAAACATATTTTTTCTACTCAGTAGTTTCTACAAAGCAAGTTTATCTGGCCGCTTTGTCAGCTATCTCATTACCACATATTCCTGAGTGTGCTTTCGACCAGACAAAATTAACTTTTATGCCTTTCTTTGCCAACTCGCACAAGGTAACCCTTATTTCCATTAAGATTGCACTACTGAAACATTTAATAGCTGACCCTTCTAAGCTCTTAAGTACCGACTTAGAATCTGAAATTATGGCTACACTGGTAAGCTCTTCTATATTAATCTTCATCCAGTCCAGTGCAGATTTTATAGCAAAAGATTCCGCTGTACAGATTGAACAGATTTCCGGGAGACAAAACCGCCGAATGATCTTTTGAAATGGATTAAAGATAAAGTATGCATAGCCACGCTTAACTTAGCTCAGGACATTAGGGACTGGAAAGTGTCTCTAGCACCCTCTCTATCGGATCACAGGTATATACTGTTTAAGACTGATGGAGAGATTCCAGATAAATATGCTCGGAATCCTAGGCATACTAGATGGGGGTCCTTTAGGGCAGACCTTGACAGTAAGCTTGGAGCGGTCCCATACAGACTTTGTAGGGGCTCTGACATAGACGCAGCCCTCGAGTCTCTGAGCAGGGACTTGACGGCTTCATATGAGAAAAACTGCCCGTTACGCAAAGTTCAAGGTAAGGGCAAGGCAACCTTCTGGTCCAAAGAATTAGAGTATAGAAAACGAGCGGTGCACAAACTTCATAGCAGAGAGGTTGGGGCTTAAACCCAAATTGGTATACTGGCTCTAAACGACGATAGTACGTCCATCTCTCTTGTACGGCTCCCTGGTCTGGTGACCTTGCATTAGAACTGAGACAACTATGGCCAAACTCAATAAAATTTAGCGTTTGGCCTGTATTAGCATTTCAAGCGCAGTGCGAACAACGCCGTTGAGTGCAATGGAAGCTCTGTTGGATCTCGCACCGTTGGATCTGGTGATCCGCGGTGAAGCGAGAGTGGTCGCTCATCGTCTGTGGAGTCAGGGCAGCTGGGCTTTCTTGAATCCTGTGAAGGGGCATACTGCCATCTTAGTCGAATTGCAAAGGGAGGACCCTGTCCTTCTAAGCAGAGGTGATCGTATTACCCCTAAATATCGCTTCCACTGCAAGTTTATTGTGGAGTATCCAACGAGGGAGGAGTGGGACGCCGGTAGCCGGAGACTCTCCGGAGTGAGCAGGCGGGTCTGGTACACGGACGGCTCGGTCACCGAAGAGGGCTCAGGTGCTGGGGTCTCTGGGCCTAGAACTAGGCTATCTCTGACTCTCAGTGGATGCACCACTATTTTCCAGGCTGAAATCTTTGCGATTCTGGCTTGTGTATCTCAAATTCTGGAGGACGGTGGGCCTAGGAGAAGAATAACAATCTTATCCGACAGCCAGGCTGCAATTAAAGCACTGAGTGCCTGTAAGATTACTTCGAGTCTTGTATTTCAATGCAGGGAGGCTCTGGATTGCCTCGCAGCGAGGCATCCGGTATCGTTAATATGGGTACCGGGGCATACTGGGATAAGGGGCAATGAGACGGCGGACACTCTGGCGAAGACAGGATCAACCAGCAAGGTCGTTGGTCTTGAGCCAGCTCTAGGAGTGACCGCGCATAGAGCTTGGAGGAAAATGGAGACGTGGGTTGCAAGACAACCCTCTCAGAAATGGGGAAGTATCTCCAGACATCTCCGCCAGGCACGGGAACTCATTGAAGGGCCCAGTGCTAAGGATGGACGCTTCTGCCTATCTCTGGATAGAGCCAACCAAAGGTTGCTGGTGGGACTGTTGTCTGGACATAACACGTTAAGGCGCCACCTGCACATGATGGGGGTGACTGAGGATCCCTTGTGTGAACGCTGCGGAGTAGAGGAAGAGAATTCGGCGCATGGTTTGTGTCGCTGTGAAGCTCTGAGCTACTATAGGCAGACTATACTGGGGTCCATTACTTTGGACCCTCAGGACGTCAAGGAGCTTGGACTCAAGGCGATTCTCAACTCCGCTAAAAGGGCGAGACTTGTGATCTAAGGAATGTAGAGATGCATAAGGGCCCGCTTAAGCGGCGTATGCACTTACTCCTTATGATGGCCGGAATGCCTCTAATTTCAAGATTCATCCATTTATTCATTCATGCATAGCCGGTGCCATTTGAACTTTTAGATCCGTCTGTATGTATATGAATAGCAGATTCATTACTTCTTAGTACACTAGATAGTATGAAGTTATTTAGAGAGGTGTGTTCAGTATAGTTTGGAAAGATTACTTCGAATTTAGATGTAATGACTTCAAGAGGATGTTTGAAAATGGAGATTTTTTTGTGTCGCCAGTATGGATGACAATGGCCACTGATATTTTTCCAGTGAGGAGTGTATTAGATGATCTGTATTTAATTAATATCTTATGCGCCAAGTATTTACGTCTGAGATTCAAAAGAGGTTCCTTAAATTCTGCTAGTAGGGCAGGACATGGAGATGACCTCATTGCTCCGACACAACAATATCAAAGTTATTGGTACTCTAAATGGAGAAATATCTACGCAGAATGCAGAGGCCTTGGTAGAGACCACCATGCGACAGATCACAAGCTGCTGCGACGCCGCCATGCCTAGAAGATCTGCGAAATATTACAGGAGACAAGTATATTGGTGGAATGACGATATTGCAGATCTTCGTAAAAAAGCAGCTACGACGCATTGCACAGAGGGCTAGGAGAAGAGACCAACGGAATGTAGTCATGGAGCAGCAATTCAAGGGAGCTAAAAGGCATCTGAGAATGGCGATTCGTTCCAGTAAGAAGGCATGTTGTAAAAGCCTCTGTAATGACGTAAACCAGGACGTATGGGGCTAGGCTACAAGACAATAATGCGTCGTCTTGGACAGCAGATACCTGTTGGCCCATTTGAGCTGGAAAGGATGAAGGAAATCGTAACCACTTTGTTCCCTGAACACCCGGACAAACCCATTAAGGATTTCCATGTCCACGGAAACTTTTCACTGAAGAGGAACTGAGAGCCGTCGCTAGCGTAGCGAAAGTGAGGAAGTCTCCGGGTCCCGACTGTATCCCGATAGAGATCATTAAAGCTATAGCGCTCGAACACCCGACTATTTTGCTAAACATGTACAATGCTTGCCTCCAAGCAGGTATCTTTCCAACAAGATGGAAGGTACAGAGGTTAGTACTACTAGACAAAGGAAAGGGTCCACCCATAACACCGTCATCATTTAGACCACATTGTATGTTAGACGATGCGGGCAAAATGTTTGAAAGGCTTATTCGACAGAGACTACGTGATGCAATCGAAGACGCCGGAGGATTATCCTCCCATCAACATGGATTCCGACCGCGCCATTCAACTGTAGGAGCACTGCGAGAGGTGGTGCAAGAAGCGCATATGGCCTGGCGAGGAAATCACCGCACTCGCAGCATTTTCGTTCTGATCACCTTCGATGTGAAAAACGCCTTCAATTCAGCAAGGTGGGTCGATAGCATGGATGTCCTAGAGGAGTGTTTCAATATTCCGGCATACCTACTACGAGTAATCAACGACTACCTTTCCAATAGAAGTCTGATCTACGAAACCTTAGAAGGTCAGCAGGTTCAGAAAGTCACTGCCGGTGTAGCTGAGAGTTCTCCCATGAAATGATGAAGTACTTGGGAATAGTGTTGGACCAAAAGCTGGCTTACAAGCAACATCTCACTGAAGTGGCAAACAAAGCTCCAAAAGTTGTGGCCGCGCTATCTAGGATTATGTCAAACGTTGATGGCCCTAGAGCTGATAAGAGGTGGGTCCTGATGAATGTCGCTAATTCAATCATGCTATACGGAGCGGAAATCTGGACTAGGACAATGACCATCCAAAACTATAGAAGAAGACTCGTATCAGTTCACAGAACGGCAGCTTTGCGAATATCCTCAGCGTATCGCACCGTCGCTGAGGGGGTCATTTTGGTAGTGGCAGGCGCCATACCGATCGATCTTTTAGCCCTGGAGCGTCAAAGGTTGTATGACACCAAAGATCTACCACAAACGCTCATTGCAGTCAGACATCAGACCCTTCGAGAGTGGCAGGAAAGATGGGAAACCGACTCTAAGGGTTCCTGGACTCACACGCTTATCCAGCAGATTGAACCCTGGAACTGTAGGAAACATGGGGATGTAAACTTCTACATCACTCAGTCTCTTACAGGATACGGGAACTTCAATCGATACCTCAACGTGCGTACCATTAAGGATAGTCCCTACTGTCGCTATTGCCTGACAAACATCTATATAGCCTAACACACCTTCTTCGATTGTAGGAGATGGGCTGTATTGAGGAACCAATTGGAACAGGGATTAGGATCAACCTTCACACCTGAGTCGGCGAGCACAAACATCTCCGGACTTCTAATCCGACAGACCCGGGATGGGCGATGTAGGGTGCGATCGGACGATTACTATGAGGAAAACTGAAGAACAAGATGATGAAGACAAGACAGCCTGCGTGCGTGAAGTTATGCCATCTTGGCCGTTCCAGCAAAAAGGCGGTTCGTAGATCCACTCGCTCCAGGTTGCGGCCTGACGACAGTCCTTTAAAAAAAACTACTACTACTAATACTACTACTACTACTACTACTCCCTTTCTAGGGGAACCAAGACCTTGACGTTGGTGAGAGGGCTCATTAACCTTCAATATCCAGGGAGCGATACCGGCGGTAGCGTAGCTACTGGTAGGGCCACCCATGCCGGTAAGGTCTCGAAGTGATGAAGGCGAAGCCAAGAAGGTTCCCACAAAACAGCGTCTGTCCCGGAGCGGGCGGCTGTTAAAGAACTGATACGATGACGACCTGGCTATGGACCGGAGGGAGTAAACCCGGGACGGAGACCCGATATGGCTAGATGAGGATTTGGCGATGTTTGAAGGAATTTTATTAAAAACTATTAAAAAATTTATGGAATGTCGAAGATAAAAAACAAATGACAGAGACGAAGAACAGCTATCACCCATTATGAGGAAGCTAGTCGAGAAGGTCAACGAACTCAAGGTCGCAATCTGAATAAACGTCAACACAAAGACGACGATCAAAAGGGGCGTGGAAGATGTTGGAAGGCTGGTGGAAAAGCTGAGGCAGGCATCACTATCCAGTAAAATGGAGGAAAATACAAACGCTGTCAAAGAGCAAGGAGCCCAAGAAAGTCAGAAAACGTATACGGACAGCAGTACAGAGACAGAAGGAGTGTGGCATAACAGGAAAAGGAATGAGGAGGGGTTTGCTTCTGATATTTCGGAAGCAATCTACAAGAGCCAAGACGACAATGTAGCCTTCTTGAGCATAGCAGGAAGACGCTGGCCTTCTCTAGCATACAAGAAGACAGAAGAGATAAGCGGAAACCCAGTATGGGGCAAGAATATGGAGAAGGACTTGGTTATGTGCGCTAAGGAAGATCAAACCTATGATAGAGGTATCAGCGAACTTTTTCGGTCAAGGTACCCAGAGATAGAAGCACTAGGAGTAGAGCAAAATGCGACCGAAAATGTATCATTCCTAAAATATGATACAAATATATCGAATAGCAAAGGACAGAAGGAACATAGCACAAAATACATGAATAAGGTGCTGCTGGACAAGAAGGAGCAAAATTCGTTCGCGAATTTGAAGGAATTGCGGGAGATATTGGTCAAAGAAAATAGGACCAGTATTGCTGTACCAATACCAGACATGGATAGTGAGGAGCAGCTCAGGAAGATGCTCGAGTGCGTATTCATAGGGACAGACCTACAGGTCAAATTATACCCCATAGAAAGCAGGGTGCAAAGGAACAGCCCATGCATACGGAACATCCACCAAGACCCAAAAGGTAGAGATCTATGGAAGCCATAATCGTCACTGCGGAAGGCATGACTTACGCAGAGCTACTCAAGAAAGTGAAGGATGAAGCAAAGATCGAAGAGACAGGAGTGGCCATTCAAAGCGTCAGGCAAACTAAGAAGGGGGAGCTTTTAATGACCGTGCATAAAGACAGCGGCGGAGTTCGCAAGCTTAAAGAAGCTATAGATGGGCTGGTAGAAACCCGAATATCTACAAGGAACGGAGGCCAAGTGACGCTGCATGTAAGGGGCATAGATGGCGTGGCAACAACGCAAGAAGTGGAGGACACCTTACGGAAAGTGGCAACCGACCGCCATAAGGAAATAGTAGTCAAGTCACTAAGACCAACAAAGAACGGGACTCAGGTGGCAACGGTAATGGCACCAAAGCCTGCAGCAAGCGCCCTGATAACCGCAGGATATATTAAAATAGGGGTCGTAAATAGGTGCACGATCCAAGAACGAGTGCGCATCAAAACTTGTAGCAAATGCTGGGAAACGGGGCATCCTCCGGGAAAGTGTAACGGAACAGACAGGAGGAATTCGTGCCTGAATTGTGGCAAAGCTAGACATAAGAAGGGAGAGTGCAAGGGAGATGCATACTGTCCATTATGCCAGCAGAGCGGACACCGCGCAAACTCTTTTGGCTGTCCAATTTACAGACGTAAGCTGAAAGCTATGCAAACTAGGAGACTGAACACCCAAAGGTCTGTAACATCCGTGGATGACCATATGGAGCAAGGCGCTAATACTCCTCCCGCACACAATGCTCAAGTGCCTCCAGATCAACCTCAATAGATCCCGTGGAGCCCACGACATGGCGTTTGCGTTGGCTATGGAAAAAGGCATTGACGTAATCCTAGCAGCTGAACCGAACAGGAAAATCTGCGCGCAGGCAAAATGGCACACAGATAAGAACTACGATGTCGCAGTATACATCCGTAATAAGAATCTAGCTATCGAGTCCATCGCAAGAGGAGATGGTTATGTAATGATACGGATCGGTAACATTAACATGTTCTGCAGCTATTGCTCCCCAAACATAAGAGTCGAGGAATACGAGAGATACCTAAAGGCACTCTGCGAAGACATAGAGATGACAGGAGGCGAAGCAATCCTGTTCGGGGACCTGAACGCGAAATCGGTAGAATGGGGCTCTCCTACCACAGTTAGGCGAGGCAGGATACTAGGGGAATGGATTGCGTCACTTAACGGCGCTCTCACAGTCAAGCAGAGTTTCTGAGGGGTATCGGGGGGGTGATAGGGAAACGCTAGTAGGACGGCGTTGTGACAAGGCAAGCGCTCTACGTTAGAAAAGGATAGTAATACGCAGAGGTGTGCTGTTCGCGTGCCTGGTTGAATTTGCATATGGCACAGAGTCGGATTTGATTTGGATATACGATCTAGCGTACGACTGTTTCCCTATTTTGGCGCATAGTATACCCAGCCCTTATTACTCTTATTACCGTTATTGTATTGTTGTATTATCGTGTTGTTATTGTTGTGTTGTTATTGTTGAGTGTCTTTCTTATCAAGGTATCAAAAATGAACAATAAGAGAAATAAACCTGGCGTCTCGAAGAAGCCGCATTTAAATACGCACAGGAAAAAAAACGTTTTCCAGATAGAAAGGTAGGTACCAAAACAATTATGAATTTTAGCATTCATTTTGCCAAAAAATTAGACTATACGTAGTTACTATTATAACTATATTTTATATGTTATTTTAGCTTAAAAATGACAGCAAGGTTTCGCATATGCATTCTCTAACAGAGACAGATGGCATGGATCTTCAAATTCAGGTGTGTATACCCTTTTTTTTTTAGATTTGCACCAGAGGCTGATATCATTTCTGGCAATTCTGATTAAAAATGCAGTAAGTTTACTTCATGACGTCGATAATAATATTGTAGAGCAGTTTAACTCAATCATAGCTAAATTCATTGGGGGTAAACGGATTAATTATTGCAAGAAGAGATCCTACCAAGGAAGATGTGCTGCAGCCGTAGTGAGCCACAATACACAGCGGCCTGTTTGTGTGATCCAAAAGCGGCTACTCCCTAGTTTCAGTCCAACCTGTTTGATTGCTAAAGTTGAAGAAAGGAGAGCGCACAAAAAACTGAAAAGGAAGCTGAAACGAAGGAAAATTAAAATCAGAGATAGTGATACTAAAGAGAACGCATCCTATGGGGAATTCTGTGAGAAGCCTGACATGAGCAACGAAGATATAGAGGCTGCCAAGGACGAATTCTTGAAAAAACTTGCAAAAACCGACTCCGAAATTTCCCAGATCGAGCAAGCCACAAAATCTCAGGATTGCAATTCGTGGAGTCTTCATCGAAGAATGAGGTTGACTGCGTCTCGGTTTGGTGAGGTTTGTAGAAGAAGAGATACAACAAGTTGCAGAGCTCTAGTAAACGCCATAATATACCCAACCGAATTCTTTAGCAATGCATGTGACTATGGAAAAAGGCATGAAAGCGTGGTAAAAGCAGAAATAGAGAAATCATATTCGCAATCAGAAGTACAATCTTGCGGGTTGTTCATTGGTAGGACCCATCCATTTCTGGCAGCATCGCCAGATGGTTTGATAGGCGAAAAAGGTCTGCTAGAAATTAAATGTCCATGGTCGGCTAGAGAAATGACCCCTGAAGAGGGCATTCTGAACAAAAAAATTAGGTTTTGGATAAACGATGAAATAAATAAAAAACATAAGTGGTATTACCAAATTCAAGGGCAGCTACACGTTGCACAAAGAGAGTACTGTGTGCTTGGTGTTTGGACCCCGTATGGTTTGAAAATAGACGTCATTCAAAAGGATGACGTTTTCTGGAAAAATGTAATGGAAGAGAAATTGAAATTCTTCTAGATGAACTGCTTGCTCCCAGAACTGGTCGATCCCAGGAAAAGCAGAAATATGCCAATCCGCGATCCCGATGTGATCTTGAAGGCACAAGGGAACCGTTTGAACAAGAAAAAGAGTTCTCGAGAATTGGCTATTTTTGCTGTACTCGAGTATTACGATTACATTGTACGCCGTTACTAACCCGTTCGTGTCGGCAAATGCGGTGTGCAGATCTCGCTTTAGCAGCGATGTGCGAGATGTTATGCTAATCTCTTCCGTTTTGGTACTAGTACCAGATGTTCACTATTTATTGTATATTATGTATAATTGTTTATTTAAATAAAAGTCAACCGTCAGGCTCAATAGCACGTAGCATCGGCTAGCTTTATCTAGTCTGTTAGATGGCGAATATTGAAATGTCACATTGACACGTTAAGCGCCACAGTAGAATCTGAAAATCCAGTCCACTGGGCCAAACTGTTATTATTGTCAAATTAGCTTGTTTAAAGTTTCGGTTTAATATTTTGACTTGACTTTTTTCTCAAATCCTATGATTATTCCCCTTTTTTGATTTTTTTTCTGAGGTACTAGTTGTATGTCGCGTGGCCCACAGACCAGTCGGGTCGCGTGGCACACAAGTCGCGTCGCGTTTTTTGCAAGTCAAGACGTGCATCATGTCGCGCGTTGAGCACTGTTTCGGGTCATTTATTATTGAAGCGTTGTTGGTATTGTACGTCATCTTGTCCAAATTGCTTTACTGTTTATAATTATTGAATACCAAATTTAGTGATGTCGCATTACGAAGCGGAGCAAAAAAGGCTTGAACAATTGTGTAATGAAATACTATCGGATGAAGAGAGTGGCAGTACTGAGTTATGTGGGGATGTATACTTATCTGATACGTATTCTCCAAGTGGTAGTGGATCAGATAGTAGTTGTAGTAATTCCATATTTATCTGTATTACTGTTTATTTATACCGGTATTTTGTTTATTCCTGCATAAGACTTTGTGAATCTGTTTAGTTTATAAGAGTTCCTCCATATTTGTGTTCGTTAGAATATCGACATTTACCATAACTTACTGATTTGCTGTGAAATTACTTTTTTCATTTTTAAATGAGAATGTCTGATTATTTTATAAGATTTGCTTTTTGTTTTAGATTTGTAGAATATCCTCTTTTTGTAAAACTCTATAAACAACGTGTTTTTTAATGTTTTCATTTCCAATTCAGTATAATTTGGTCCCTCAGGCCACGGACTCTTGGTTCCCGTAAGAAAATCACATCAGCATGGCACACGTCTTACGTTACGCGGCCAAATATAACTGCCAGCAGTGAGACATATCATGTGTGTCACGAGGCCCAAAGCGCCAAATGAGGTGCGACACACGCATTATATCTCATGACGCTTATCGTGTTAAGTTTATTTTACGATACTTCATAAGGTTAAAGCTAAACAGCAAGTGACATTTTATTTGTGTTAAATGCGTTCACTATAATTATTATTTTTAACTAAAAAGATTACCGCCTCCAATGACCCTGGAACCACCTGGAAACTTTTGGTCACAAAGTTCTGTATTTTACCACACATGTCAAGTCTTTTCATTTGATATGTAAATTGGGGGTTTTGTACAAAAATATGTAACTCGCAATTTCGAAACGGCGGCAATCTTGGAATCAAATTTTCAGTGAAGTACTGTAGTCTACAAGGCGACGACTCTTATTTGAGATATTAGCAAGTATGTTATCCGCCATTTTGTGACGGCCGCCATCTTGATTTGGAACTGTTTTCGTATTACTGTTTTGTACAAGTGCTTCCATTTGATATCCATATTGGGGTGATTGAACAAACATGATTTTTTGTGGTATCACCTCTGAAGCATGGCCTATTGAATAAAAAGAAATGATCAAAATCGATTAAAAATTTCCCCTCTTTCATTGAAGTCTATTAAAAATGTCACTTACTGATCCGATGTTTATCTCGAACGACCGACGTCAAAACTGCTACTGTTTAACTTGGGACAACAAATTATCTGAATACGTCCTTTCTTAGTCCGTACACACCGCCGCGTTGCTTCGACTGGCAGCACGAGATAGTGGATAAAATTCGTGTAAAAGCCTATTTGCAGAGGTTTTCGCGCTTCAAAATTGACGCTTCATTTTTGAATATTTTTCAATGAAATTTTCACAGTGCACTAAAAACAAGACTCCACAGGGTGCTATAGAGCCACTTTTTCGTTTTTTCCTCTGGGTTATTTTTAAAAAAATCGAGAAGTCGAACAACAATTATCTGCACTTCCACCCACCATAACTCCTGAAAAAAAATTTTTTTTTTAGAAAAGTGGCTCTATAGCACCCTGGGCAATTGTCTTCTGAACATACTGTATAAATTTTATTCAAATATATAGAAAAATGGAGCGTCAATTCCGAAGCAGCTAAACCCTTGTAAATGGCCTGAAACTCACTGCGTCGGAGCCGCCTTAACATGGTCACTATAAACGACGGTCGTGTACCCACTTTCAGCAGAGGCGGTTCACAGTCCTTCTTAGATGTCACCTTCGCTACTCAAGAACTCTCGGGAAAGGTACACGCATGGAAAGTGCTGGAGGAGGAGGAATCGCTCAGCGATCACAGATACATCTACTTTGAAGTCGACATCCACGACAGAGTATTTTAACAGGTACGCTATACGCCTTTTGTGAACAAGGAAAAGTTCAGACAGTATAACGTCTTATTTAGAAAATACGCCAGCTTCCCATGAACTATCCCTAAGAGAATACTTGAGCATGATGAAAGTAGCTATGGCGGAGAGCGTAGTTAAAAGGAACAACAACATCGCAAAGGTTCCTTATTGGTGGAATTCGGAAATTGAAGCAAAGAGGGGGCACTCCATAAAAGCGCACAGAGAACTCACTAGGAAAAGGCGAAAATCAGAGGTTACAACGGAAGAACTAATAGCAACACACGACGCATACATCACCAATAAGAAGGATCTGAGGCGTCTCATACACGTAGCAAAAAAAATGCTGGGAAGAAGGAATTGCTGCGCGAAAACCTGAACAATGACATCTGGGGCATACCGAATTGTAACAAAACAAATGGCTACCACTGGATCTCCCTGCAGCTTAAGTGACGCACGGAAGGTTCAAATAGCAAGGGAACTCTTTCCGGAAAGGCAAGATATATGGCTAAGGGAACCCATCGAGGATGATATAGATCCTTTCAGTATAGCAGAGCTTGAAGCGGAAGTGCAAAAGTTGAAGAACGGAAAGGCACCCGACCCTGATAATGTCCCGCCAGAAGCAATAAAGGAGCTACTAACGTTGAGACCAGACTTGTTGCTGAGCCTGTTGAACAATTTGCTTAGGGAACAGTCTTTTCCAGAAGGATGGAAGAAGGCGAAGGTGGTTTTACTAAGTAAGGGCGGCAGGCCACCAGAACTTGCATCTTCTTACCGGCCCATCTGTCTGCTGGACACAATAGGAAAGCTGTATGAAATCCTGATTCGCGAGAGACTACTGCTCGTAATGGAGGAAACAAGCGGGCTGTCGCCATACCAGTTCGGGTTCAGAAACGGCAGAAGTACAACAGACGCGCTTGAGGCCGTGCTGCAAATTGTGGAGAAGACCAAGAACAAGTGGTGTGCACTCGTGACCTTAGACGTTCGAAATGCATTTAACACAGCCTCGTGGGAAAATTATGGAAGAACTGAGGAAGCAGAATATTCCCAGGTACTTGCGAAACATCGTGAGCAGTTACCTAGAAAACAGGACGATAAAGGTAGCCAAGGAAGAACTTCCCATGACCACAGGTGTTCCCCAAGGATCCGCTTTGGGCCCACTTCTGTGGAACATCTTTTATGATGGAATTCTGAGGATCCATACGCCAAATGTCAGAGCCATCGGATTTGCGGATGATCTCGCGTTAGTAGCCACGGCAACGAGCGACATTGCCCTGATGGATACAGTAAATAAAGCACTAGCAAAAGCAGATCAGTGGATAGAGGAGCACCACTTGACTTTGGCTCCAGAGAAAACAGAAGCGGTTGTACTTCGCAGAGACCGAATTCGAAGGAAAAGCGTAACCTTCCAGCTCAAGGGGGTGCAGATTGTTCTCTCCAAGGCAGTGATGTAACTTGGAGTATACATAGACTGTGAGAGAAGTTTCGGGGTACATATTAAAAGGGTGACGGAAAAAGCGGAGAAGAAAGCGGCAATACTGCCAAGACTAATGCCGAATATCGGAGGACCCAGCGTTAATAAACGCGTGATACTGAACGAGGTCATACAGTCAGTAGTCAGATCCGAGGCTACCATACTTCTAGGCACGGAAATTGAACCGGAAAACATGGTCACATTAATACTATCCTGCACTGGAAGGCTATTCATACGATGATTCGAAAAATCCTAAGCAGCAAAGAAGCTGAAGAACGCCGCTCTGACTAAAATTGTCTTACTGTAACTGACCTGAATAGTTAAGACTCCCCTCATCAGCGCGAAGAATATCGCATGCGATGATACCAGCGGATGAGCGGGATCGAGGGGGAAGGGTTTAGTCCGTAAGCACCCCCGTTGGTGAATCGAGCATGCTCCTGAACATTCAATGCACTGTACGCCAGCTCGGAGTATCTATGAAGATTCCTAATCCCCTCGTTAAATAAAAAAAACAAACTATTACTACTACTACTGCTACTATTTCTTCTACTACTACTACTACTTTTTTTCCTTGGGGGGAAATCACCAAGAGATACCTGAGACCGGATATCTAGTATCCGCATTCAGGTTATGCCACCTGTGCTAAAAACCCCTCCCCACCCTCATGCTGGGATTCGCCTGCGCTTACTACCAGCATGACTGTGTCTCACACATGTCTTCGTTTCCTCAGCGGTTTCTGCAGTAAAATTTCCATGTATATGTCCTAGGAGTTTGGGCTGTCCGTTCTTCTTTCATCCTTGTCTTTAATGGATAGTATTTCCCTGATGAATCTTTGTATTTGTATCCACGATTGGTTGTTCGCCATCATGGTGCTGGTCAGATTACTCTCCGTCAGAGCGTGTCCTAGACTAACAACGACTTGTGCCCTTTGTTGCTCCCATCTGTTGCACTCGAAGAGAGTGTGTGCAACTGTGTCTTTTTTTTGACAGTACATGCATTCATCGCTGTCTGATTTCTGTATTCTCTTCGTGAATACTCGAAAAGTACCATGCTGCGTTAGTGCCTGCGTTAAGTGGTAATCCAGTCGCCTGTGCTTGCAAGCAATCCACTTCCCGATGTCAGGTATTATTTTTTTTGTCCACTGAGCCACGTCCTCCGTTAAGTGCCACTCGTCCTGCCATTTACTGATGGTGACCTCGCGCTCCTCATTTCTGGCCCTCGCGGTTCTCCCATTTTCCCGGCGGTGCAGCCTCACTCTTTCTTCCACAAGCAAGTGGATCGGTGCTATCCCTGTAATAATCTGTAAGGCCTTCGTGGAGACTGTCTTGTAAGCACTCGCCACCCTCAGCAGCATCTTCCTTTGCACTCCGATGAACATGTGCCTGTATCTAGTAGTGCTCATTATGTCGTGCCAGATTGGGGCGCCGTAAAGTAATGTTGAAAGCACCACGCTATTTATAACCTCCCTCTTGTTGCTGGTAGGTCCGCCGATGTTTGGCATAATTCTTGCTAACGATGCTGCTTTTTTGTCTGCTTTTGCTGCCGTTGCCCGAATATGCTTCCGAAAGTGGCCTCCTTCTTCTAAGTGAATTCCTAGGTACTTAACAGACTTCTTTGGTGTTACGGAAGTTCCTCTGCAGTTAAAAGTAATACCAGCTTTACTCCGCTTCCCCTTTATGATGACAGCTTCTGTCTTCTCCGGTGCGAGTTCGAGGTGATGGGCCGTCATCCAGTTGTCCACTATCCTCAGGGCTAAATTTGCCGCACGCATAAGGGCCTCCTCATCCTGCGCTAGCACTATAACTGCCAAGTCGTTCGCGAACGCAGCGGCTTTTTACACCTTGTGGCGATTTACTCCTCAGTACCCCATCGTAAACCAAATTCCATAGAGTAGGGCCCAAGACTGAGCCCTGCGGTACACCGGATGTTATGTCTAAGGACTCTTCTTTGGCGATCTGGAGTGACCTTCCACTGAGGTAGGCACCTACGAGATTTCGGAGGTATGGTGGTATTTTCCTTGTTTTCAGCTCCTCCATTATGTTTTCCCACGGTAGCGAGTTGAAAGCGTTTTTGACGTCGACTGTGATGAGAACGCCCCATTTTTCCCTGCTGCCCTTAATGGTTTTAAGGACTTCGTCCACTGCCATCAACGTATATTTTTCTGAAACCATACTGGAACTCTGATAGGCCACCCTTGTAATCGATTTCCTTCTGTAGCCTAGCAAGTATCAATAATTCATATAGCTTGCTAATTGTCAAGAGCAAGCAAATGGGTCTGTATTTGTCTTCTCATTTCGGTATCAGTAAGAGTTTGGCCCGTTTCCAAGATTCCGGAAAGCTCTGTGTGGTGAGAAGGTTGTTTAAAAAGCCCAAAACCCAGGTTGGTGACAGTTTCGAAGCCTCTTTAATTGCTTCTGGGGGTATACCATCAAGACCAGGGGCTCTACCCATTTTGAGTTTTTCTATGGCTTGTTCGAATTCCTCTTCCGTGAACATGTCTACGTTGTTGACCGTTTCTGTACTGTAGCTCCTAACTGCGTGTGGTGGGAACAGTTCTTCTGCTATCTCCTTTCGTTCTTTTGTCATGCTATAGGGCGCGAAACATCGGAATTTTCTCATGGCAATCCGATATCCGTCTCCCCATACGTCCCCGTTAATGCTGTCACAAAGTTCGTTCCAGTGTTTTTTCTTGGCCTCTTTGATTATTTGCTGAAGCATTTTTTTGTGACTTTTATACAAGGAGCTAGCTTCTTCGATGATCGCTTCCGGATGTCTGTGCCTGTGTTTGACGAGCCTCATGATGGTTCTACGTGCCTTGTGACGCTTCTGTCTCTGTTGAGAGATATCGTTGCTCCACCAGTAGGGCATTCCGCTATGATTGTTATTAGTAGTGAGACTAGCATGGTAAGCTTTTTTAATGGTGGCAGTAAAGTTTTCCTCTGTATGCGGCTTTCTGGGTATTCTACTAGCTTGGACGAGAGTACCTGTCTAACGACTTCTCAGTTACAAGTCTTGGTTGAGCCCCAGGATTGAGCTTTTTTACTGCTTAGCTGCTCATCTACCTCAAAGTATATATATATTTGTGGTCTGTCATGCTATCCTCATTGAGGACGCTCCATTTCTTCATGTTTGCTGCGATCTTCTGTGTCGAACATGTGACATCTATATAGGATTCTGTGCTACCTCTAACAAAAGTGGGGTTATCTCCGGTGTTATGCACAACCATGTTTGCAGCAGCAAGGCATTCAGAAAAGTACGTTCCTCTACTATCTGTAAATGGGGATCCCCACTCGACGCTCTTTGCGTTTATGTCTCCCAAGAGCACGCATTCCCTTCTTGATGTGACAATTTCAGATATTATCTTGTCAATCAGATCCTGAAACTCATTTATCGGAATATTTGGAGATATGTAGCAACAGTATATAGTGCAAAACTCGAGGTGTAGGCCCAAAAAACCGTCGTAGTACTTTATATTTTTAACCGTCACTTCCCTATTTCTAAAGTACACTGCAACGTCCCCTCTTTTGTCGCTGATCCATTTTTGAGCTTTTATGATGGTCTTATTAGGTTCCCCCACTATCAGTAGGTCTATGTTACACTCGGCTACCGTGGCAAAGGCTATATCGTGGGCTGCTCTTTCTCTGCCTAAGTTCGTTTGCAGTATTCTCAGGCTTTTCCGTAGATTTCGTTTAAACCTGTTTGTAGCATTACCTTCGACAGTCCTGGCATTTTTTTTTCTCTTGACGTTTACTTGCGGAAGCTGCCTCTCCTCTTTGCTGTATCCTCCACCATCCTCCTATACTTAGGACATCTGGTTGAGTCGGAGCGGTGACCGGCTTCTTGGCACGAAGAACAAAAAGGGTCCGTTTGGCAGTCGTTCGCTTTATGACCCATTTTTCCGCAGCTCAGACATTCTCCCGATCTGTCCCTGCCTGTGCATCCCTTTTGTATGTGTCCGAATTCCAAGCATCTGTAACATCTGGTTACAGCTATTCTCTAACGGACTCTGCATGCCACCCAGCGTATCATCAGCTTGCCTCTGTTGCTTAGGACTTCCGCCATATGGTTTGATAACCTGACGGTTGCAATTCTATTTCCATCTCTGGTGGGCCTCATATTCAACACCTTTACTGGTGCTGCTCTGTCTACTTGGGTTGCCTCGTAAATTGCTTCCTCGATCTCCTCCTCGGTGACTGTAGGGTCTATATCGCTGATGTGTACAGTGGATATGGAGACACCTACATCCTTGAGCTGGGCGGCAATTTCTTTTTTAAGGGAGTCTGCCTTCTCACCACCCCCTTCCACGTTCAGCAGTAGGTCTCCTCTTGCGGTCTCTCTTATGTTCCTGACTTTGACACCGATTTTCCCTAAATCGATATTCTTCTTCACTGTCTTTAGGAGATCGGCGTACTGCCGGCCCCCTTTCTTAACGATCACCGCTTGAGATTGGGCTTGTGTTTTACTTGACCAGGGTCTGCTGTGCTCTCGGTCTTTTCCTCTGGCTGTCATCAAGTTTACCTCGATGTCCGCTTTGTGAAACTCGTACTCTAGGATCTTCCTCACGTATGATTTGTTTATCCCATCATCCGGTATAAAGGTGATCTTTTTCCGACCATGAGTCTGCACCGTTCTCTTGCTATCGAAGTCCTTAAAACCATTAAGGGCAGCAGGGAAAAATGGGGCGTTCTCATCACAGTCGACGTCAAAAACGCTTTCAACTCGCTACCGTGGGAAAACATAATGGAGGAGCTGAAAACAAGGAAAATACCACCATACCTCCGAAATCTCGTAGGTGCCTACCTCAGTGGAAGGTCACTCCAGATCGCCAAAGAAGAGTCCTTAGACATAACATCCGGTGTACCGCAGGGCTCAGTCTTGGGCCCTACTCTATGGAATTTGGTTTACGATGGGGTACTGAGGAGTAAATCGCCACAAGGTGTAAAAAGCCGCTGCGTTCGCGAACGACTTGGCAGTTATAGTGCTAGCGCAGGATGAGGAGGCCCTTATGCGTGCGGCAAATTTAGCCCTGAGGATAGTGGACAACTGGATGACGGCCCATCACCTCGAACTCGCACCGGAGAAGACAGAAGCTGTCATCATAAAGGGGAAGCGGAGTAAAGCTGGTATTACTTTTAACTGCAGAGGAACTTCCGTAACACCAAAGAAGTCTGTTAAGTACCTAGGAATTCACTTAGAAGAAGGAGGCCACTTTCGGAAGCATATTCGGGCAACGGCAGCAAAAGCAGACAAAAAAGCAGCATCGTTAGCAAGAATTATGCCAAACATCGGCGGACCTACCAGCAACAAGAGGGAGGTTATAAATAGCGTGGTGCTTTCAACATTACTTTACGGCGCCCCAATCTGGCACGACATAATGAGCACTACTAGATACAGGCACATGTTCATCGGAGTGCAAAGGAAGATGCTGCTGAGGGTGGCGAGTGCTTACAAGACAGTCTCCACGAAGGCCTTACAGATTATTACAGGGATAGCACCGATCCACTTGCTTGTGGAAGAAAGAGTGAGGCTGCACCGCCGGGAAGATGGGAGAACCGCGAGGGCCAGAAGGGAGGAGCGCGAGGTCACCATCAGTAAATGGCAGGACGAGTGGCACTTAACGGAGGACGTGGCTCAGTGGACAAAAAAATAATACCTGACATCGGGAAGTGGATTGCTTGCAAGCACAGGCGACTGGATTACCACTTAACGCAGGCACTAACGCAGCATGGTACTTTTCGAGTATTCACGAAGAGAATACAGAAATCAGACAGCGATGAATGCATGTACTGTCAAAAAAAAGACACAGTTGCACACACTCTCTTCGAGTGCAACAGATGGGAGCAACAAAGGGCACAAGTCGTTGTTAGTCTAGGACACGCTCTGACGGAGAGTAATCTGACCAGCACCATGATGGCGAACAACCAATCGTGGATACAAATACAAAGATTCATCAGGGAAATACTATCCATTAAAGACAAGGATGAAAGAAGAACGGACAGCCCAAACTCCTAGGACATATACATGGAAATTTTACTGCAGAAACCGCTGAGGAAACGAAGACATGTGTGAGACACAGTCATGCTGGTAGTAAGCGCAGGCGAATCCCAGCATGAGGGTGGGGAGGGGTTTTTAGCACAGGTGGCATAACCTGAATGCGGATACTAGATATCCGGTCTCAGGTATCTCTTGGTGATTTCCCCCCAAGGAAAAAAAAGTAGTAGTAGTAGTAGAAGAAATAGTAGCAGTAGTAGTAGTAATAGTTTGTTTTTTTTATTTAACGAGGGGATTAGGAATCTTCATAGATACTCCGAGCTGGCGTACAGTGCATTGAATGTTCAGGAGCATGCTCGATTCACCAACGGGGGTGCCTTCGGACTAAACCCTTCCCCCTCGATCCCGCTCATCCGCTGGTATCATCGCATGCGATATTCTTCGCGCTGATGAGGGGAGTCTTAACTATTCAGGTCAGTTACAGTAAGACAATTTTAGTCAGAGCGGCGTTCTTCAGCTTCTTTGCTGCTTAGGATTTTTCGAATCATCGTATGAATAGCCTTCCAGTGTTCTGTGCAGGATAGCATTAATGTGACCATGTTTTCCGGTTCAATTTCCGTGCCTAGAAGTATGGTAGCCTCGGATCTGTAGCTGTGCCATCTGGTGCATGCAAATAGAGCATGCTCAGCAGTATCTATGTCTCCGCAGTGTCCGCATCTGTCGTCAGCGGCTCTGCCAATTTTGTGCCTGTAGGCGCGGAAAGGTCCATGTCCCGATAAGGCCTGGGTGAGGTAGTAACATGTAGTTCTATGCTTGCACTCAACCCATAATCTGATCGTTGGTATCAGCATTTTCATCCACTGAGCCACTTCTGTGGTTTGGGTCCACATCAGCTGCCAGTTTTCCAAGGTTTTTAGTCTGGCTTCTTTCCGTCTTTGGACAATGTCGCCCTCGGTTTTCCGAATGTCCGTCCGTTCCGCCACCAGCATGTATAGAGGCGGAATTCCTGTTATCACTTGTAGTGCCTTCGTGGATGCGGTACGATAAGCACTAGCCACTCTCAGGAGTGATTTACGTTGTAGGCTGTCTAGGGTTTTCTGGTGTTTCTTGCGCAGGGCTGCTCGGTGCCAAATTGGAGCTCCATACAAGACTACTGACTGTATGACCTCGTTCAGTATCACGCGTTTATTAACGCTGGGTCCTCCGATATTCGGCATTAGTCTTGGCAGTATTGCCGCTTTCTTCTCCGCTTTTTCCGTCACCCTTTTAATATGTACCCCGAAACTTCTCTCACAGTCTATGTATACTCCAAGTTACATCACTGCCTTGGAGAGAACAATCTGCACCCCCTTGAGCTGGAAGGTTACGCTTTTCCTTCGAATTCGGTCTCTGCGAAGTACAACCGCTTCTGTTTTCTCTGGAGCCAAAGTCAAGTGGTGCTCCTCTATCCACTGATCTGCTTTTGCTAGTGCTTTATTTACTGTATCCATCAGGGCAATGTCGCTCGTTGCCGTGGCTACTAACGCGAGATCATCCGCAAATCCGATGGCTCTGACATTTGGCGTATGGATCCTCAGAATTCCATCATAAAAGATGTTCCACAGAAGTGGGCCCAAAGCGGATCCTTGGGGAACACCTGTGGTCATGGGAAGTTCTTCCTTGGCTACCTTTATCGTCCTGTTTTCTAGGTAACTGCTCACGATGTTTCGCAAGTACCTGGGAATATTCTGCTTCCTCAGTTCTTCCATAATTTTCCCACGAGGCTGTGTTAAATGCATTTCGAACGTCTAAGGTCACGAGTGCACACCACTTGTTCTTGGTCTTCTCCACAATTTGCAGCACGGCCTCAAGCGCGTCTGTTGTACTTCTGCCGTTTCTGAACCCGAACTGGTATGGCGACAGCCCGCTTGTTTCCTCCATTACGAGCAGTAGTCTCTCGCGAATCAGGATTTCATACAGCTTTCCTATTGTGTCCAGCAGACAGATGGGCCGGTAAGAAGATGCAAGTTCTGGTGGCCTGCCGCCCTTACTTAGTAAAACCACCTTCGCCTTCTTCCATCCTTCTGGAAAAGACTGTTCCCTAAGCAAATTTTTCAACAGGCTCAGCAACAAGTCTGGTCTCAACGTTAGTAGCTCCTTTATTGCTTCTGGCGGGACATTATCAGGGTCGGGTGCCTTTCCGTTCTTCAACTTTTGCACTTCCGCTTCAAGCTCTGCTATACTGAAAGGATCTATATCATCCTCGATGGGTTCCCTTAGCCATATATCTTGCCTTTCCGGAAAGAGTTCCCTTGCTATTTGAACCTTCCGTGCGTCACTTAAGCTGCAGGGAGATCCAGTGGTAGCCATTTGTTTTGTTACAATTCGGTATGCCTCTCCCCAGATGTCATTGTTCAGGTTTTCGCGCAGCAATTCCTTCTTCCCAGCATTTTTTTTTGCTACGTGTATGAGACGCCTCAGATCCTTCTTATTGGTGATGTATGCGTCGTGTGTTGCTATTAGTTCTTCCGTTGTAACCTCTGATTTTCGCCTTTTCCTAGTGAATTCTCTGCGCGCTTTTATGCAGTGCCCCCTCTTTGCTTCAATTTCCGAATTCCACCAATAAGGAACCTTTGCGATGTTGTTGTTCGTTTTAACTACGCTCTCCGCCATAGCTACTTTCATCATGCTCAAGTATTCTCTTAGGGATAGTTCATGGGAAGCTGGCGTATTTTCTAAATAAGACGATATACTGTCTGAACTTTTCCTTGTTCACAAAAGGCGTATAGCGTACCTGTTAAAATACTCTGTCGTGGATGTCGACTTCAAAGTAGATATATCTGTGATCGCTGAGCGATTCCTCCTCCTCCAGCACTTTCCATACGTGTACCTTTCCCGAGAGTTCTTGAGAAGCGAAGGTGACATCTAAGAAGGACTGTGAACCGCCTCTGCTGAAAGTGGGTACACGACCGTCGTTTATAGTGACCATGTTAAGTGACGCAATCCATTCCCCTAGTATCCTGCCTCGCCTAACTGTGGTAGGAGAGCCCCATTCTACCGATTTCGCGTTCAGGTCCCCGAACAGGATTGCTTCGCCTCCTGTCATCTCTATGTCTTCGCAGAGTGCCTTTAGGTATCTCTCGTATTCCTCGACTCTTATGTTTGGGGAGCAATAGCTGCAGAACATGTTAATGTTACCGATCCGTATCATTACATAACCATCTCCTCTTGCGATGGACTCGATAGCTAGATTCTTATTACGGATGTATACTGCGACATCGTAGTTCTTATCTGTGTGCCATTTTGCCTGCGCGCAGATTTTCCTGTTCGGTTCAGCTGCTAGGATTACGTCAATGCCTTTTTCCATAGCCAACGCAAACGCCATATCGTGGGCTCCACGGGATCTATTGAGGTTGATCTGGAGGCACTTGAGCATTGTGTGCGGGAGGAGTATTAGCGCCTTGCTCCATATGGTCATCCACGGATGTTACAGACCTTTGGGTGTTCAGTCTCCTAGTTTGCATAGCTTTCAGCTTACGTCTGTAAATTGGACAGCCAAAAGAGTTTGCGCGGTGTCCGCTCTGCTGGCATAATGGACAGTATGCATCTCCCTTGCACTCTCCCTTCTTATGTCTAGCTTTGCCACAATTCAGGCACGAATTCCTCCTGTCTGTTCCGTTACACTTTCCCGGAGGATGCCCCGTTTCCCAGCATTTGCTACAAGTTTTGATGCTCACTCGTTCTTGGATCGTGCACCTATTTACGACCCCTATTTTAATATATCCTGCGGTTATCAGGGCGCTTGCTGCAGGCTTTGGTGCCATTACCGTTGCCACCTGAGTCCCGTTCTTTGTTGGTCTTAGTGACTTGACTACTATTTCCTTATGGCGGTCGGTTGCCACTTTCCGTAAGGTGTCCTCCACTTCTTGCGTTGTTGCCACGCCATCTATGCCCCTTACATGCAGCGTCACTTGGCCTCCGTTCCTTGTAGATATTCGGGTTTCTACCAGCCCATCTATAGCTTCTTTAAGCTTGCGAACTCCGCCGCTGTCTTTATGCACGGTCATTAAAAGCTCCCCCTTCTTAGTTTGCCTGACGCTTTGAATGGCCACTCCTGTCTCTTCGATCTTTGCTTCATCCTTCACTTTCTTGAGTAGCTCTGCGTAAGTCATGCCTTCCGCAGTGACGATTATGGCTTCCATAGATCTCTCCCTTTTGGGTCTTGGTGGATGTTCCGTATGCATGGGCTGTTCCTTTGCACCCTGCTTTCTATGGGGTATAATTTGACCTGTAGGTCTGTCCCTATGAATACGCACTCGAGCATCTTCTTGAGCTGCTCCTCACTATCCATGTCTGGTATTGGTACAGCAATACTGGTCCTATTTTCTTTGACCAATATCTCCCGCAATTCCTTCAAATTCGCGAACGAATTTTGCTCCTTCTTGTCCAGCAGCACCTTATTCACGTATTTTGTGCTATGTTCCTTCTGTCCTTTACTATTCGATATATTTGTATCATATTTTAGGAATGATACATTTTCGGTCGCATTTTGCTCTACTCCTAGTGCTTCTATCTCTGGGTACCTTGACCGAAAAAGTTCGCCGATACCTCTATCATAGGTTTGATCTTCCTTAGCGCACATAACCAAGTCCTTCTCCATATTCTTGCCCCATACTGGGTTTCCGCTTATCTCTTCTGTCTTCTTGTATGCTAGAGAAGGCCAGCGTCTTCCTGCTATGCTCAAGAAGGCTACATTGTCGTCTTGGCTCTTGTAGATTGCTTCCGAAATATCAGAAGCAAACCCCTCCTCATTCCTTTTCCTGTTATGCCACACTCCTTCTGTCTCTGTACTGCTGTCCGTATACGTTTTCTGACTTTCTTGGGCTCCTTGCTCTTTGACAGCGTTTGTATTTTCCTCCATTTTACTGGATAGTGATGCCTGCCTCAGCTTTTCCACCAGCCTTCCAACATCTTCCACGCCCCTTTTGATCGTCGTCTTTGTGTTGACGTTTATTCAGATTGCGACCTTGAGTTCGTTGACCTTCTCGACTAGCTTCCTCATAATGGGAGATAGCTGTTCTTCGTCTCTGTCATTTGGATCATCTTCCTCCTACATTTTGCAGGGTTACCATCCTGTTTGCCTGACCAAGCCATATCAATTTATGAGAACGATTGCGATCTTTCACGTGGTGGGCTCCTGACTAAAAGGTCTCTCCTTACGAACGGACTTATATTCCTTTCCTTCCGCCTACCGGGTCTTTCCTTCCAGTATAATGAGCGGCCTGGTTGCCTACCGCGATATCTTCAACGCTCGGATCTGTGTCCCCCCCCCCCCAGAATCCGTGGGGCAGCCCTTAAAGGGGAGGGATTCTGGACATTTCGTCCTACCCTCCTGAGGTAATTTGCTTTTTATCTCCGACATTCCATAAATTTTTTAATAGTTTTTAATAAAATTCCTTCAAACATCGCCAAATCGTCATCTAGTCATATCGGGTCTCCGTCCCGGGTTTACTCCCTCCGGTCCATAGCCAGGTCGTCATCGCATCAGTTCTTTAACAGCCGCCCGCTCCGGGACAGACGCTGTTTTGTGGGAACCTTCTTGGCTTCGCCTTCATCACTTCGAGACCTTACCGGCATGGGTGGCCCTACCAGTAGCTACGCTACCGCCGGCATCGCTCCCTGGATATTGAAGGTTAATGAGCCCTCTCACCAACGTCAAGGTCTTGGTTCCCCTAGAAAGGGAGTAGTAGTATTAGTAGTAGTATTAGTAGTAGTATTAGTAGTAGTAGTTTTTTTTAAAGGACCTTCGTCAGGCCGCAACCTGGAGCGAGTGGATCTACGAACCGGCTTTTTGCTGGAACGGCCAAGATGGCATAACTTCACGCACGCAGGCTGTCTTGTCTTCATCATCTTGTTCTTCAGTTTTCCTCATAGTAATCGTCCGATCGCACCCTACATCTCCCATCCCGGGTCTGTCGGATTAGAAGTACCGGAGATGTTTGTGCTCGCCGACTCAGGTGTGAAAGTTAATCCTAATCCCTGTTCCAATTGGTTCCTCAATACAGCCCATCTCCTACAATCGAAGAAGGTGTGTTAGGCTGTATAGATGTTTGTCAGGCAATAGCGACAGTAGGGACTATCCTTAATGGTACGCACGTTGAGGTATCGATTGAAGTTCCCGTGTCCTGTAAGAAACTGAGTGATGTAGAAGTTTACATCCCCATGTTTCCTACAGTTCCAGGGTTCAATCTGCTGGATAAGCGTGTGAGTCCAGGAACCCTTAGAGTCGGTTTCCCATCTTTCCTGCCACTCTCGAAGGGTCTGATGTCTGACTGCAATGAGCGTTTGTGGTAGATCTTTGGTGTCATACAACCTTTGACGCTCCAGGGCTAAAAGATCGATCGGTATGGCGCCTGCCACTACCAAAATGACCCCCTCAGCGACGGTGCGATACGCTGAGGATATTCGCAAAGCTGCCGTTCTCTGAACTGATACGAGTCTTCTTCTATGGTTTTCGATGGTCATTGTCCTAGTTCAGATTTCCGCTCCGTATAGCATGATTGAATTAGCGACATTCATCAGGACCCACCTCTTATCAGCTCTAGGGCCATCAACGTTTGACATAATCCTAGATAGCGCGGCCACAACTTTTGGAGCTTTGTTTGCCACTTCAGTGAGATGTTGCTTGTAAGCCAGCTTTTGGTCCAACACTATTCCCAAGTACTTCACCATTTCATGGGAGGTGATGGTGGCTCCCGGAAGGTTCAGCACCAGGGGTAGGGGATGCAGTCTTTGCCTGGTGAGTATAGTCACTTTGCTCTTGTCTGCAGCCATTTCTAAGCCGTGCTGTTTCATCCAAAAGCGCACCGAGTGCGCTACGAACTCGGTTTCTAGGCGCGCAGACTCCATGTCCCTAGCTGTTACGGCAGCGATATCGTCAGCGAACCCTACTATTTGGGCACATTTTGGCAGCTCCATTCTTAGAATCTCGTCGTACATCACATTCCACAGGTCCGGCCTAAGTGCAGAACTCTGAGCTACACCGGCAGTGACTTTCTGAACCTGCTGACCTTCTAAGGTTTCGTAGATCAGACTTCTATTGGAAAGGTAGTCGTTGATTACTCGTAGTTGGTATGTCGGAATATTGAAACACTCCTCTAGGGCATCCATGCTATCGATCCGCCTTGCTGAATTGAAGGCGTTTTTCACATCGAAGGTGATCAGAACGAAAATGCTGCGAGTGCGGTGATTTCCTCGCCAGGCCATATGCGCTTCTTGCACCACCTCTCGCAGTGCTCCTACAGTTGAATGGCGCGGTCGGAATCCATGTTGATGGGCGGATAATCCTCCAGCGTCTTCGATTGCATCACGTAGTCTCTGTCGAATAAGCCTTTCAAACATTTTGCCCGCATCGTCTAACATACAAAGTGGTCTAAATGATGACGGTGTTATGGGTGGACCCTTTCCTTTGTCTAGTAGTACTAACCTCTGTACCTTCCATCTTGTTGGAAAGATACCTGCTTGGAGGCAAGCGTTGTACATGTTTAGCAGAATAGTCGGGTGTTCGAGCGCTATAGCTTTAATGATCTCTATCGGGACACAGTCGGGACCCGGAGACTTCCTCACTTTCGCTACGCTAGCGACGGCTCTCAGTTCCTCTTCAGTGAAAAGATCAAAGTTTCCGTGGACATGGAAATCCTTAATGGGTTTGTCCGGGTGTTCAGGGAACAAAGTGGTTACGATTTCCTTCATCCTTTCCAGCTCAAATGGGCCACCAGGTTTCTGCTGTCCAAGACGACGCATTATTATCTTGTAGCCTAGCCCCATACGTCCTGGTTTACGTCATTACAGAGGCTTTTACAACATGCCATCTTACTGGAACGAATCGCCATTCTCAGATGCCTTTTAGCTTCCTTGAATTGCTGCTCCATGACTACATTCCGTTGGTCTCTTCTCCTAGCCCTCTGTGC
Source organism: Acanthoscelides obtectus (assembly GCA_963669975.1). NCBI lineage: Eukaryota > Metazoa > Arthropoda > Insecta > Coleoptera > Chrysomelidae > Acanthoscelides > Acanthoscelides obtectus. Next base: position 68,334,229 of record CAVLJG010000001.1, on the reverse strand, counting down.
AATGCGTCGTAGCTGCTTTTTTACGAAGATCTGCAATATCGTCATTCCACCAATATACTTGTCTCCTGTAATATTTCGCAGATCTTCTAGGCATGGCGGCGTCGCAGCAGCTTGTGATCTGTCGCATGGTGGTCTCTACCAAGGCCTCTGCATGCTGCGTAGATATTTCTCCATTTAGAGTACCAATAACTTTGATATTGTTAAGATCTCTACCCAGTATATCCTTGTTCAAACGAGAAATATTCCATCCGACTAGTTCGCGTAGGTTTGTCCTTTCTTCCACCAGCTAGCTGGATCCTGAACCTAATGTATTGGTGGTCGCTTCCAGAGTAATGTTCCAGAACTGCCCATTCTGTTACCGCGCGCGCTACTGTTGAAGATGCCAGAGAAATATCAATGATTGACCCTTTCTGACCACTTCTTGTGAAGGTGATTGTATTGCCAGTGTTCAGAATAGTTAGATCGAGTCTAGCTTCTAGATCAATGATCGCTGCCCCTCTCGAACAGGTCCAATAGATGCCCCATGCGGTCGATTTTGCGTTGAAATCACCAGCTAAGACCACGTTGTTGCCCAAGTTTTGCAAAGTCTCTTCCAATTGATCCAACTTCGCCCGAAATATGTCAACTTTGTCGTTTGGAGACAAGTAGATGCTTACGTAGGTTCTCGTTCTAGTCTTTAACTATACGAGTCCGTTTTCAGAGCCATAGTCGGATACGGGGAAGCTCGAGTGGTTCCTAACCCAAATTGCAGCAGTTCCGCTTTTGTCCATGTACAAGTTGGAGCATATCTGTGCCTTAGAGGTAAACGATCGAAACTCCATTTTTGCAGTTTTTGTAATTATCTGCGTATAATTAGTATCCCAGGTTAATCTTTACGTGGAGTAAATGATCGTAGCGCCTAACCACGATAATCATGAAATATATTAAATAGAACAAGCAGCTAGTGATTTTCTGATAGAGCTAAACAGCCGCTTCTCCATACATACGCACATATTACAAATAGCAAGTCCTTCATTAAAGTGTATCATTCACAAGTTTCTTCTACCTGGACAAACACACACATGGAAGCTGATCACATCCATGCACTTCGAACGAGTTATAAAAAAACAACCAACCATGAAAATATGTTTTCGAGATGCAGTTAGATGACTCCAACAACTTCGAGGCCTTATATTCCGGCACAGGATCACCTCTCATTCAAAAGAAACAGACAATAGACAAAAGCTTTTAGTGTCATCAGCGCTGTGTCTTGAGGTTCGAAAACAGGATCTAGGGATACTCTACTATAAAACACATATTCCAAGAGGACTACAAAATGGTAAACATGAATAGATCCTATAGAAAACCGATAGGGTTACCACTAGAACTGTGTTCGCCGCGTCAAACCCAAAAAGGACTTAGCAAGAAAAAGCACGATCGTCTCCTCATGCTTCTGCAATGGATACCAGAAGCATTTCATGATTTTCATAAAAATATTCCTGTGCTGGGTCAACAAGGAGATGATGACGATGACGACGATTGAATATACTTGTATATTCCCCAGATGTCATTTTTTGTAATAATAAAATGTAGCCTATGTCCACCAATTGTACTTACTGTGTTTCATCCTATGCTGCACCTGGATTTTATTATCATAGTAAATAGTCGTAACTCACAAAATAATCTGAATATCAAATTCTAAGATCATGAACTTGAAGCGTTACTGTTCTGTGTACCATATAATATGTTTTCCAAAAAAACTATATTCGCATATTAACAGTAACATGAACAAAAAGCCATTCTGCTACTAACTCAATCTTTAATTTGCTTGTTCTCTGAATTGAATTATATGGAGTTACAACTACTATATACCTCTAAGGCACAGATATTTCATTTTTGTATTGCTCAGAAATTATGACCATGCCACCCCGTATTCCTGGGTCGTTTGTTGAAGCACATTTTGAGCCAACTTGGACCTGTTCATATTACATTGGAGAATACAAACCATGGAGTTTGTGGTTGTTGCGTGGTCCTTCTATCCCCTGTAAGCCAGATTACTTCAATGAGCCAGGCTTGAAAGCCTTGCCTGGTTCACCAGTTTCCTAAATCCAGGACACCTAATTTGGTCTGCTCGATGTCCAGCTGTCTTGCAGGTAGTGCAAAACGAGGTGTTCTTGCACTAATTCCGTTGATGTCCTCCCTGGCCGCAGTTCCTGCAATCTCCTCTTCTGTCCGCTCCGGTACACCTTCCAGCTCTATGGCAAAACTCTAGTCAGTTGAAGCCTTTCCTTATTCATTACCACGGTCGCTGACTGGTTGCCAAACTTCCCAGCTTTCAGTGCTGCTATCCGAAAGCGATGGTTCTCGATACCAGTTTCGGATATGATAGCTTGCGAGACCTCCTCTACTGTTACCGATGGATCGATGCCAAGTATAAACAGAGTGACGTCTAAATTCCTTGTACGTGCATCTACCTCTTTAACATTGGCCACTATCTCATTTCTCAAGGCAGTTGCCTTGCCTCCCCCTTCTACCATAAGAACCAAGTCACCGTTTTCCTGTTTCCTGATGCTTGTGACATTCATACCTATCTTCTTGATATCGACGTTCTATTTAACGGTTTCAACCAACTCTGCTAAGGTTCGACCTTGCTCTTTAACCACCACCGTCTCCTGTGGCGCTCGATTTTGATGTCGGTCTGGTGGCTTCCTTATTGGCCTATCTGTTGTCGCTGAAACTTTTCCTGGTATAGAGTACTTTGCCTGTATACCGCTGTTCCTGAAAACGCACTCCAGGAGCTTTCTGGTGTACTCTTTATCAAGCTCTTCTGGGGTAGTTACTACCATCTTGTACCGGTTTTGTCTCTTTGATTCATCCTTCAGGTTGCAAAAAGCTTGATGTAGGTCTCGCATATCATTCACTCCATTGAGGTCTACTTTAAAAGGCAGTACGAAAATAAATCCAGATTTATCATTACGTATCCCTTGGCTCGAAGATATCTTAGTCGCCATTTCCATATATTCCGTTTTACCTTCTACCATTTGGCCAGCAAGTAGATCGGAGATTTCTGGATAACAGTCCTTGACAGTCTTAAGCGCACCTTTTGCTGCCGGACTGGTAACGTCAACAACTAGGGATACATCACACTCATCCCCTGCTTTAAGCGGATTAGGCCCTACGCACTCCGTGACTTTAAAAACACGTTCAGGCCATTGGGCGTCCAAAAAGGTGGCAAAGTCCTCGAAGGTACTCCCATTTTCTATTTTTCTGCCGATTTCCAATCCTTGCTGATCCATAATTACTTGTGTCCCTACCTCCTTGGTGCTATAACATGCCTCCCTACCCATGGTTGCTTCGAGCTGCGTACTCGCTTCGGAAGTCTGGCACCCAATAACCTCTGAGCGAAGTTCTTCAAACTCTCGTAGCTTCTTCAACACCACATCCGCAATACGTGTCATAGCATTGACCCCCCTTTTAATCTCAGCCTTGGTGTTTGCTGGCACTATGTCAGATAATTCCTTGCCAGAACGTGACAACTTTTCTAGCAGCTCTCTCATTTCTCCCACCACCTTTCCTTGACTCACGTTATCTGTTTTCCGACCTTTCTTTGGAGGAGTTTTTTCCCGCGATCTCTTCAGTGGCTGACTGACGGAAAAGATGGAGTCATCTCCTGCCTCTCGGAGGCGAGTACCACCAACACCGACCGATAACTGGGGTTCCGAGTCCCTGCACCGTAACTTCTACCTTCTGCAAACGTCTGTCCATGTTTTCATTATTTATTCTGTGTCCGTTTCTATTGCCATGTCGTCATCTATCCACCCATGTCGCCATAGTCGTTTCATAACCATTGCCTCGACCAGTCCATTGCCAAGTCGTCGTTGTCCGGTCCGTGCTGGTACGCTTCATCTTTTAAGCGCCGGAAGACCCGCTTTTGCCCTTCCTTTGGCAACATAACTCTATCGGGAGCCCTCCCAGCGTCATACCTTCGGCGGACACTTCCCGAACTCAGGGTCAAGTTCGACGAAGGTGGGATATAGGACTTGTTGGTTCTTGTCTTTTGTAGACTGTGGGCATTTCACAAGGGTTTTATTGGAGTGGAGTACTAGCACCTCCTGGGCTGACTGGGCTATTGATGAGGTCAGCTGTTGGCTCAAAGGCAGGTCCATGACCTTAGCTCCAGAAAAAACGGAAGCAGTAATAATCACCAAGAAAAGGAGATTACAACAAGTAACTTTCTTGGTAGATGGACAAGAGGTTCGACCAGGGAAGGCATTGTTATATCTGCGCGTATGGATTGACGGTAGGCTCACCTTTGGGAAGCATATAAGCAGGACGGCGACCAGGGCTGCGAAACTAGTTGCACTTCTATCCAGACTGACATTGGAGGTCCGCGAGCAAGCAAGAGAGCGACCTTAGGTTCACTGGCCTACTCTTTAATGCTATACGCATCTCCCATATGGGAAGTGGTCATGAGGGTAAAGCGTCATCTTGCCAGCTGCAGAGAGTTGATAGAAGGATAGGGCTGGGAATTAGTAGTGCATACTTCACGGTATCGGCTGAGGCTTTTGAGGTCATTTCTAATACGGTACCCATAGACCTGGCAGTGGAAATGAGACGGCAGGTGCAGGAGGATCCCACTAACACCAGAAGACAAGCAGCGTACGATGAACTGGTGAGAAGTTGGCAGCAGCGATGGCAAGTTACCACTAAGGGTCGCTGGACGAGGACACATACCAAATCTGGAGGTATGGGTTAAAAGGGAGCATGGCGAAGTGGATTTCTACCTGACTCAGCTATTGACAGGGCACTGGTGTTTCCAGGCGTATTTTAATTCGCCATTTGCGACGATTCGTCCTGGATGTACTGCGGAGCCATGGACGATGCCTTCCATACCTTTTTCAGGTGTCCTAGATGGGAGATAGACAAGAATGCAGCCAGTCCTTAGGCACGGAAGTTACCCCGCAAAGCATTGTCAACTCGATGCTGCAGTCTCTTGACAACTAGACTGCTGTCACGAATATGTCAAGAGGCATATTAGCTAGGAAAATGATAGAGGTCAAAGATATGCGGAGCCTCGTACCAAATCGGTACATGCCAGAGGTTGATCCGGGAAGGAAGATGTAGGGTGATAGATGATGAAGATGATGAAGAAAAAGACAGCCTGCGTACGAGAAGATATACCATCAGTGAGTTCCAGCACATCAAAAGGGTTCGTAGACCCACTCGCTCCAGGTTGTGGCCTGGTGACGGTCTTTTAGAATAAAAAAAAGTAGTAGTAGAAAGATTTATTTAAAACGTATAGCTACATAAACAGAATAATTGTAAACCACTTAGAATTAGTAAATGCTGTGCAAGCTATAATATTGTAGATTTAACAAGTGATTCCTCAATTTTACTTTGAATTTTGTCAAAGTTTTCTGGTCTTTTATCTCTGTATATAATTTATTAAATCCAATCAACCCTTGATGGAATACAGATTTATAACATATGTTATACTTTTTGGTATTTAAATGGAAGTCATCTTTATTTCTGGTATTATGTAAATGATAGTCGGCATTTGATGATGTTAAATTAGTTCGACTTGGTGGAAATATATTATTTTTTACATTGTAAATGAATATTATTACAAGATATTTGATAAAAAAAATTACATTGAGCCATTTCAATTTGCTAAGCATTTGTCTAATCGGACTATATTTATCTTTAGTCAGTATTATTCTCATGCACTTGTTTTATAAAATTTGCAGTCTTTCAAAAATAGAATTATTTGCTAAATATAGAATAGTCGAACAGTACAAGAAATTTGGAAGAATGATAGTATTATAAATATTTTTTCTGCTATGTGAACTCAGATATCCAGAAACTCTTAATAAATATCCCACTTTACTACTAATCTTATTTATAACTTTTTCATAATGAATATCAAAAATTAATCAAAACTCAACAAAAACCCCAACGTATTTAAATTTTTCTATGAATTCAATATCTTCACCATCAATATTTAGTCGAATATTTGTACATTGTTTTTTCCGATTAACATTAATAGTTTTCTTTTTACTTGTATTTAATTTGAGTCTGTTAGACGCTAACCAGTTTGAAACAAATTTAAGTCTTCATTTATATAAGAGATACATATCAGTTTGAATATTTTTAGTACTTATATAAGTCATAGTGTCATCGGCGAAAATCTGAATTGTGCAATGTTTGACTATGGCAGGTAAATCGTTTATGTATAAATAAAAAGAAGTGGTCCCAGGATACGGCACTGTAGAACACCCAACGTATTTTCAATTTTTGATGTAATAGTGTCATTAACTTTTGTAAGTTGCATCCTTTTAGACAAATAATTTTCAAACTAATCTAAAACACTTCCTGATATACCATATCGTCGGTTCCGAGAAACACTGTCACAAGTCAAAAACTACTGAATTCTAGTCTTTCCGATCAACTAACTCTAAATTATTCAAATTCATTGTGAGAAAAGTGTTACTTCTTGTACTCATACGGTAACCGCTAGATGGCGCGATGTGACAGTTTGCTATTCCAGGCTTATGCTGCCTACTTCTGTGATAAACCGGCACAATATCAGTTGTGTTCTAGTTTCCGTGACAGTAGGTTCGCCGCTTTTGTGGAAAAGCGTCATATTTTGAAAAGGTACGTATTATACATTTTGTATTTGTAAGGAAAATTGGCACATCTTGATATGGAACAGCCATTTTCACAATTTAGGTTTCAGATGCAATTATTTTTTAGGGCTAGATTGTCACATGTTGAATTGGGGCATTATTCTTTATAAGTAAGAATTATTTCGTATTGAATATTTTAGACGTTAGTGTCTCATTTAGACTTGGAACAGTATATATTGACGAAAACATTGATAACTTTGGAATTTTTTTTGTACCTAGTATAATATTTTGATATGTTACTGTATTGTACCAAAGTATTTTTCGAAATATCATTAACATTAGATGAATCATCTCGAGTTGTGACCTTATTCTACACTGCTTTAGTAAATAGTTGGAGAGCCAGTGACACAGTACCCTCCGAGGCAAAACATCTCAAACGTTTCAGTTGCAATTACTGTAATTTATACTTGAAATTATGTGTTTCATTATCGTGTCAAAGATATCAATTGCTAATCAGCAGACGTCAAAACGTAACTTAGCTGTGAAAATACAAAATAGGTTACCTATCTATCAAATATCTTTTTCCCGTCTATTGCTGATTAGCTGTTCACGTCAATAGACGTTGAAACGTATGACCAGCCGACTTACGTTTTGATATCCGATGATAGTTAATATGGAATATTTCAATTCAAGGTACTCGATTCGCACCATGGCCAACCAACAGAGGACGCATCTCATGCTTAAACGCTAAATCAAAGGCAGTCTTAAATTTAGGCGAGCAAAGTATTTGGAGAGTCGCAGACGTTGACAGGGGAAACGACTCTTGTATAGCAATATGTCTGCTGAAATTTCAACCAACGAAGCTGTTAGTGCAGAACATAATGATATGATCGAGGGAGGTTGGTTTTCCTCAACAACGCATATAAACCATTCTTTCTACTACTGTTATTTTTCCAGAGCCTAGATCATCAGGAGGATGGACAGACACTTCAAGTACTGAGGACGAGTTGTCCGAACCTTTCGGATCTGGGGGTTCCGAAGCAGACCCCGACTTTTTCCCTAACGATTTGAGCGATTCTGAGATCGATGAGCCTCTGGACGTATCCCGAAAACAAAAACAAAAACGATCTGTACAATTCCCATGTCAAACCCAAAAAATATCCAGGAAGAGAAAAACTGACAAAAGCGAGTGGCAAAAAAACAAAGCCAAACGTTTAGGCTATGAATCCGCACGAACGATAAAGCAAAGCGATGGAACCACTAAAAGAATCAAAGTTGAGCGCGAAGAAAAGAAGATAAAACCTGCATGTGGTGAAAAATGCCGCTTGAAGTGCTCCATGAAGATCTCAGAAGAAGCGAGAAAACAGATTTTTCAGCAATTTTGGGCGATGGGTGACCTACAAAGGCAGCGGGAGTTCATTTCTCGCGGTATGGTTTCTGTTCAACCTAAATATAGATATTACGTGAAGCTAGAGGGTAGTCGACGGCTAAACCAAGCATACTATCTAAACGTTGATAGTCAGAACATTAGAGTGTGTAAACATGGAAAACACTCGACTGTTCCTGAAACCATTAAAGATGGTATAAGAGATCATATAAATACCAAGAATACCTAGCCATTATTGTCGTGCTGTCAGCAAAAAGGAGTACATAGAAGGAGGAAAATCAGTTGCTGATCTCTACAGAGATTACAAAATGCTGTGCCAGGAAAGAAATGTTCCTTATTCTAACTATACGATGTAATATACAATATTCAATGAAGAATTTAATATTGCATTCTTCACTCCTAAAAAAGACCAGTGCGAGCTATGCCTGGCTTACGCGGAAGCACCTCAAGATGAGAAACAGCACATACAAAATAACTATGATATTCACCTGTGCAAGAAGGAGCTCTCCCGTATAGAAAAACAACGCGACAAAGAGTCCAATAGTATTGTCACAGTCTTCGGTCTTCAAGCTGTATTGCCGTGCCCCACTAAGAATGCGTCATCTTTGTACTATGTATCAAAATTGAACGTATTCAACCTAACCCTGTATGAAATGCAAACCAAGAAAACATCTTGTTATATCTGCAATGAGGGAGAGGCTGCCAGAGGAGCAAATTAAATTGGTTCTTGTGTATGGGATTATTTAAAAAATTTAGAAGAAAATATTTCAGACGGGCCAAAAACATTTGATATCATTTTTTATACCGATAACTGTTCGGGACAAAATAAAAACAAGTTTATTATCGCTCTTTACATGTACGCCACTTCTAAACTGGTATCTGTCGAATCAATTATACACAAATTTCTTATCACTGGACACACGCAGAACGAATACCATGTTCATGCTGTTATTGAACGGGCAGTAACTAAAAACAAAAAATCTGGATCAATTTGTGTTCCTGATCAATATGTCACAATTATCAGGCAAGCTAAAAAGACTGGGAACCCATTTACTGTACACGAACTTTGCCACACGGATATGATTGATCTCAAAGATCTTTCTATAAAGATTGGTATGAAAAATGTTTTCAACAATGCTGTAGGTGAAACAGTAAAAGTGACGGATATCAAGATCTTCATGGTAAAGAAAGCGTCACCTGGAATACTTTTTTATAAAACATCATACGCAGATGCAGCATTCTCAGAAGCTAATGCTGTGAACGCGAGACGTCAAGAAACAGATTTTTCTTACGTAGCCTTAAATAAGGCTTAAAAACAAAAAGTAGGTATAAGTGAAAAGAAAAAAAGAATTACTTTCATTGTTTGATGAAAAACCCGAAAAACTAGTCATACCTCAATTTTATTTTGACTATTATAATAGATTGCAGTTTACGTTGTACCAATTATCAACTTTAAAGGGTCCATGTATATTTTGTTTCACCAATGTATCAGTTTATGTTTCATTTCAAAGGTTTAGGGGCCTGTGTGATATTATTTAGACTACTATAATAATTTGTAGTTTAAGTTGTACCTGTTATTAACGTTAAAGGGTCCATGTATATCTTGTTTTGATTATTTTATCAGTTTATGTTTCATGTCGAAGATTGAGGGGCCTGTGTGACATTATTAAGACTACTATAATAATTTGTAGCTTATTTTGTACCTGTTATCAATGTTAGAAGATCCGCGTTTATTTTTTTTTTTTGACTATTATATCACTTTATGTTTCATTTCGAAGATTTGGAGGCCTGTGTAATATGCTTAACAAAACAAACTCTGTTATTAAAAAACTTGTTTTAGTTTAGTGCAGAAAACTAGTAGAAAATGTTCCTAAACTTTAGAAGAAAACGGTCACATACAATCAAAATCACCTTTTAAGGTAATTGTAGCTAAATAAACTTTAGGTCCACTCAGAGCATCTGTTTAGAACTTTCCAAACCACAAACCACATAATATTATCTTATTTATCATGCCACCCTAATGTGTGATGCAAAGATACTGGCATTTTCAGATGCTCCTACTGAAACTTTGTGGTTTTCGTCTTGTGACGGTGTTTCTCCGAACCGACGATATGTCTTCAATTTACCCAACAAAAAATCTCTATCAATCATATCAAATGTCCTCTTCAAATCCAAAAATACTGCTATGACAATTAATTCTGAGTCTATGCCTCTTCTCCAATTCTCAGTAACCAACTGGAAAGCCGTTTCTGTGGTATATTTTCTGCGAAAGCCTGCTTGCGCCTCGACAAAAAATTTGTTTTCTTCTATAAACTGCATTAATTGCACTACGGACCCCAATAATTTTTCAATGTCTGGTCTCTTATCGCTGCATCTTTTAGAATTTTTTATTTTGGTGTTATTGTAGAGCATTTCTAATGTTCAGACAAAGAACTCCTTCTCAGTGACCAATTGATCCAATTTAATGCAGGATATCTCAAAATTTCGAAACAGTTTTTCAGCACGTGCTTAGTGATATCGGTACTGTTGTTGTTGGATTTTAAGCTATTTATTTTCTTCTCAGATAATTCAATGATACACTATGAAATTTAGAAAGTCAGGTGCAGCATTGACAGTACACATACTATCAAGAATACTTTCCACAAAATATTCATTTAGTTTGTTTGCAATCACCAAGGAATTTGTTTCGGTACAGTTTTCAAATTGAAATTGATTTACACAGTCATGCGGGTTCGAATTGATCAGTTTCTTAAAATTTTTCCACAACTTTACACTGTCGCACTTGTTACTATCGATTTGTTTATCGTGGAATTTTCTTTTTTCTTCTCTAATTAAATACAAACATTTAAAAGTTTTATATATCTCCCAATCATCATTTGATTTTGTGAACCTACATTTTTTGTATTGTTTCTCTCAAATTTTGAGCTGCCTCAATAATTTTGTTATACCAGGGTGTATTTTTTGTCGAGCAAATCACTTTTCTATCAGTTGCAAGACCTAAACAAGGTTTTATATTACCTATTATGTTGTCATATATTTTTTCCATATTGTCAACTAAATTCCAATAGCAGCCAGCAAGTTGTCGTTCAAGTTTTTCGTATAGTCAGTGAAATAGCCGAAAGTGCCGCAAAACTGATAACATAGCTACAAAGTTATGTCCGCTGGCGCAATAGTGTAATAAAGGCTTGCGAATATTGTTGTAAGAGTTTGGTTTTCCGGAAACCGGCCGTGTTTCGTAAAACAGCGAGAAACCCAAAAACCCCTTTTTCACTGAAACGGTTGAGGATATCTGGGATTTTTTTACACGTAAATGTTTCTAATTTTTGGGCCATCGAAATAGGTATCTGCAATATTTTTGCTAAATTGCTTAGTTTTCGCGTACAGCTTGCTGATTGCTTGTGGCGAGGGGCTTGCGGGTTGCAGTGACAGGCCAGACGATTTCGAATAATAAGCTCGATATTAATGAATTTTTGAAATTTATGCGTTTAAGTACAAGACGCAGTAATCTCTTCAGACGCTTACCGATTGACTGGATAAATGAGATATACAGGGTGACTTCGAAGTTGAGTCATTTATTTTAACAGTGAGTAGATCTGATCAAAAGAAATGTTTTTTTCCTTTACCTATTTTTCTGGTAAAATTAAAGTAACAAAGTTATAGCCCCTTGGAAGTTTGAGTACCGCCCTGTCTCAATAATAATATTATGTGCTCGTGTTTGGCGACAACGGATATAATCCGCCTTATCGGTTCATCGCATCGGAAACAAAAAAGCGAAAGAATTTGGAACGATGTTTTTACAATTATTTCATTCAGTTGTATACAGTCAGTGTCAGTCGGTAACGCGTGAGTGAATAGTGTCTGTTGCGTGGCTCAAACGAAATAAAAAATGGCACATGTTTATGCGGATCGGTTTCCCAATCGAGTGCAACCAACCCCTCGTGCCTTTGTTAATGTAGTACAACGGGCTCGTGAATCAGGTGACTTAAGACCTCACATGGGGACGGCATGCCGGTGCTCCAAGACCTCACGATCAAATACAGGTCCGCACTGAAATACTTGTCGGGAGGATACTTTATAAAACAAGGTAAAATTTTTTTTAATTTTTTTTTTATTTTTACTCACATATTTTGGTTTATCTTCCTTCTACAATCATTATCTGAAAATTAATGACTCAACTTCAAAGTCACCCTGTAGTATTTTCATTTAGAATTGGAACAACGACAAAAAACATAGAGCTGCAAAAAAGGTGTGAACGTGTATATAAATGAGTGGCAATGATAAGAATACAAGATAAAGAATGCACACGTCGTATGGTAAAAAAATAACAGACTTTATTGCAGGAACGAAGAGTGGTTACAAGTATTGAACACAATCTGTCTGTGCCTCGATATAATTCTAGTATTTATAGGAAAAATAACAGCTGTATCGAAAAAAAAGAAGTAAAAAGCAAATATTTCTTAATGGGCTTGCTTGCCATACAATTCAATTTGTTGGAATAATGGGCTTGTACCACATAGTTATGTTAAAAACAGGATTCCATAACTCCTCCCTCCTACGAAAAGTTGGTCTCCAACTTAGAGAAAATTTAATTTACAGTTACAATATGGTTCCAAAGCTGTAAGAGTCGTAAGAAAGGTTTTGCAACTTAGTATGAACTATTATTTCCAAATGATTTTGGTAATACGAAGGATTTAAAAAGCTAAAATTACTTTCAAGTAAAGGCAATGATAATTCAATCTGCTTGCAGTCTTTAATATCAATTGAAATATTAGTATTAATAGTACGTATATTTTAAGTGAATATGAGGACAATTTTCCAACATAGATGGCTTACATGTGCCTGTTTAGTAATTAAAAACATAAATGCGGATTGTTACTTAGTTTGATTAAATTGGAGCAAAATCTTTCTTCTTCAAATTACAAAGTAAAATTGCTTGGGATCTTTATTAATTCATTCCTTATAATTAACGGATATAATTCAAAAACACTAAGTTTTTACGGTCAAGAAGAGGTACATAAATTACGAATATGATTCATTTCGCAAAGTTACAATTGATAGTTCGCAAAGATTCAGTATCTCAAAAGGGTGCATTGTTTCAAAATCTAACAGATGATCTTTATGGTATAAAGTTTGCAAATGTTCAGTGAGGATAGTTATTTCCCTATGATTTAATGAAAGAATGGATAGGACGCTCAAATGATTAATTTGAATTTAAATTTATTTGATGTGCGATTTGCTCGAAGAATTTCATTTGAAAAGCCATATTTTGTGTAACAGAAACTATGCTTTCTTGGATATTGATAGTATTGTGCTCAAAAGTGCCTTGCAAACCTTTACAGAAGAAAATAACTTTTTAATTCTGTAGATTCAGTGCGTGTTGATTTTCATGTAGTCTTGGATTGGTTATATAATTTAAATTAATAAGGAATTGATTTTTCTGACGATTTTCGATTAATCTTGAATTTCCTAGCGGCAGTTTGATTACCGGAGGTGCTTTGAGCAGAGGGTTCATCAGTAGCGCTCGAATTGGTAGGCATTGGACTGGTAGAGCTCTGTAAAGGATTTTTACGTTGAGGCTTGATTCGTCTCAGCAGTTTGAAAATAGTGTGTTTTTGATATTTTAGTTTGTCCTTAGTTTGTCTGATTGGGATTTTGATATAGATCGGAGATTTTAAAACGGGGATCTTAGATACGCGTTTTTCGTTAATTTTGTTAGTTTGTTTTTTTAATTGATTATAAGAATCGTGAGCGATTTGTTCATTAATTTTGTCTTTTTCTAATATTTGTTTAAGATGTGATGAATAAGGGCCTTCAGTACTACCGTATAATAAATCAAAAGGTGTATGTTTTGTAGTAGAACGAACAGATTGATTGTAATTTAATATAACGTCAGTCATTAGGTCAGTAGTAGTGTCTGTTTTTCGAGTCTGTCTTAGGATTCGAAATTTTTCTCCAATGGTACTATGTAATCGTTCAATTGGTGCAATAGAACTAGGATTGCTGGTGCTTCCTAAGTGCAAATGTATTTCATGAGCTTTACAATAATCTTTAATAACTTCTGAACGTAATTCTCCATAATCGGCATGAGGCGATTTTGGAAATCCATGATGTGAAAAAAAATGTTTCATTTTAGATAGTATGTCAACGTGATTTCGTGACATGGTCTGATAGGCTTGAGCATATCGACTAAAGTGGTCTATAAAAGTTAAATATTTAGTATTTTCAATAGTAAAAATATCTATGAACACTAGTTGGAATGGTTTGTTACTGAAAAATGGGCCTTGGATTGGTTCTTTGTAAGGTTTTCGTTCGTATTTAGCTTTTAAACAGATTTCCCATTTATTAATGATGTCAGTTATAAGGTCTTTAAGTTTTGGTGAGTCTTTTGGAAATGAGAATAAGTTTCATTAATTCCGTTGTGAAATTTATGATGGTACAAAGTTATTTCGTCTTTCATTTCTTGTTTGTCTAAATAAATTGGTTTAAATGCAGCTTTTTCTAGTACAATATGTTTTGCAGAAAAAGATTGTGTCATAATTTTACTAAGTATGGGTAAAAGTTTCTGATCGTCGTACCAAATTCCGTATTTAATACCAGGGGTACAATAATTTTTTATACAATCCAAAATAAATGAGGAACATAAGTGATTAATTAAAGAGCACCTTAGTGTATTATTCGGAAGTAATTTTATCTTGTTTTTCTTTTTACCTGTTATAAATTCAATTCGGTGAGGATAGACATAAAAGTGTTTGTCTGAAAATTGAATCGAGTTTGGGTTTGATTCAGGCGAAGTGTGTCTCGTGTTAGTTAATCTGTTGTCTGTTTCGTGAATAGTCATTTCTGATTCGGGTGCGTTAGGGATCATTGATTCGGTTTCGAGATAATCCTGAACATTTATCTGGATTCGGCTTAAGGCGTCAACAACTAAATTTGTTTTGCCTTTTTTGTATTTGATTTCGAAATCGTATTCCTCAAGTTTGATTTTCCATCTAATTAATCTCTGGTTTGGTTCATTCAAATTTGATAACCACACCAAAGGTTTATGATCAGTCTTAATCAGAAATCTATGTCCAAATAAATATGGTCTAAAGTGTTTGCATGAATCAATAATGGCTAAGAGTTCTTTTTCAATGGTGGAATAATTTCGTTCAGCAGAGTTTAATGTTCTTGAATGAAAACTGATAGGTCTTCCGTCTTGTGATAGAACACTTCCTATCGCAATATTTGAGGCATCGGTTGTTAACGTGAACGTTTTTGAAAAATCAGGATATTGGAGTACGGGTGAATTAGTGATAGTCTTTCTTATTACATCAAAAGCTTGAATGTAATCAGGATCTGAAATGTTGATTTTCTCGTCTTTCTTTAAACATTTAGTGAAAGGTTTGGTAATTTTGGCAAAGTCTTTAATGCATTTTCTGTAATAGTTTGTTAATCCTAAAAATGATTGAATTTGTTTGATAGTTTTCGGTATTGGAAAATCTTGAATGCATCTGATTTTATCCGGATTTGGTTTAATTCCGTTTGGCGTTATTACATGACCCAGAAATGGAACGTCTGTTCTTAGGAACTCTGTTTTGTCAAGTTGTATTTTCAATAGATGTTTAATTAAAGTTTGAAATATAGATTTCAAATGAATAAGGTGGTCTTGCAATGATTTTGAGAAAATTATTATGTCATCTAAATAGACGAAACATATTTTTCCGATGTAAGGTTTTAAAACAAAATTCATCATTCTTTGGAATGTTGCTGGAGCGTTTTTCAGTCCGAAGGGCATTCGTAAGTATTCATAGTGCCCGTTGTCGACGGTGAAGGCAGCCTTTTCAATTGAGTCTTTGTGCATAGGAATCTGATGGAATCCTTGTGCCAGATCTAACGTTGAAAAATATTTAGCTTTGCCTAAACTCTCTAATATTTCTTCAGTTCGGGGCAAAGGATATTTATCTTCGATAGTAATGTCATTTAGTTTACGAAAATCGATTACCATGCGATATTTTTTAACGCCGGAAGCGTCAGGCTTCTTATTTATGATCCATACAGGTGATGAGTACGGACTTGTACTGGGACGGATGATGTCATCTTGCAAAAGTTTAGCGACTTGTTTCTGAATTTCGGTTTTTAAATAGACTGGATAGCGAAAAGATTTTACAAATATTGGGTCGTCGTGTTTTGTTCTGATAGAATGAGATGTTACGGTACATGGCTCTAATTTTTCGTTAGGTTTTAGAAAAGCTTCAGGAAATTTTCTACAAAGTTCTGTTATCTTGTATTTTTCCTCGTCATTCATGTGATCAGTTCTTATTAAAGTTCCAATATCAGTTAAATTATATTCATTCTGGAGTGTTTCAATGTCGTAATTATCCAAATTGTCGTATTTGATGCATTGATAGTTTAAATCTTAATAGATTTGGATTTTCTGGGTATAGTACTTCGTAATTATTAACGGTACAAATCATTTCGGGTGTGTAATCGTTAGAACTTAGATATTTAATAGGTGGAACGATAATATGTCCATTTTTGATAGGGGATTTTAGAACTTGATTTTTGATTACAGTGTTCGGGACTTTACGTGGTATTTTGTCAGTGTGGCAAATAAAGTTTAAACGATCAATGGATAGCAAATTCTTAGATGTTTGTAAAGTAGTTTGAAATTTTTGTAGATCATAATATCCTAGCAAACAGTCAAAACACAGTCTAAAATGAGAAATTCAATTTCAGTGTTAATGCCATGTTCATTGAACAAAGGAATTCGCAAAGCGTATTCACCGTGTTTAGTACCAATGACAGATTTTATTGAAAAGTGTTTTGGATAAATGTAATCTGGAAAATAATTGAAAGCAATTTGAGTGTTGATCAAAGAGACAGATGCACCAGTGTCTATAAGAACTAGCAAATCTAAATTTTGTAAATAAATGTATGGCAAATGTGTGTTCTCATAATTATTGAGATCTAAGTCAATGGGTTTTGATTTGGGGCGGTTCGTAATAGTTGATGTAGACATGGGTGTCGGTTTAAAGTTTTTTGGTGGACCTTGTCTATTTTGTGGATAGAAATGAGGCTGTCGTGGTTGAATTTGTCTTTGAAATTGATTATTAAAATAATTTGGTCTGATGTTAATCGGGCCAGTTGGGAAGTTAGATCGTTGTGGCTGTTGGTAAAATTGCGGGTTGTAAAATTGTTGGTTTGAAGGTAATCGCTACATAGGTGTATTTTGAACGGTATTTGTAGGTTTCGGTTTTTGAATGGCGTTAGTATTTTTGGCATTTTGTTTAGTAAATACTTTGCATTGCGATTGTATTTGTAAATTATCGTATTTTCGACAAATTTGTAAGGCAGCTTGAAGAGTTGTAGGTGTTGCGTTAAATAGGAGTGATTTATATGGTTCTTTAATACCAGTTACAAATGAATTTAATGCAGCCTCTGTGTAAAGGTCGACTCTAGATTGAGCAACTACATCAGAAAATTCCAAAAGAGCATATTCTCTAAGAATATGCAATTTTTGCAAAATTTCAGTATCAAAATTCATATAGTCTGTGTACTGGGATAAATTTCTAAGTTCATCAAGTAGCATTATTTCGGATTTTGAATCTCTGTAACGTTCTTTGAGAATTTCTTCAAATCCTTGCCAAGTTTGAGGATTATTTCGTTCAACGATAACAGAAAGTTATCCTTGTAGTTTGGATTTTACGTACGATAAAGCATGAATTTGATATGGGCCATGCAAAGCGGCAACAAATTCTCTAGATTTACGTAAATATACAGATAAATTATTTGATGTTTCAGAAAAAATAGGCACACTATCTTTCAATAGGTTAAATAACATTTGTGGATTGTCAGCCATGGTTGTTCTGAATTCCTCTCTAACGTTAGCTTGGTTTTCTACTGGTTGTCTTCTAATGGGTGATCATTCTCGTACTGGAGATTTACCAAAAGTTTCTTTGACTAAATAGATAAAATGGATTTGGCTTACTCTAGCGTTATGTGAAAAATCAAATTTTTCATAACGGAGACTGCTCTGGTTCTTGTAGCTCTCTGTTTCTCTAGGCTCGTTCTGCAGGGACCTCGGACGTGGCTCTCAGGTTCTCAGATCGTTTCTCTTACGGAAGTGGATACTTCCTACCTCACAATGGTTGGTCACACAGAAGGGACGTAGTTCAGCTCACCTGATGAATCTCGAAGATTTTACTGTTGGTTGGCTGGGCTCGTACAAACTTCCAGATGTTTTCCACGAAGGCGTATAACGATCCTGTTCGCAGCGCCAGATAAAGAATGCACACGTCGTATGGTAAAAAAATAACAGACTTTATTGCAGGAACGAAGAGTGGTTACAAGTATTGAACAAAATCTGTCGTGCCTCGATATAAATCTAGTATTTATAGGAAAAATAACAGAGCTGTATCGAAAAAAAAGAAGTAAAAAGCAAATATTTCTTAATGGGCTTGCTTGCCATACAATTCAATTTGTTGGAATAATAGGCTTGTACCACATAGTTATGTTACCAACAGGATTCCATAACTTACATTGCAGGATGTAGAAGCCCAATGAGTCATCAAAAGACTAGGTTTCAAGGCTCCACCTTATTTTCATAATCATGGTCGCAAATCAGTTTGATCAGCGGTAATTCTTGATCTACGACCATGATGAGAGATTTAGCAGTTCTTGAGCCGCGTCTATACGTTGGGCTAACATACGCCAACGCAAATATGTAAAGAATAGACAAAGGCCGATTATGATGAGCATTTGACGATGTCTTCTCTGCACACTCGCTGCGGAAACCAATAATAATGCTCGTTGGTCTAGTCCTAGTCTCAATGTGTCGGTGTACGTTAGCTTGACGTGTAGACACGGCAGTATGCTCTGCTGTACAATTTATCTGCACAGGACTTCACACCTTTTTTTGTGCAGCTCAGGAATTTTTTGCGTTTCCAATTATGGATAATGGAAGGACTATAAGTATGTGTGTGTACATTTCAGAGTTGAGTTAATTGAACAGAAACATAATAATTAAAAAATTGTCATCCTATCAAAATTGAAAATACACAAAATTGATGCATCTTCCGATAAATGGTTGGTCCATAATTTCTTGTTTCCAATGAAATATGCGAAAAAAATATTTAACTTCAATTCTAATATGTACACACACTTACCTCACTTATCCAGTCAATCGACAAGCAACTGAAGAGAAACTACTCCACTTAAACGCATACACTTCGAAAATTAGTTCATTCGGAAAAGTCGGTGAACGCCAAACTGACAAGCGAGCTCAGGGTTCAAAATTCAACTGGACTATTACTGAACAACCCTCACCATGCAGTAAAAGACCGTCTGTCTGGGTCGCCAACGCATGGACGGCAGAGCTGCCAGGCTGCCAGATTTCTCGCCAAAGTAGCGATTTGACAACTTCAAATGGCGACTAAAATTGAGAGCTTGGCGATTGGCTACTTTAGTGGCGCTCAGTATCCAGCAAATTGGCGATTTTTAGCATTCCTGACGCCACTTAATTTGTAATATATTTTTGCCGATATAATAATAATACGTGTAGTCAAGGAAAGTGTGGGTAACGAATGGTCAATAAATGTTGATATGTCTGCCGGATTTGGAAAAACGGTCCTGGAGAAAACACTTATTAATTAAAGGAATAATAAGTATTTCGAAAATTACAAACACACCTCTATTTGACCACACCTAATCTATTATTTTTGAGAATTATGATACACGTATTATACATGACGGAAAAAAATTAAATAAAAAATTAATTTTAAGGCTTATTATATTATATATATATATACATTTTCAAAAATCAAATAAAAGTAAAAGCTCTAAAAGCTTGCCCCTCTTCCGTTGTGCCATTTCTTTCAAGTTGTCAACCCTTTTCATCGCATCGTCCATTTTCCGTTTCCTCCTATTTTTCAGTTCACGTACGCGCTTTCTGTCCTCGTCTAACTGTTTTAGAAGTTCCTCGTCTTGATGAAGAAGTTCTCGCTGTTTTTGACTCTTATCCATTTCCACTGCCAGTTGTCGCTCGGTATTTTGGATGTCTGATTTCATTAGCATTATACTTTCTTTGAAAGTATTTATACCAGTTTGACTGTTCGGCTGCTTGGTGGTGGTTTTCTTTGTTCTTTCAATTACGTGCTTCATCTGGTTTAATGATTTTGAAGGCGAGATGTGAGCCTTCACTGCTGGAAGCGGCGTTATTGTGGGATTATCCATTGTATTTTCCAACACGGCAGCTTCAGCAGGTCTAATTTGAATGAAATCCTGGAGTTCTATGTCAGTTGTCATCTGAGTCAGTTGAATTCCGTCACCTTCCAGGTCAGGTATAATTGCATCCAAATCATTATGGAGGACTGCAATGTCATCTAGATTATTCGCGGTTGCTTGCATAATGATCTTGATTATGGGGATAAAATATGCTGGTACTAACTGACTCAACTAGTGTAACGTAGCCGGTGCGACTAATGGTGGGTTCATGCACGATTTAAGCTAACTTAACTTAAGAAAATGAGCATTTCATGCGCATGCGCGGCCAGGATTGCCAACGTAGCAGTAGAGGCAACATGAAAGTTAAATACCCTTAAATAATCATATGTTTAACGTCAAAGTAGCAGATGAAAGAGTGTTTTGTGGCTTATGTGTCACGTGGACTGGCGCGCCAGCCTTGACGTTGACAAGTGGCCCCTCCCCACACGCTTGCGCCAATGCAGGTCAAAGAACTCGGATAATAGTCCAGATAATATGGGAACATCTGCTCGGAAAACTCTTCCCATTCCTATTTTTGCATAATCTGATTCAAGGACCTCTTAAAGAATCTGCATGTGACTAGGCCCAAAATTGCTCCAAAAATTGTTATTAAACCGATTCCAAAAATTGATTTGTTCGCTTTGTTTAAAGTATTTTGCGGTTTTTAGGACATTCTAAATAAAAAATGAGCTTTAGAACTTTTCTCTAGACTTGATATATACAGGTATAAGCAATGTAAAAACTCAAAATATGTCATTTGCTACCCTAAAAACAATATGAAAAATGAATATTTTGTTGTTGCCAAATCTCACACATGCTTCAACCAACCAATAACAAAACCCCCAGAGCATTTGAATGCGCGCTCAATGTATAGTCTATGTCTATGTGAACGCGAGAGAGATGAAATATCTCTCGTGCACGCTGAATATGCATTGAGCGTCCGCTTGCATATAAACTAAATACAAAGATTTATAATAACAGTATCTCCTAAAACGTATCGTTAATGGTTATTTATGAAGCATGGCGACATTAACATTTTCGTTTTTTCAGATCGTTTTTCGGTATCGCAAAATCAATTTTTTGTACTTTCCCATCTCGTACAAAATCAACTTTTGACAAACATTGTCAAACATCATTTTGTTTCGGAGTATCAAAAAAACGAATGCTACCTTTGATGAAGCGAAAACATTAATTTTTGTAATTTATTTGCAAAAGTTGTTCAAACAATTAGAGACGCAATTTGGAGCCTGCCAACATGTAGATTTGTTACTAGGAGGCTTTTTCGAATAACATGCAAAAAGTCCGAATCCGAATATTTTCCTGAGCAGATGTGAAGATATTTCTTGGACTATAACCTCGACGGCAGCGCCACTTTTCTTGGCTGGAAATCTGGTGGAACTAAAAATATTGAAAGTATGCCGACAACGCATATCAGGAATGTCAGGAATGTGTCGGCGATTTCAGTTGTTTACATTACGAAATCTGACCGACTTCCCGATATTGAGGCAGTTCGATAATCATAGATGCATAACACATCCTCAATAAAGGAAGTATTTCTTTCATCAGTTTGACTAGTAATGAATTTCAGGATAATAAAAAATGTATAATTAAAAAAATATTTATTGAACAGTCCCAGCAATAATAGAACAAATTCTTCATTACAATAAATTGTACATACATAGAAGTATTCTAATCATCTGGATTTTTCTCTATATTATGAACCTGATCAGTGCAATATCATGCAAGCACTATCTCTTGTTAATTGATCATGTATATTTATTGCGAAAACATAAATACTAAAATAACAAAAAATACATCTGTAGTTAGAGGACTGACTGGAATACAAATATAATCACTCTGAAATGTGAATCAAAAATAGTTTTGCGCACACTGTTTAATGGGTAAAGACAAACAAAATTGTCCTCAACAAAAAAAAACATATAAAACACTAATTGTTTCTTCAAACTAGGAAACAAACTCCTTATGTCATTGACAATTAATTTGGTATCCATAAAATAAATGACGATCTTCATTCCAACTGTCTCCTCGAAGGATGTTGACACTGAAACAAAAAAAATTATTAGCATAATATCACTGTTATATTTGGTCAGCAAACACTAAACAGAAACATAGTCCACGCCCCTTCAGATGATACTGCTGTGTACATATGTATAAATTCCCAATCTAGCAGTATACATTTGATTGCCAAAATTCTGTGTGTAAACAAATTTTCATTGGTGATACTAAACGCCAGTCCTTAATTTGGCCCTTTATCAGATTTGTTATTACCAACAGTACAGATGTCACAAAAAACGTTATGGTATAGATTTAAATTCTCTTTTTTCTTCTGTAGGGGCTATAATTTACCAACATCACCACTGGTACAGTCTCAGACATGAAAGTGTTTGCATCTATCAGCTATGAAGTCAGTACTACAAGCACAAAATTTTAAGATCATTTCCATTTTTTTTTCGTTCTCTAGAATATAATTTCAAAATCCTCTATCTTGGTAAGGGGTAATTTAGGGCCCATGTTTATTTTTTTCATGCTGTTTTTTGATCTAGTTTATGCTGTAGCAATAATGATATGTTTTGCTGAAAGTACCACTATACGCACTTTGTTAGGGGATGAAGTAAACATGACCGCCCCGATGTTCAGCTCTAAACTGTCATGCGTAAGCAAGCGCAAATAATTTTTTATACAACTATCACCGAACCATCTGCCCATATAAAATCGATCAAACATCACGATATAAATATCGACTATCGACTTTTGTACAGTATCGATGGCTCGTAGCCATCTTCTAATTCCAGCTGTAGCGATCAGCTGACCAACGCTAGTGATCCGATTGGTTGGTTCTTAAGATAAAGTTCAATATATTGAACTTTATTTTAAGAAGTGTCCTTGAAATAAGAAAACGAGCATAACCTCAATATATTTAGTCATTTATGCAAAAATGAACTGATTTGGATACTTACTGCAACGTCATCATTAGGCGCTCCTCTGGCGATATCAGATTGCGTTCAGGTGCCTTCTGCAGGTACCTCTTCAACAAGGTCAGGAGTTGATACCAGCGCGGCTTTTCGTTTTTTTTTGCTCTAGGCATGGCCATCCTCAATTAGTCGCACAAAAAACAAGTCCAAGGCAGAAAAACGCACCCGAAGATGAACACCAAAACAAATCTCTACCGCAAATTCGTCAACAACTCAAACAAAAACAACAGATGAGTCACCGCCTGGCTTTCTCGGTAAATCATCGTGGAACACGAGACACGAGACACCACAGAATTATTATAATTACGTCAATACGAGCATAGAACAGTATGGAAAGGGATATCCAAGGGTAAGACGAGTTCCGAAACCACCCGAATCATGTCAAAAAATGGGTGTGACGTCACCAAAACGTTTGACCACCACTGGAAATCACTAGCAAGTTACCTTCTGGCGGCGTAACATGTGGAGGACACTGGTGTAGAAACAGCTGATCCTTAAATTCGGTTACGTTAAGTCGTGCATGAACCCGACATAAATTTATGTGGAATCCTAAAGGCGGATTTCCACCAAACGGACAAAACCGCAACAAAACAGCAACTGTGCCAATTCCGACAAAACAAAAACTTTTGTTGCCGAAATAAGAAACATTTTGAAGACTTTGTGTCACAAGTTTCTGTTTTCGTCAACAACGAAAAGTCCCATCGCCAGGCGGAAAGATCAAAAGGTTTCGGTATTTTGTCTCTGTTTTCGTAAACAGAGTTCGCTATGTGGAAACGGTCGGCGACAACAACAGTTCACTATTTTGTTTTGGTATGCGATATGCATGTTGTGACTTGTGTAAATTCATCATACATTTTTATTAAGTGTTTAATCTGTGGTAGGTATGAATTTCGACTAGCCAGAGTATATTTATTAATTTGTTTAATTGTTGTTTATTCCGAAAAAGAATGAGATTTAATTTTCCTGTGTAGAAAATGAGCGAAAAAAAAGCAATGGACAGTTGAGGAATGCAGCAATTTAATTGAGCTCTACCGACATCATCCAAACTTATGGAACGCTTCGCATATAGATTACAAAAACCGAATAAAGAAGTATGATTATCTGAAGGAAATAGTCCAAAGATTTGGAACGAAGTATGAAGAAATTGAACGAAAAATAAAAAATTTAGTTAGCCAGTATCAACGGGGAAGAAAAAACTACAAAAAATTAAAGAAGTCTGGAGCTGGGCACACTTTTAAGGCAAAATGGTTTGGTTATTCTGCAATGTGTTTTTTACACGACAAAAACAAACCTAGTAAAGGTAGGCAAGTCGGATTGGATTTTGAGGTAAGTTTTCAGTATTGTCATTTTTAAAAAATTAGAAAGAGACTATTAGAACGAACTGAAAAAAAAACATATATTTTCCCAAAAAACAAGAAATAGGGGAAAACATTATTTATGACAATTGGTTTTACAATACTACGCATATTTTAATTGCCAGGAAACTTGGCCTATTTCTGATATGAAATATTCGCTAAACTCGTCCCTCACTTCTTTGGCATCATGCGGTGATTTTCTTGCCACATTTTTACGGGGCAATAATGACTGAATTGTTTCCCTATCGATCCTCCACCGTCCTGGAATGATTGTTCCGGTATAGAAATCCTCCACATCAAATGAACCAGGCGGAGCATACATATCCTTTGCCTGAGCATTACGGCGTAAATAATTATGCAGAAAAACGCATGCTAGGACCACCTTTTCTGCTTTTGAGGGTTCTAGTAGCATAGGTTTTCGAAGTACTCGAAAAACAGATGCTAATATCCCGAACACGTTTTCGACTACTCTTCTGGCCCTGCTTAGACGATAGTTAAAAATTCGTTGTCTTGATCCTCGGTCTTGGTGTCCTGCGTATGGTTTCATGATATTAGTTGTCAACGGAAATGCATCGTCTGCTACTAAAACGTACGGCACATTTTTCTCACGTCCCGGAAGCTGTTTAACTTCAGGCAAATTAAGTGCAGATTTATTTAACGCTTTGACAAATCCAGTGCTTTTGAAAACTCCACCATCTGATATGCGGCCTTGGCTTGGGAAGTTCGCATCAACTATAGCAAATAAAACTATACTGAACGTTCCTTTATAGTTAAAGAACTCAGATCCACTAAATTTTGGCGATTGGATAATAATATGTTTGCCGTCCATACTTCCGATGCACATTGGAAAATTCTAAATATTTTGAAAATCTTTTGCCACTTTTACCCATTCTTCGGATGTCTTTGGAGCCTGAAACAAATAAATATATATATATATATATATATATATATACAGGGTGACTTCGAAGTTGAGTCATTTATTTTAACAGTGAGTAGATCTGATCAAAAGAAATGTTTTTTCCCTTTACCATTTTTCAGGTAAAATTAAAGTAACAAAGTTATAGCCCTTTGGAAGTTTGAGTACCGCCCTGTCTCAATAATAATATTATGTGCTCGTGTTTGGCAACAACGGATATAATCCGCTTTATCGGTTCATCGCATCGGAAACAAAAAAGCGAAAGAATTTGGAACGATGTTTTTACAATTATTTTATTCAGTTGTATACAGTCAGTGTCAGTCGGTAACCCGTGAGTGAATAGTGGTGTCTGTTGTGTGGCTCAAACGAAATCAAAAATGGCACATGTTTATGCGGATCGGTTTCCCAATCGAGTGCAACCAACCCCTCGTGCCTTTGTTAATGTAGTACAACGGGCTCGTGAATCAGGTGACTTAAGACCTCACAGGGGACGGCATGCCGGTGCTCCAAGACCTCACGATCAAATACAGGTCCGCACTGAAATACTTGTCGGGAGGATACTTTATAAAACAAGGTAAAATTTTTTTTTAATTTTTTTTTTACTTTTACACACATATTTTGGTTTATCTTCCTTCTACAATCATTATCTGAAAATTAATGACTCAACTTCAAAGTCACCCTGTATATACATACAAACCATTACACTATATATAGATACATATATATACAGGGTGGCCAAACACGTGACGTCAAAAAAAAAATTAGATTCCCCACATCGAGAGGAACCCAAATCACCCCCATATATATGGTCCGATTTTGTTTAGTTTAGGAGTTATGATTTTTTTTCGGATTTTTCGAGAATTTTTGAGTTCTGTGTTTATTTTTACCATAACTTCGTTAATAATTGTGATAAATGCCTGCTTTTTTCACGATTATGTAGCTAAGACCTAAGGCTTAACTATCATATAATCATTCAAGTCATGTAACTAATACTACTTTTTAATTTTTTTCAAAATCTTCGAACATAACAAAAAAGTAAAAAAGTGCAACAACTTTGAACGTTTATAAAAAATTGAAAAAACATGTTCTTACTATTCGTAAGTATCTTAAAAACTTCCCTACGGTATCAGCTATTTACCGTAAAAATTTCATCAACCTAGCTTTACTACATGCTACCGTAATTGTGGCTCAAATAGAACCGAACCCAAAATTGGATAACCCTCTGCTCAATAGAAATTGTTAGTTTCGGAAAAAAAATTTGCAAAAACCACAAAAACACGTTTGATTTTTACTGAACAGCAGATTATTATTCATTTATGTTATTTACAAGAGGTTTTCAAAATGTCTGCCTCTACCGGAAATGCACAGTGTACACCTACGTATGAAATTTTGTTTTAAATCTCTAAATGCTTGTGTGTTGTTTTTCAACACATGTGTCGCTTCTTGAATTTTGTTCCTCAATGAATTTTCATTTGCACATTCTTGGGCGAATGTTATGTCTTTAAAATATCCCCAAACAAAAAAATCAATGGGGTTGAGGTCAGGGGAGCGTGGAGGCCATCGTATCGGTCCGTTTCGTCCGATCCATCTGTCTGGGAACCTTTCGTTTAAGTAGTTTCGCACGATCGTTGCGTTGTGGCATGGTGCACCATCATTCTGGAACACCATGTTCCGTCTGGCTTCCAGGCTTGAATCTTCCAGCAATAATGGTAGGCTATTTTCAAGGAAGCTTTTGTAGGCTACCGAATCCAACCTTGACGGCAGTTCAAATGGACCGATAAATTCCATATTGAATATTCCTGACCACATGTTCACACTAAAACGGTGTTGAAATGTCGACGGCCTTGAGTGGTGGGGGTTTTCAACAGCCCAAGTATGTAAATTATGGATATTGAATATCCCTGTTCTTTCAAAACGTGACTCGTCAGTCCATAAAATTTTATCAAAAAAATCGGGATCCTCTCGTTGTCTGTCGTGAACTCCTAAACTAAACAAAATCGGACCATATATATGGGGGTGATTTGGGTTCCTCTCGATGTGGGGAATCTAATTTTTTTTTATGACGTCACGTGTTTGGCCACCCTGTATATATACAAAGTTGGGGTTTTCCTTTTCAGAAACAACTACCCCTGAAATAACAAAGGTAATGTGTAGTGAAACGAGGGCGACCAAGTAAAAAAAAAATAAAGGAAAAAGTACTCACTATCCAGTTGACGAGAAGGGCTAAGTACGTCTCTGCCCGAAATCATACCGCTCCAACAGAAAATGAAATCAGCTGAAGCGCTACCAAGCAGACGCAGAAACCACATTGATTGTCTTACACTTAATGGCACATCTTCTAACAAGGAAGGCAAAATGTTGCGTAAAAAGTCTAGGTATTGCATCCCGTCCAATCGATTTGGGAGAATAAATGGTCCAATGAGCATACCGTTCACCATGCCAGCCCAAACATTTACCGAAAATGTTTGTTGAAAATGTGCCCGACGGACAGCGTGCGGATTTTCTACAGACCAAACATGAGTGTTGCGAAAGTTATTCACCCCATTACGCGTGAACGTAGATTCGTCTGTCACCAATATGCACTTCAAAAAGTCCGGATTATTGTCATGTTGATGCAACAACCACTCACAAAACCGCACTCTTGTTGGAAAATCGTCAGGTTGAAGGGCTTTGACACGTTGGACGTGAAACGGATACAGCCCCTCTTCACGCAGCGTTTGCCACACTTTAGTTTTTGATACTTGCACTTCTCTAGCCACATCTCTAGTGCTTGTTGAGGGATTCTCGTCTACGCGATTACCTCTACATGCGTGACCGTAACCGTCGGTTGAAGGTTGCATACTGACCTGACACACTGACCCCGACCCAGTTCTGCCGTCGGGTTGAGACCTTGTACCAATCGGTGATGTCCCGGGTCGCGGCTACAGGACGGTATTCAGATATTTTTGATGTTGCAGAGCCCTTTATCTCGGTTCCCTTAAGGCATTGGTGTATATGGTACTAAGAAAAATTGCTTATGTTTTCAAGATCTACAGGTCGTGTAAAGGAAAACCCCAACTTTGCGGACACCCTGTATATATATATATATATATATATATATATATACAAACCACTACCCAGCAAAGCTTAGCATGATTTAATAACATTAATTAATTATATATTATCACGGTATAAATAGAAAATATTCTGCTGAGCAACCAAAAAAAAAACAAAACAAAACTATACAGGGTTTTTCCATTTAAAATATCAAAAACTATGATAATATAAATGTTTTATCTTCCGATTGTCTGCGCCACTCCTTTTTTCACAATAAAAATAATTTTTTTGTTCTCAAGAGTTGCTAAAAAAATGGCCTCGTCTTTTTCTCACCAACGGCCATTGGTTTTTGATTTTTAAAAATATAATTATTTCTTCACGTCCTGTTATGCATCTTTATGAAGTAGGCAGATGCAAATAAATTTATTTTATTGATTTTGAGATAGTACAAAAATAATGTTTATTTTGAAAAAGAAGCTGCTTAACTTTATTTAAACTTCTTATTTTCGACATTCTGTGTCTTTTTCAACCAAGTATTAATGTCCTGCTACTGCAGAGTGAACCACCCTGTATATTAATACTAAATTTATTATTTCAGGATAGCAACCCATCAAGCAGTGAAGACAGTGATGACAATGAGATTCAAACGAGAGTATGCATGAATTGGATGCTAATGTTTCAGACGTTCAGATAGAAAACCAGGAACAGGAGATCTGGGAGCAAAGAAGCCTTTGAAATGATGAAATCCGTGTATCAGAAAACACACACAACCGAAACACGTGACAAATACTCAATATTAGGTGAACTAGTAGGGCATACAATACGTAACTTGAAAACAGATTTTGCAAAGGCTACAGTTGAACACCAAATACATAATATTTTATACGATGCCCAAATTGGACTATATATGACTAAATATGACTTTCCTCAATATTCTTCTCTTACACGTTATTATTCATATACTTCACCTTCTGATAATAGTGTCCCGTCAGCGTCGGCGTCTCCTCATTCTGAAGAAACTCATACTTATGAAACTAATGATGGCTTGAGCTGGGCAATAGCAAACTCATTTGGTACAAACAATAAATAAATGAAGCTGCGATAATATTTACTCATGTGAAAGATGATATATATTTAGTTTATGTAAACATTTAAAAATAAAGATTTTTGTATTACATTTGTACTTACATTAACATATTCCTGTAGAACCTCACAAAGAGCATCACATACTTCCGGCACAATTCATGATATTGAAGAACTAGAGACTTTAAACATATACATTAAACTTTTAAAACTATCACCAGTAGCTAAAAATCTTAAAGTTATTGCCAATCGATCTTTCACAGATATAGCATCTCGGTAATTTGTATTCTGTTTGCAAATTTTTGGTCCCAGTAGATTTAACAAGTTCTCAAATTCGTGATTGGACATTCTTACAAAATTATGAAATGACGATCTCAGTTCTCCACTTATTCCTATGTCATCATCTACCAAATCTGCCATAATTTTGTCCGTTCCATAATCTAGTCGTCTTCTTAAGAATGATCTCATCCAGTATCTTGGTCTTTTTCGCTTTCGCTTCTTTTGCTCAAAAGATTCGATTATAAAAAACCGCACGCCATTATAAAAACATCGTATAGAGAAGGCATGATGAAAACTGTTCGTGTAGTGGAAACGAAAGAAAACACTTCAAAACAAAACACGCGAAAGACTAGTTTTTTTGTTTGTTTGGTGGAATTCGAGTTTCGAGTTTGTTTTCGAAACTACAACAAGATTATTGTTTCTGTTTTTGAAACTGAAAATAGTTGCAAGCGAGTCCGTTTGGTGGAAATCCGCCTTACCACACACACATATAATGGGGGAGGGGGTGAATTCAAATAGGAGAACGATCAATCGGTCGGTTAGAGGCGTTTTATGATTAATAAATTATTAATTATATATATAATAAATAAATTATGATTAGTAAATATACGGCGTGGCCTAACCTCTTGTATGCATGCTAACCAATAAGGATACGTAAAAGCAGGTAGATTCAACGTTTTTATATTGCCCTTGTGGACAGGTAAACAGGTCTCTGAATCTGAAACGAAAGATAACAGTGGAGGGAGAGTGAAGTAGGTATGTTCAGGGGTTTGAATGAATTTAAAAATCAATGTGTCTAGGTAAGTTTATTAAAACAAGATTTAAAGAATTTGTATTTTTTTTATTGATACAATCATTTCGAACATACATATAGCGACTACGTAAATATAACATAAAACTGAGAGCCCAAAAAAAACACTACAACGCATCATTGATATCTATCCAAGAGTTTTTATAATGTGGAAAACCCAACCATTTAACTAGCTTGTTACCCTTTCTCCTAATCAAATTTTCAATCAAGTACTCATTTGGAAATTTTGTTTTTCTTAGTTCCGTCTCGTAGAAACAGCCTTTTATTGGACAACCTTCGACGTCTTCTAACATATATGTAACTGGAATTGAAATGTTGACTTTGTATATTTGAAATAACTCCGTTGAATAGTTCGATGTATACCCTTTTTCAAAAAGACTTTTGTATTTGCTTACTCTGACGATATCGCCAGGTTTAAGCTTCCCTTTTCCAGCTACTTTTGGATGATTGTACACATTCAATCGTGTATGGAAGTCGACTCCAATGGGGCTTACACCTGTCGTTCGATGTTTCCTGTTGTTATAAAAATCAGTAACATCTGCTAAGATATTGATCCACCGGTAGCTCCCCCTGACTGAAAATTCAGTGAAAAGTAGGTGTTTTAGTGATCGGATAGCTCTCTCAACTATTGCTGCTTTTTTTGTTCTATATGTGGAATAATGATTAATCCCATACCTTTGCATCAGAGCGGAAAATTTGCTGTTGTAGAACTCCGATCCATTATCCGTTTGTAGGTTCTTTGGGTGGTGGGTAGCCGTTTGTAAAATATCATCCATTGCAATAATTACGGTTGCCGTATCTTTCCTTTTAATTGGTCTGCACCACATGAACTTAGAAACGCAATTGATAACTACTAATATGTATCTATATCCATCATTCTCTTCACTGAAAGATTGCATTTCAGCCAAATCAGCTTGCGACAAGTCAGCGAAACCCTTTATGAATAGTTCTTCTCCGGGGAAAATTCCTTCGAGCCACCATATGTAGCTCCTTGGCAATACCACATTTTGTTTCGCTTACGATAGACATATTCACTACTATGAATACCCTGATGGAATGAGCTTGTCTTTGCACGTATCTAGTTTATTTAGATGGAAGTGATAGGTTTAAAATCGTACTCAACTCGTTAAACTTTTTGTCAAAGTCACGTTTACTTTCCGGCACCTTATCGTTGCAGTATGTCACTGAATCACTTAATACATTGGAAACTGCTAGTCGCATCAATTTACCCATTCCGGTTACAAATTTATTCATGGGTTCTTCAATATACTTTACAGTCACAGCATCGTTTTTGTCCACAGGATCACCAACATTCTTTATCAGTTTTTTTTCAATATCATAGTCACCATTAGTAGTTAGTTTGAATCCAATACCAGGTATACCACGTATGGTATGCAATTTTCACCCGCGGCGACGTCCAAATTTGTCAACGGCACCATACCTCACAGCATGTTGCATTGAAGGCATATTTGTAAGTGATGTGATATACTTCAGGTTGACAAATAAAAATATATGCGAATCAACGTATAACACCCTCTTCACGCAATTCTTCTATTATTGATATCATTTCATTATCGTGGTTTGTATGCCCAGCCATTTTTGGGCTATATAGCAGCCTCAATTTATCAATTAACTCTTTGGTATTATTCCAATATACATATTCATATTGCTTATCGTTATATATTTTATATTTGGGTGCTTTCAAATATATACCCCGACCCACTGATGATCTCAGTCGTCTAGGCGATGTTGTTGATATGATATTCAGTAATTTAGCGAAATATTCAGTTCCATCGTTTCTGAAGTCATATGTAGAACAATATGCTTTACGAAGTACATTAGTTTTAATCATTATATTTTTTAATGTGTTCAAGTTTCGGGAGTCTAAATTCATTGTATCAGGCAGTTTGTCCAAAAATATCAAATCGAGTAATTCGGGAGACATTTTAAATTTTATTCTCTCCTTCTTCTTCTCAGAATCCAATAGCAGGTAACGTCCACCAATATCAAAGCTCACTTGGAGTTTGCCTAATAATAACTTGTCCGACTGTGGATTTATTCTCACATTGTATAATGCCTCCATACACTGGATTGTTTGCTTTCAAATTAGATATATGGTTATTTATCAAGTTGGTCAAAGATCCGGATGCTTCACTATGATTTGAAGTAGACATGTATCTACTCATTGAATTTTCTTCATGCGCTCCGAGTAATGAATGTGTGTCAGATTGCGTTTGCATCAGGGCAATAGTAGAAAGTTTAGTATGAGTCAAGTCACCAAATGATGCGTTTCCTGAATTATCTGATTCCATAGGTTGTGCCCTAGGTGTGCTTGTAGTCGGTGGAAAGATATGCTCAAATGTATTATCATTGAATTACTTACTGTTCTTAAGCAACTCAGTTTTTATTACATCTGATTTTGTCGCATCAAATAATTTCTTTCTTGATTCATCAAATGATACTTTTTTCGGGATGCTTGGACTATCGATTTGGGGTGTTGACTGTTTCGACAAGCTGGATGTAGATGCTTCCGCTATTGTTTTGAGCTGCTTAGTAATGGGCTCATATACCTGCTGCAATGCACTATCATGGAATTCACGTCCTTTCTTGATAGCAATACATTTCTTCCGAACTGACTCTGCTGCATCTACTAATTCCTTCTTGAGTGCCACTTCAGTGTTTTTCTGCTGCCGTTTCATTTTACTATATTTTAATCCACCGCGATGCGTACTAGATGCAGTCCCACGATTGATTGCTGGTGTTTCTAATCTTCCAGTGGATTTATGAACCTATCAAACCCCTTCCGGTAACGACCACTTGTCAGTTCGCTATCCTTATCGATGATTAAGAATCCGTATTTATCGCTCCAGCACATTGCACACATGTCTTGAAATTGCTTAAAGGTCATATCAGGTGCTACATGATCGGA
The DNA here is from genome assembly GCA_963669975.1 of Acanthoscelides obtectus. Classification (NCBI taxonomy): domain Eukaryota; kingdom Metazoa; phylum Arthropoda; class Insecta; order Coleoptera; family Chrysomelidae; genus Acanthoscelides; species Acanthoscelides obtectus. The sequence continues at coordinate 68,300,595 of CAVLJG010000001.1, read as the reverse complement.
GAAAACGTGAGATAAATGTGTGTTATCCACCTTGAATAGGACAATTAGGTTAGCATTGTCTCTTATTACTCTTTTAGGCACCCAGGAGTAACTCTGCACACAATAGAAGCAATCCACACCTTTGTGCCTACCCATACTGAAGTATTCTAGAAGAGAAGTCCGATTTTCTGTCATTAGGTCATCAAAAATGAATATTGAATTCGGCTTGGCTTTCGATGGCAATAAGATTGTTGTTAAATGCATAATATCCTAAGCCACTGACCGAAGTTAGTACTTTCTGTATAAATTGATATTTCGGTTGATTCAATGATTTTGAAAATATATAGACGTTTTCAAAGTAGAGTCCATTCTCATGTAGCAGTAACGATATTAATACGTTGGTTTTTCCACAGTTCGATGGTCCAACAATAATACAGCGGATTGTCGATGGGAGGAGACTTCCATGCCGCTGAATAGCATTGTTTTGTATATCCGCCACTTTTGTATCAATATTGCTGATACTTAATTCTTGTTTCTGTTTTGTGACCCTCATTGTACAACGAGTTGAGCATATATAAACTGCAATTGCGTATGTCTTATTTATTTAAATGCCACTACTTCGCATTAGAAGGTGTCAAAACACTCCAAAACCTGGTGGTGGTGGTGGTGGTTTTGTCGATACGCTGATAGATAAGTTACCATTCGAAGTACACTTACCTTCTCACCAGTTCTGCGGTCCAGGGACACGTCTTCAAAAAAAGTTAGCCCTAGGTCAGAAAGGCATTAATAAGTTAGACGCTGCATGCTTACAGCATGATATTGCATATCAGAAATCTGATTTGACAGCGAGACACGTTGCTGATTATCAACTTGAGCAAGAAGCTTGGAAAAGAGTCAAATCTCGACACGCAAAACTTTGAGGAGAAGCTACCGTTTGGTTAGTTACTAATATCATGAAAGTAAAACGTCACGCAGGAATGGGTCTAGCATCATGTCGTGGACGGAGTAGAAGAAAATACATCCGCAGAAAATCGGGTATTATGAAAGTCAAACGTCGTATAGGTATGGGAGGACATGCATTACGGCGTGGACCTAAAGGAAGAAAAGCTATCCCTAGAAAATCAAGTAGATCACAGAAAAAGGTACATTTTGGATCGGGGATAGTGAATAAAGTATGCAAACATATGAAAAGGTTCTCAAACTGTAAACCAGACAAGAGAGTATTAGCAAAGGCAACTTCCGCTGCTTTACTTGCTGCCCGGAAGCATATCAGATCCATCGGTGGAAAACGGCTGATTCAGCTTCTACGAGTTATACCTATTCCCAAGGTTGGAGGCATCCTTCCTTTGATACCAATTTTTGCCGGTCTTTCAGCATTAGGTAGTCTAGCTGGGGGTATTGCCAACATAACAAGAGCTGCTAACACAGCTAGTTCAGTGCGTGAGCAAATTCAAAATAAAAGCACTTCACCACCTTCTTCTAATGTGAATCGAATTGGGGATGGTCTCTTTCTGAAACCATACCGTAAAGGATTGGGGTTATTCATCAAGTTAAGGAATCCAAGAAACTATTGAAAACCCTTCCCCCTCGACCGCTAACAAATATAGATCTAATCTATTATGCTAGGAAGCTAAAAATATCATATTTCAAAGGAGTATTTATGCGCGATGAAATGTCCGAGCAGGGTGTGGATGGGTCACATTGGGTTTCATATATAAAACGTGGGATGGTTGTATGGTACTATGATAGTTTCGACAATCTACCCCCACCCAAGGAGCTAGTCAAATATTTGACCAACAAGTCGAAAAATATAAAAAATCTTGTACAATCATAATCGACAACAACAGTTCAATACGTTTTGGTGTGGTCATTTGTGTCTGCGATTTCTATCTGAAGAAACAACAGAGCGCTGAAGACAATGGATCACGAACGATTGAAAAAGATTAGAGACTCTCTTAAAGCCTTTTCAAGGGAGAGAAGCCTGTTGAATATGACGCGAGATGAACTTGCATACATACCGAAAGAGGTACTCATATGCTGCACGCCAAATAAAATAGCACATGTATGGAACAAACTGCCGGAGCATTTGAAGCGCTGATATACAGCGATTCCAATTCTGCTGGGAACACCATGGAATAAGCAGGAGTGGTGATGAAGCAGGTGGACCGCCACCAAGAAAAATATTTTGTTGTTACTTTAACATGCAAGATATCAATGTTAAACATACATCTGAAACAACTGTTGTAACCAATAAATATTTTTTTACTTATATAAGACCATGTTTTCATTCATCAACTCTTCAGTCATGTCTAACACATTTACTTTAACGGGTTACACTAGCAAACTGTCTGCTAATTTTTATCCACCAATCGAGTTGAATATTAGTGCGGAATACGGTCTGGGCTTAATTGACTTTTATTCGTACAACACCATATACAATATTGATTATCAACATAATAAAATAACTCTTACTCACGAGGGTGACGAAAGTAATGTGGTAACCCTTCCTGAAGGTGTTTATGAAATCGAAGATATCAATAAATACATACAACATGAAATAATATCAATGAATGATACATATAAAGAGAGATATGAAAACAAAGTTGATGAAATGTTCTCTGTGAAAGCCAACACTAATTCTTTGAAGTGTGAACTCCATTCTGTATTCGATATTGCTCTGTCCAATTCCATGGCAACTATGCTTGGATTTAAGAACAAAATTTTTCCCAGAAATAAAATCTACACATCGAATTCACCTGTAAGCATAATTCCCATCAGGATAATAAGAGTCGACTGTGGATTAATATCAGGAGCTTATTGCAATGACAATGAAATGCGCACTTTGTATGAGTTTGATATAGACGTTGAACCGGGATTTAAATTAACAAACGAGCCTCAGAATGTAATATATATGAGCGTTAAATCGCGTGGACGCCAGTTCATTGATAACGTCACACTGATAATTTTGGATGCCGTCGGGAATTTGGTCAATTTCCGTGGTTAAAAAATTATATTCAAATTAGAACTGCGACGCCTGTCTATAGTGCCAGCTGAAGACAATGGGATTTCTATATAACCTAGATATATATCATTAGGAGAATGTATAAAAAGGTCGCACAACTAATCATAAAAGACGAAGAACGAATGGAAATTCCGTTAATCGTCGTTCAACCATCGTCAAAGACACAGCATCGAATATTTCGCTACAAAATCGCAAGTTCCTGGAGTCTATAGGGCTGAAACTAATCAAACAATATGGTTCTACACGTATTAAATGAGAAATTGGATGTTTTTGAGGAACCCATCATAGATCATTCCTTAGCCAGCCTACAAGAATACACATACAAACCATATGGATCACCATATTTCAAGAATCCAGATATAGTTCACATCTCTATAAACTTCCAAGATCTTATTTTAAACATTGCTGACAGTTACATTTACGTCGAAGGAACATTTACGCCTAGCGACGCTACGAAACCCTGCTACTTATCAAACAATGCGTTGGCCTTTTTATTTCAAGAAATTTCGCTGCAGGTGGTTGGCGAAAAAGTTTATGGAGTTCGGAATCCAGGGATAGCTTCAACTATAAATACCATGGTGACACATGGTAAAAGTACTATGCATACACTTTTATGTAGTGGTTGGACCTTCAGTGCCGAGAACTCAGCTATATGGGATGTCAAAAGCAAAGTTTTTAGTGGTAGGATACCCCTAAAACATATAATGGGATTCGCAGAAGACTACAAAAAAAAGGGTTCTAAATATAAAAACTTGAGCTTCTGTTGGTTATTGCAAGATTCTTCAAAAACTGTTATGTGGGTGAATGTGATGCTGAATTGACTATATCCAAGATTGAATGGAAGGTTCAACACATCGTTCTGGAAGATCGTTACAAAGTCAAGCTTCTGCAAAGGTTGAATAAACATGTGAGCTCAAGGATCCAGGTAGCATTTCGATCTTGGGATCTCTATGAGCTTCCATCTCTTCGTTCTACATCATACGATGTTTGGGCAATTAGAACAACCAATAAACTAGATAGACCTCTATTCGTTATCATTTGATTTCAAGATTCTGCAGTTGAAGAAAATTATTCGATGGATATAACGAAATTCATAAATGCCAACGTTAACTCGATTCGCTTGAAGTTGAACAACCAAGTATTCCCATATGAAAGGTGGAACTTGAATTTCGAAAAAAAGCTCAACACCGCAGCTTGTTATGCATTTGAGAACTTTCAAAAAACATACTACAACCGGAACATTCCTGAACCTATGATGGATATTAAAGAATTTAATGACAATCCGCTTTTCGTTATTGATTGCAGTCATCAGCCTGATCATCTCCAACTTTCAACTGTCGAAATATCTTTGGAATTTGAGACCAGGAAATCTGCATTTCACACATGGCTACTAGATGTTTGAAAGTATATGTAAAATGAATATGACATACGTATAAGTTATCGTAGAATCCTACCGTCACGTTGTATCTTCAAGTCGGTATAAGAGGTACTTTCAGCAGGATCCACCCCAAGCATATTAAGCCCTTTTATTTATTTACTTAAAGAATACATATTATTATCGAGTCTAGTCTCGCCTTCGGAAATCACATTTCGAAGCCATGGATGTTGTGACGTCGTGTGTTTGTCCAAAAATATAGATATACGTATATACAAGATTGGATCTGGCTGATGGGACCGAATGTTCTAGTGCCAAAAAAAAATCGAGTCTAGTCGAATCCGCGAATTCTAGAATCGCCTCTATGAACACATCTGACTATGATTCCCTCTTCAGAACATTGAAGGGGTGACCTCAATTCATCAATCCGCACTCATCTTTCATCGCCAGTAATGTCATCATAATCGGTAGAATGTTTGTCTACATAATGTCGGTGAATACTCGATGACTTAACGTTAAGTATGGTGTGACAAATTAAACATTGTGCTTTCCATCAGTATTTACAAAAAAAAGCTTCTTCCCATACAGGATTGAATGAGAAGGTTTAAAAAATATGCATGTTAAGACCACTTTGTCTTGTCCTATTAAGAAATGGCCTGCGGCCGGGGGATAGTCCCATAATATTTTGCTTTCATCGCGACGGCTGTGCGGTCGAGGAGGAGGGGTAAAATTCAGGGTACCTATCAACACAACGTTCGTCGACACATTTCTATTAAACGAGACGTTTTCGATGGTATGAGGATGGGCATTGAGAGGACTCTGAACACCCCCGTCCCTTACCTTACCGCCCCTTACCACACCGCACCACCATGGGCTCCGTCGAAAAAAGCGGAGAAGACCTTCAAGAAAGCTCAGGACCACCCGAACGAGCAGCTACGATTCCTCATGGACTACGATCCGGACGAGAGGCCTCGCAACCGCAGAACCAGGTACCCTAGACAAAGGTCCCAGTTGGCACCCGCTAACTGGAACCTTGACTAGGAGACTAGGAGAACCCGCGGTTGCTCCCCCCCCCCCACGGCGTGGATGCAGAGGACCAGGAACCACTGGGACCAGGACCCACCGGGACCAGGACCAACCAGGACCAGGACCCGCCACGACCAGGACCCGCCACGACCAGGACCCACCAGGACCAGGACCAGGAACAACATATTGGTAAGAGGATTTGAAACTCTTGATTTTTCGAAAACAAGAGTTTCAAGAGAACCTAGCAGACCCTCTATCGATGATCGCTTAACGACATCGATAGAATGTGCGAGGTAAAGGGAACCAACCCGGCGTTCCCAGAGACTGAAACACATGAGGAGACGTTGTAGCAGACCGCAGGTCACGCACAACACATGGCCTACCGAGACGCTGATGAGTCTGGCCACGCGGAGGTTTAGGGTTTAGTGGGTATTAGGTGGTATCCTCAAGACAACCTGGAGTCCCACACACGCCGTAGGTATGGTATGGTGCGGTGCGTAAACGCATTCCCCCCTCACCAAAAAAAAAAAAAAAAAAAAATACGTTACTGCACAGGTGCATACAAGAGTTCAGGTAGTCTACAAAAAATATACTGTCAACATTTCTATTAGACCGAACCGATAATAGGTTTTGGAATTAGCATGCCCATTGAGCGTCGACTCTCTTCTATTATACAATAGGTTATTGATCGGGGACCGAAGCGTCAAGAGGTTTTACAATTAGAATGGTCATTGAGAGGGCGGGAATACCTTCCATCGAGCTATTTATACGATACAAATTTGTCGAACAACATGTTTTCGATGCTAACAGGATTGTCATTGATAGGAGCCGGAATTTAAATACCCCCGCCCCTAAAGAATGGTCATATCATCGGATTAAGGTGTAGGGATGACGAGATTGAAGTGGGAAAAGAGCGCTGCTGCTCGTTCGCCCGGTCGATGAGTTATAGTATTGGGGGGGGGCAGAAGGGGGGGGTGGAAGGTGGAAGGTGGGGGGGGACACTCCGTCGACTCATTTCTATTAAACAACACGTTTTCGATGCTATGAGGATGGTCATTGAGAGGACTCGGAATTTAAACACGCCCCTTACCCCACCACACAAACCACCTCTTTTCTGCTTGAACCCATAGCTATTTATGGTTTCTTTCGATTTTCTTGTTTTCATGCTTGTGCTATAATAATTTAAATGAAAATCACCTAAAAGTATTATAATGTTCCTAAAATTCCACATTTATTCGCATTTCTCTCCAAAAAACATTAAAAATGTATCCGTATCACTGTTCGGTTAACGGTAAAAAGTACAAAGATCATAACGTTTCCCAAATAATTTGACCTGTATACCTATGTGCATACCAGTATGCATAGTCTAAAGTGGCACAATCGAATAATTTTATCTGTATTTTGTGGTTAACATAATTCACTACATCTGCAGTATGTCTGAAGTTTTAGTTGCATCGGTAGGATTTATAATTAGAAATTGTAATTCACCATCAGTGATGTCTTCTGTGGCGTGTGTTTTGGTAAAACAATACCAGTGGTTTTCTCCTTCTTAAAAACTGTTGAACTTCATCTATATTATCCAAGAGACCTTGTATGTTCAAATGATATATTGATAACCTGGGCTTAGTAGTTGCTATTCATTTGTATAACTGTTTTCCCTCTAGCGCCCAATTTTCCTTTTATATACCTCACAATTTTTGTCAAAAGGTCCATGATTAATAGGTAATCCTAGATTAAAACCCTCGTTTGCACTTTTACAATTTGGACAGCATTTGTACATTCCACTGGTACTGCAGTTTTCTGCTGAATGGCCATCTTATCCACAAGTAATACATCTTCCTGATTTCGTGCAGTATTTAGCTAAAAACCGGTACATTTGTAGGACCGCAAAACATTGATGTCCCTAAAACAGAGCAAACAGACGTCGATAAAAATAACATACTTAAAGGTCTACTTCTAAAATTGCTTGATATTTAGTTTTCATTTTCTTGACTTTATTTATTCTCATGTGTGAACTTTTTTGAAAAGATTCATTTTGTGATTTTATAGTATTTATTAGCTCGTCTGCTGCATATTTTTGACAAAATCCAATAATTTTGATTTGTGGTTTTTTACTTATTTCTGGAGTTTTCACTGTATATGTTTCTGGCATTTTTTATTTAATTCCTTTATGTAGCTTCTCGATATCATCTTTTGATTTACATTGGATTTTCACCCCACCATCCTTCAGATCCTAATCTTTATCAATTGCAATTTAAGATTCATAAATTTTGCGATGTCTTCCTTTGTATTATTACACTCTTGTTGGTTATTAGACATAACAATTACTGTATTTATGGGTTTTCATACTGTTGATTGTTTTTTTGCTGTACGTGTTTGCAATGGTAAGCATTGCTGCTTATATTCTATCACTGCTGTGGGCAAATTAACGGTTGAATGTTCATGCTCTGAAGCTTTAACCATATCAGCGTAAGTTGTACTTTTTGTGACGGCTGCTGCATCTTCTCAATTTGATCTATCTTTTCGTACAATCCCTTTATTAATTTTTCTTGAATCGAAATGGTATAACCTTTTAGTTTCAAAATGTCCTTTGTATAAAATCCCTTGTCTCTCACTGAGACCACACTCTCCACTTCCACACTAGCGCCATTCTATTTAGTCTTCTTCTTCATATTTATACTATGTATTTGTGTCAATACTTGTGTAAGCTACCACTGCTGTGGGCGAATTAACGTTTGAATGTTCATGCCCTGAAGCTTTAACCATATCAGCGTAAGTTCTACTTTTTGTGACGGCTGCTGTATCTTCTCAATTTGATCTATCTTTTCGTACAATCCCTTTATTAATTTTTCTTAAATCGAAATGGTATAACCTTTTAGTTTCAAAAAGTCCTCTGTATAAAATCCCTTGTCTCTCACTGAGATCACACTCTCCACTTCCACACTAGCGCCATTCTATTTAGTCTTCTCCTTCATATTTATACTATGTATTTGTGTCAATACTTGTGTAAGATTACGAAATATCTGAAACACATGTTTGCATGCGAGTTCAACCCTGTAGCACACAAAATCTTTCCAGAAGGTTCACAAGTCTGGTTCCTGTCACTCAGCACGACGGCCCTTAAGCCTGTTTATGTTGTACATTCCATTCCTTCTCTGGGTACTTGTTCCCGTGCGTGACTCGCATCACAGTTCAAATAGTGCGTGGAAGAGATCGCTTCTCAGACCAAGTAGTGCGCATTGTGGACCTAATTACAGTGTTGATGTGCTATTGGGTGTAATGTTTTGGTTACCTGAAAGGTGAGCAATCACCTAGTGTTTCCTTTATTCTACTGAACTGCATGAATTTAGAACCATAATACTTTTATATTCATAATCATGAATGTCTTAAGGCATGTTTATAAAGATGTTATACTTTTTACCTTCATAATTTAATTTATGGCTTACGACTTGTTATTGAATATCCGAAGGGGGACGTCTCCAGGTTCTGGGGGTTGTTATGGGACTTTCGGAGCCCATTTGCTGGGATGAGGTACTTATGTTAATTACTGCTCGGTTTCCTCTACTAGGGGAAACGTCGAATGCGCCTGGGATGTTGACACGGTGGCCTTTAGCCGAAGTAACGTCCTAGGTATGAATGACCGCTTAACTATCTTCTCTTGGCAATCGCTGGAGTCTGAATGTATCCCATGGCAGGATGTGTGAAGGGATTGTTACTTTAATGATAGTAATCTTGCTCGGTTATCTCTGATTCAGGAGTAACGTCGAAGCTTTGGGGTATTGACACGGCAACGTGATATCCCGGTTCCTAGACTGTCTTTTTTGTAACAATCATTAAACTCGGCACGTCTGTCCGTACACCTAGCGACCAAAGAGTAGTGTGACGACTTAATAATCAGTCTGTGTGACGGTCAGGATCAGTCTGTGTGACTATCCCATGATTCGGTCTGTGTGACGAATCCTTACTAGTAGTTGGGGTACACTAATGTAATGGTAAATGGGCTGAAATACTTTTGTGTGCCTAAAAATCGGTCCCCTGAAATGTAATCTACTTTTTGGGCGAACCGTAAGCAATTTGTATAAAAATGACAGTAATTCGTTAATATAACACTGTGGGTTAGCAAACTACAACATGAAATTTAACTAAAATTTTATATTTATTGGAAAATTTTAGTAACATTGTTGTCTTTTCCAGTAACGCAGTAGTTTTCCATACAAAATATTACTGTCCCTACACATCAGTCTCATGATATAGAGACCAGCCTCGCGTATTCTCTGCTAGATGGCCTTTTATGAAAATTATGCTCAAAACTACTTCATTCAACCTTGTTTAGGGCTCCAATAGATACGATTTACTTTGAACGTGAAACGAAATAAAAAATATTTTATATTGTGTCCCCAGCAAAGCACAAAATCTTAACTACCCTGAGTTTCTATGTGAAAATAGAACTTAAAATAAGTGTATCGCTAAAACATGTACCTCATTCCATTTAACTTGATGTGACTATTAATTCGAGCAGTGACCGTTAGGTAAGCTGACTCAGCGAAATGAAGTAGTCGCTTGACAGCTATAATAAGAGATGCGTGTGTTTATTGTGCGAATGCTGAGTTACCGTCAAAGAAATGTAAGTAAAGCTGATATTTGATTTATGAATTTGTGATTACATAGTCATTTAGGTATATTCTCCAATGCCGATAATGAAATTGCTTTGGGTTGTGTGATTGAGTGCAGACAAATGAAATAATCAAAAATTGACCACTGCGTTACTGCTACACTGCGTTACCAAAAAAAGTAACGCAGTTGTTCCGCTAGTAACACAGCTGTTTTAGGTGCACTAATGGAACCAAAATACCCATTCGACACTCCTTTGATTTTAGAAAGAAGCTTATCAACGAAATGGCTCTGACACCAGCGGAAAAGCAGCGTCGGTATAGGCTGAAGTTGAAGCTGGACCCCGTAAAAAATGATGAAGCTAAAAGAAAACACCTTGAAAGATACCACGCCAAAAAAAAAATAGTGAAAGATATGACTGAGCGAGAGCATAGAGCTGCTAAACGTAGATGGAAGATTGCAAATAAGAAACGGCGAGAACGACAAAAGCTGCACAGCAACTGGTAGAAAACACGCCGCCTTCCACACCACGTTGAGGAACTCCAGATTCTCCCAGGTGTAGAGGGCGGAAACGGGTGAGGCGCGACCGATCTGCGTTATATAGACAGAATGTGAAATTACAGGAAGAACTGGAAAGACTAAAAAAGAAGTGTAATAAGTACAAGAAGAGGTATCAAAGGGCTAGACAGACTAGGATCAATCCTGATAACAATAAATATTCTACATTATCAAATGCTATTAGGGTTCATTACAAAGGTCTGACAACAGTAAAAGAAAAGAGAGCTCTAAGACAAGTTTTCCACGGAGAAGCCATATCAAAGTCAAAAATGAAGACTGCTATTGTGCGTGAGACTTTGGGCATTGACCAGGTAAAACGAAAGCTGACTCTCTCTAAGAAATCGGACCTTGTTGGAAAAATCAAGGAGTTCTTTAATCGCGACGATGTTTCTAGAGCTACAGCGGGAAAGCGAGAAACTGTAACCTACAAAAAAGTAAAAAGTCAAAAACGATATTTACTGGACACAATGAAAAACCTTTACTGTTCATTCAAGAAATAGATAGATAGATAGATACATTTATTGTCTTGTAGATCATAAAAAATGACATAAGACTCGTCCTAAGAGGGAGGTACATAGTACACATAATTAAAAATAAAAACGAAACAAACATAAGTATTTACAAAGTACAAACAGGGACAACTTAATGGGTACAGACATTCACATATAAAAAAAGCTTAAAAAATATATCACAGTGCGAGGTATTCAGACAAAGAATAGAAACATTTTTCAACTAATAATTTGCGCAGTTTACATTTAAAACTAGGAATACTACTGACATTCCTGAGGTTAGCTGAAAGTTTGTTATATATTCTGATGCAGGTGTATTCCGGTGACTTTTCGAACAGCGTCAGTGTGTGTTTTGGAATACTCAGACTCTCACCTGCCCTTGTATTATAATGTGTGTTGATGTTTCTGTTCTGTATAAATTTTGTTTTGTTTGTATGTGCGAAAAGGGCGCACTTATAAATATGAATGCTTGGTAGAGTCATGATGTTTTTACTTTTACTAAAGAGTTTATAGGTGAGAGATGTTCATATTCATACTTCATAAGACATCGACCGTTCTATGTAAAGCCGCCTACAGTTGGTGGTACAGAAACTTGCCTATGCAAGTTACACACTAACACGCAGTATACAGGGTGACTTCGAAGTTGAGTCATTTATTTTAACAGTGAGTAGATCTGATCAAAATAAATGTTTTTTTCCTTTACCATTTTTCTGGTAAAATTAAAGTAACAAAGTTATAGCCCTTTGGAAGTTTGAGTACCGCCCTGCCTATTATATGCTCGTGTTTGGCGACAACGGATATAATCCGCCTGACCGGTTCATCGCATCGGAAACAAAAAAGCGAAAGAATTTGAAACGTTTATAACACGATGTTTTTCGTCAGTCGATAACGCGTAAGTGAATAGTAGTGTGTTGCGTGGTTCAAACGAAATCAAAAATGGCACATGTTTACGAAAATGCTGAACTTGTGGACATGATTCTTATTTACGGGGGGGCAGTCTTTACAAAATGCTCCCGGATGCATCACGGATTTACGCGAATCGGTTTCCCAATCGAGTGCAACCAACCCCTCGTGCCTTTGTTAATGTAGTACAATGGGCTCGTGAATCAGGTGACTTAAGACCTCACAGGTGAGGGCATGCTGCTCCAAGACCGCACGATCAAATACAGGTCCGCACTGAAATACTTGTCGGGAGGATACTTTATTAAACAAGGTAACATTTTTTTTTTATTTTTATTTTTTATTTTTACACACATATTTCCTTCTACAATCATTATCTGAAAATTAATGACTCAACTTCAAAGTCACCCTGTATAATAAATGCTCTCCATAAAAACAAAATCATTCCTGTTCCAAATATGAGCAACCTCGTGTCAAGCTTAGCATGATCAACAAATAGAAGAGCGTGCATGACCGGTAACTGTGGAGACTGCAATACTAAACAAATAGTATGTAATATACGGAATGACCTTCAGTCACAATCAGTTAAATGGCCTCAGTGGGTTAGAAAGTGTGAAGTGATAGAGAGGTCAAGTAAAAAAGTGAAGATTACAAAAAACGTAAAAGAAATTGTTGAAGGGACTGTTCCAGAATTAATAGGAAGGTTTAATAAAACCCTGAGAGAATTGAAAAAAGATATCTTTAACATACAAACACAGTATAGGAGTTATAGAGATGCTATAGATAATTTGAAGAGTGATGAAATCGTTCTACACATCGATTTCAGCGAGAACTATAGCTTCAAATGTTTTGAAGAAGTGGAGTGCCATCATTTTGGCGGCTCGAGGAAGTAGGTTACATTACTTACTGGAGTTATGTACACCAAAACAGAAGGAGAGGACAAACCGACGATAATGTCATTTTGTACCATCTCTGGAAATAACTCTCACACTCCCGTGTCTATTTGGGCACACCTCCATCCAGTTATTAGCAATTTAAAAACTGTACATCCTAATATAACAACAATCCATTTCTTCTCCGATGGTCCTGCTACTCAGTACAGGCAGAAACTTTCTATTTCATATGTACGGAAATACGGAAGTACAACTTCAATCGCGTCACATGGAACTTCTTTGAAGCAGGTCACGGCAAAGGTGCCGCTGATGGTATTGGTGGTTACCTTAAACGCACTGCAGATAAAAAGGTAGCGACTGGTTCAGATATTTCTGATTCAGAAACTTTTTTCCACACAATGAGGAACTCGAGCAAGGTCCGTCTGTACTTGGTGACTAATAATGACATTGAAAATGTCGAAAAAACTGTACCAAAAAATGTAGTACCACTCCAGGGTACTATGCAGGTTCATCAAGTTTTCACTGATACTCCAGGTGAATTAAAATATAGAGACCTTAGTTGTTTCTGTCAAAGAGGGTTTTGCTTATGCTTGGATCCAAAAACCTATCGGCCAGTTCCTACTCCCGTCGTTGGCAAAATCAGCAACTCTACAGAAAAGAGTTATGCAGATGGATTGAACAACAAGGAACTACTAGCCGATATATCCAATGTCCCTACCGAATCTAGAAGAAGTTACTACAGCATGGTTTACTCCCCATCTTCTAGCTCTGACGAAGAGGTTCTTGCAAACTTGGACCAGCCATCTGTGTCTAACGTGAAAGAAAAACAGCTAATAGATAAGGAAAACGTTCATCCATCGAAGATATCAGATGGTGTTTACGTTTTAGTTAAAGTTTCTTCCGTTAAAGACACACATTATACTTACCTGGGAGTGGCTAAAAGTAGATACTGTTGATGAAGAGGGAGACGTCAAGGTTATGTTTTATAAGACTGTAGATTGTACTGCTAAAATTTTTAAAGCAGTCGAGACTGATATATCTTACGAACCTTATGACAATATCTTGCAAAAAGGTTCCTAATCCTAAAATGGTCATGAAAGGTAAACGAGCATTCTTCGAGTTTGACGAACCATTGAACGTTTTTGAAAAATAAAACTTACGTACGTTTGCCTAATAATTTTTAAGATGTTGAATTATTTTTGCTACTTTATGATTGTGCAAATAATTCGAAGTATATACTGTACGATAATGAAGTTTATAACTTACAGTTATGTTATTTTATATTGCGTTATGACCTCGGAAGTTCATTTTTTAGTTTATTTTTGAGCCTACTAGATCTACTTTATGAAGGCATAAAGTGATGTGAGTATGATACCACTTTGTTACTGTGGTTACCATTGCGTTACCATTTTGTCCCCAGTTTTGAACAGCATTAAGAATAATGTTTACGTTTCTTTTAAGTGAAAATTGTCTTGATTCCATATGTACCTGTTTTTCACCAAAAGTGCAAGCTTATCTCGCTATTTTGGTTTAGTATACGATTTTTGCTGTTGTTATTTTATATAAGTTTATATCTATAAATACGACATTAGTAACGTAGTTGTCTAAACTATAACAAATATTTCTTTGAACTGATCAGTTCTGTCATATTACTTAATGGGAGGATAGTATTAGTGGTACAGTTCAAGGGCGCCAGAGTAGCGAACTCAGCAGCGATGTTTCGAAAATAAAATTTCATTTTGTAGTAAAGTAACGCTGTTGTTTGATTTGACCACCACTTCCTACATAAACTGCCAAAATCATTGTAGTCTCATTGAAAACATCGCTGCAAATGTAACCATAGCATGGAACAAACTATCACCATGATGTAGTTGCCATAAATTATAAGAAAATATCATATTGTGATTTCCCAGTTTTTTTCCTAAACTACATCTGGAATTAGGCATCGAAAAGTATTTTGGCCCAAATAGTAGATTTGTGCATGTGATGTCATGATCCATCAGTTGAATACGGGAGATACTCATAAGTCTAAATCTAAGAGGATAACTCGTTGTCGTTTCGTCACCAAATAAGTGGCTTTAATGACATTGTTGCCCATATCGAATTGTTTACGTACTGCCCTTATAGTAAAAATGAAATGGTACAGGGTGGTACTTCGAAACCTCCTAAGATGGATTTGTGGTTTTCACGTTTATCGTTATATTCTATTATTATTATCTCGTTCGTATCCTACAAACGTTACAAAAAATTATGTTATCCGAACTTCAACGGCAACAAGTAAACATGGGTGAACCCAATGGATCTGGTGTCACTCAAAATTCAAACTAAAAATTCAGGAATCTCCTAAAAACCTTTTCTATCACAGAATCCAATATGGCAAAATCAAGTAGAAGCCTCCATTTCCCTTATCTCCAACACGAAGTAATAATGTTATTTCCACGGGCGGATCAAATCACAAATACGTCGTTTAAGCTTCTTTCGTAGCAATCAGAAACGAACCGATTGAATGAATTCCTGGTGCATGTGTAGGACCAATCTGCTGATTCAAATGTGTAAGACCAAACTTCCAATACAACGTATTTATTGTTGAACGTTTACAGTTATTCTTATATTTATATAAACTTTGAATTAGTGAGCATAGTATATGAGCAAGAATACGAATTCTATCCTTGAGTTAGTCTAAGGTCTAAGGCCCGTATTGGCAGTCGTCCCTACAATTGTAGGGCGCCTTTATGGCCTCCCTGATTGTCATATTTTTCTACTTCTCCGTGTCAGCGCTCTATTTTGAGGTTATGTCACAAACACCTATTTGCATCAAATTGTGCTTGCTTTTGAGCCATATCATGTTTTATGAGCCTGAAATTTCTTACAATATAAAAAGAAAACATATCTTCACAATAGGAGAGCGCTGACGCTGACACGGGATAAGTGTAATCTAGAAATTTTTGAAGGAGAGAATGGAGTATGACAATCAAGGAGGCCATAAACGCGCCCTACAATTGTAGGGACGACTAACGATACGGGCCTAAGGTATTGTTAACAGCTCGGCCGCCCTTCCATAAACGAGTCGTCTCGTTTTACTTCATAATTAAGACATACAAAGTAACAACAAAGGTGAAAGGTTACACCCGACATACAGGATTAAGTAAATAAATATCAAGATTTGGCATATATCAATAATACAGTAAGCTCCAGTGAGTTCAGATAAAGAATACTTTTGTATCTAAGCCAATGACCGAAATATTCCTCAATTTCTCTACAGAATTGCTGGATAGTGTCTTTATCTAAAACATCGGTCCATGACGCTGACTTATGTGCTTAGCCTATATCGCTAGTCCATGGCCTTGACTAACGATCTAATCTACTACATTAGTCTATGACACTGACTAATGAGTTACTTAAACAATCACGCTGATCCATGACGTGGACCAACGGATTGACCTATAACATCAGTCGATGACCTTGACTGATGTCCTTAACCAGATCGCTAGTCGGTGACCTTGACTAACGATCTAATCTACTACATTAGTCTATGACACTGACTAATGAGTTACTTAAACAATCACGCTGATCCATGACGTTGACCGACGGATTGACTTGTAACATCAGTCGATGACTTTGACTGACGTCCTTAACCTATATCGATACCCTCGGAACAACTCAACGTTGAGTGTCTTTGTCAATGATTCGAAAGACTCTGCCATCGATCAGATTGTAATTTCTTTTTTTTGATTGCAGGTTTATTTTCTGGGTGCGTCTGATTCCTCAAGTTCTCAGCGATATGTCTGATTTCAGGGTCAGTTTGCTGGATTGTCGTTATTCAATTTTCATAACTTATGGGCAGAATATCACAGTTTCGTTAGCTTCATCCAGTATAGGACCTCTACTCAGTTAGTCAATGTGCCATTCTTTCGCTGGGCCTATATCCAATTCAGCAGTCAAATACTAAGAACTGTATCCACCATTCTCATCGTAATAGTTAGACCGCCTTTTTTAATGATTACATGACTTTTTCTAATATTTTTTTTCTCGAAGGAGCCGGCTGGAATAAGAGTATTATTCATATATTCTAGCGCATATTTAACGCAAGATTTCTGTAATATTTTGTTCATGGTCCTCTAACGTACCGAGTCCGAAAAGCATTCTGTTGTACTCATACTGACCGTCTGGTGTAACGAACGCTGTTTTTTTCACGTAATTTCTCTGCATTTGGTATTTGGTAATAACCAGAGGCCAAATCAAGTGTGATGAAAAGACAGCTGCCAGCTAAGGTATCGAAACGGTCGTCAATCCTGGGCAAGAGGTAGTGTTCGCACTTTGTTTTTCTATTGAGAGCTCTATATTCTACTCATTGTCTCTTTTCGACTGTATTCTTTTGCACCGATACAATTGGACTTGCGTATAGAGACAAGGAATCTCTGATTACGTTGAAATCGAGCTTATAATGTTTTTCAATAGCATTTTTAAAGCGTCTCTATGTTCTGGTGTGAGTACATCTCCACACTTATACTAATAATCGAGTTAAACTTAAGTTATATGTTGTAAGAAACGAAAAATGTTGGCGAGCCGCTGCCGGTCACGGAGGAGTACTGCTGTGTGGTTGCTGCTCTGATAGTTGAGGGAACGACGATCGGCCGCCGACCCTGGCAGAGCGAGCTGTAACGTCGAACAGTGCACATCGTGCTCGGATAATCTGCCGCTCCGAAATTACGTTAAGTCGTTGTGCTATTATTATTGTTGTTAATACAAGTTGATTGGTGGACAATTAGTGTTTGACTATCCGTGTTTCTAACATCAGAAGCGAGATTGTGCCCAGACGACCACAGTGGATTGTAATTTGTTTTGAAAACATTGACGTTTCCTTTGTCTTGTGAGAACAAAGGATAACGGTACATCGTTGTGATTGCTGCGTCATAGTTTAAAAAAAAAGATTGTGCTGCGTTGTGTGTTTGGATCAAGTCTTGGTGTTCCTGATAAGGAAATTCAATTTAACGATTTCTTCAACAGACGAAGACCCCACAAAGTCGCTGGTAGCAGAATATTGGTAAAGGCCTTGCAGTCCCAAATGTCGGCAGAACAGGTAGATTTGCCCTATTTTAGACCCGAAATAAACGAATCCAGTAAATGGGTAAGTCAAATTGAAGTCATTAAGCATGAAGTTGGATGGTCTGGCGTTCAAACTCTGGCAAGGATTGACCGATTTTTATTGAGCGGTGCAAAGAGATGGTTCAAACGTTGGAACCCAGACAACAGGGATTGGGCTACTTTTCGAGTTGACTTTGCTGAGGCGTTTCCTCCTAAAAGAAATTTGGGTCATTTGTTGGAGGAGGCAGCAAAAATTAACAGTTCTTTTTTCAAAACATATGAAAGTTATGTGCATGAGAAATCATCTATGCTTAAAAATTTAGGTGCAAATTGGTGCGAAAGTGATTTGGTCGAACTCATCAGGTTTCTTCGGGTTTTTATTATTACTGTTCTAGAACTATCAGGAGCATGCGCGGAAGGAACGGACGTGTTCGTGTTTTTGTTGGATTATTTTCGGACCGTTTTCTAACTGAAATTTGATGTTCGAGTTATACCGTGGTTCAGTTCTAGGATCGTTCGCGAATCATTCAAGCAGTTCTTTCTTCACTGCCGGGACCATTGTTGAACTGATTTTTCACGGATGCGTATTCCTTCTGCCAATGTCATTGTCTTATGTGTTTTGTAATTAAATTTATTTGACGTTTGACGTGTTGTGCTTTAATGCTGTTTACTTTTTGCGGTTTTAAGAGTGTTTTTTTATCTAAAATTAAAAGAAAAGTGGACAAATGGATCCAATGCAGATCATCTTTGATTCCGATTCGTCATCATCATCGTCGTCTGACGGTGATGATGAACTTGAGGCAGTTATTTCCAACTTATTTTTGCCAGAGTTTCTCAAGGATGTGAGCAAATATAATAATTTCTGTGAGGAAACTGTTCCTTCCTATACTGACAAACAGTTTGTTGAGCATTTTAGGTAAGATATTTTTTTATCCAGCAAATCAACTTCCTAAAGACCCGGGGCCACTAGTAGCACTAAACAAAATAATTAGTATAGTACATCGAGATTGCACACTAATTTGCATAGAATGCATGTCTTTTTCAGAGTTTCAAGGCAAATTGTTGCTACTTTAAAAAGAGATTTTGAAGAGTCTGAGTTTTATCCAAAGAAAGACACTGGTTTCCAGAGGATATACAGTGAAAAATGTATCCTGGCATTTCTTTGGTTCACAAGCAATGAGGGTGCAATATTTAGAGATGTGGCAGATAGGTTTGATCTGTCAATGAGTACCCTACATGGCATTGTCAACACCATTGTATACATTTCTTATCAAATCTGTCTCGAAGTGTCATTGTATGGCCATTGGCTCCAGAGGCTAACAACATAGCCAGAAGTTTTGCTGAAATGGGGTTTCCAGGAGCAATAGGGTGCAAAGATGGGAGCCATATTAAAATTGATACCCCCCGAGAAGATCCTGATTCTTATTTGAATAGGAAAAAGTTTCATTCGATTCAAGTAAGTGACAAATTTGTGCAGTATCCAGCTATTTTATGTCAGTATGTGGATATTTTGAGATGCAAGTTATCTGTGATGACAATAGAAAAATAAGGGTTGTGTTTATTGGGTGCCCAGGTAGTGTCCATCATGCAAGAGTGTTCCGGAATAGTCCGCTGTGCCAAAATTTAGGACTGTGGTGTAAGGACTGGGTAATTTTGGGAGACAGCGCCTATCCTTGTTTGAGGAACTTATTAACTCCTTATAAGGATACAGGTAGTTTGTCGCAGGTGCAAAAGAGTTTTAATAAAAAATTGGGTCATGGTAGAGTGTTAACTGAGCACACAATAGGTCTCCTAAAACAGAGGTTTAGGCAATTGTATCATATCAAATCAAGAGATATTAAGTTTATATGCCATTTTATTAGGGCATGTTGTGTGCTACATAACCTCTGCATCGATAACAATGTTGTACTTGATGAGGCAGTAGATGTAGGTGATGAGGGAAATGAAAATCCTTTTAATGAACATGTACAAGATGATGGACATAATGAGGTTGGTCAAAACTACAGGAATTATGTGGCTTCATTATTAGATATATAGTATGTAGCTTTTAAAGTGATAGTGATACAAATATGTGTTTAATCATTTTCATAATAAATTTATTTGCAAATACATGGATAAATGTGTCATTTTTTCCTTCGTACTAGCACTCACACTATTTGCAGCGGGAATTTGTTTTACTAGGACTTTTTCAATAAATAAAGCAATTTCATTAACAATTTTAATTCATTAAAGAAGAAGTTCTAATAAACATGGGTCCAGAATTTTAATGGTTATTGCTTTGTTAATAAGAACTTTAATATACTTGTGACAAGAAAGCCACTTTGGGTTTGAGTTGAGATACAATGTATTAAAAATAAATATAATACCTATATAAAATATAATTTCCTAAAAATCTAGAAACTGTTTAGCATATAATCACAGATAAGGATAGAGAGTGTGACAAATAAAAAATATGTTTTCTTAAAAATCTAGAAACTGCTTAGTATATGATCACAGATATGGATACAGAGTGTTACAAACAGAAAATATATTTTTTTCTTACAAATCTAAAAACTGCTTAACATATAATCACTTTCCCCACAAAAATTGGGGAATATTTTTGAAGTGTTATTACCAGTTTATATTATCTTCTATCCTTTGTAATTCTGATAATGAGAAGCTCATTTCCAACAATATATATATACATATAAATATCACTTTAAAACATGGAACACTTTGGTATACATTAACATAGAATTCGTGAAAAATAACAGTAAAAGCTGAGGAACTGATAACCTATTGTAATAGCCAAACACTTTGATTTAAATCACTATGTTTGTTGTAGAATATGTATAAAAAAAATTTAAATTCCAAAATAAGGAACAAATTATAAACAGAAAACTGAATTACTTTTTCAAAAACAAAACAAAAATATCACTTTATTATAAAGAACATAAAATTAGCATACTGGAAACTATAATTTTTTTATTGGGAAGGATCTTTGGAAAAATCATTTTGTTTGAACATATCAACATATTCCCTAATAATTGATGAATTGATGTTCTTTTTTCCCTATCAGCCAGTTTTCTCTTGGGCCCTCTGGTCCTTTTTTTCATAAAATACTTTCAGATCATTTTTTATTTCTAAAAGTATATTGTTTCTTTTGACATACATAGTCTTTTCTTTTTTAAGGATGTCTTAGGGGCAGCACAGGACATTCCTCCGGATGTACTTGCTGTTTGTCTGTGGGGATTATCTTTGGTTAGAGTATTGTACGAACAAGAAGGTTGAGTATCAATAATTTCTGGAATAGATAATTCGATATGTGCAGAGCTTTCTGTTTGGATTTTAGGTGCCTTTTCTATTGTGGACGAACTGGATAGCAATATGATTGGATTTATGTTCTTCTTTTTCTCAAAGATCTCATCCATTTCTTGCTCATATTCAACCAACTTCCTGCCCCTGCCTGTTTTGTTGTTGTTTTCAATAACCTTTTTGTAATTTCTTTCTAACACTTTAAATTTATTTTCACACTTATTTGATGGAATTGTTATTCTATATTCAGTAGAAAGATCATGTGCTATGATTTCCCAGTTTCTTCATATTCTTGACCTCATATGAGCCAAGCTCTTTCCTGTTTACTTTATATAAGTGTAAAAGTTTAAGCGTCCTCTCTCGTGAAAAAACATTCTAGGGCCTTGTCTTCGGATGATTTATCAGGTACCGGTAGGAAATCATTCATATTCAGTTCTAAAATAGATAATTCTACATTTTACTCAACATTCTTTTACTAGCGAAAAAGTGTATTAAATTACCTTCGCTTCCCATTTCTAAATCTAAGTAAAAATTATTAACAAACAAAATATACTAAACCAAACAAAACAAACTGCGTACAGAACTTTTGTGAAAACTTTATAAGAAAGAAGTGTGGTTATGGTTATTGACAAATGACAAATAATTTTCTGTTCTGTGTTGCCGTAGTTCAGGCTGTTCGGGTTTTGGCAAAATTCTGATAGTTCACGGACTGTTCCTAACCGCTTCCGAGATCTTCCCCTTTACGCATTCAGTCTTGCGCAGTTCCAGAACCGTTCCGTTACAGTACTGAATTTTGAACCTGAAAATACCTATTGTTTACGGAATCTCTGAACTAGAGGTGCGCAATGCTGCGATGAATGCTAACTGCAGAACTATTTCTGAATTATTGGTTCTTGTCACCTTTTGTTAAGCCTTCGTGCAATGACAGACAAAATATAGCCGAAAGTGATTCTTCTTCTCTCAAAAGTAAATATTCATCTGTTGACAAGCAAAAAGGTGGTTTTGTTAAAAACTCTAAGAAGTATTTCCAGTGAGGAAAATCTGGACACGTTAAAGCGAATTGTGTGAAGAAAATTAAATTGGTATCAGAAGACAGATACAATTCCATAGGTCAGCGTGACTTACCAAGCACATCTCATAGCTCTGAAATTTGTAGTTTTTGTGCTAAGAAAGATCACAGCGTATCAAGTTGCTTTACCAAAGCTGCTATTGATAAACGTCGCAACATAAACTTTTGTTCTAGTGGTAAACCAGTTGGGTCCACCGAAATATTAATTGATGGTTATCATTTTTTCTGTTTAGTTGATACTGGAGCTGATTTATCATTGATATCTGATAAGTTCCTCTACTTATTTGACAGTAAGGTTGTTAGCTGCAATGTTATTTTGAAAGACTAGCTAACGTTACAATTAAGGCTACAAAGAAGTTTACGGGTTGTGCGAAAATTTCTGGTGTTGATATTCCGATATGTTTTATTTTTGTTTCTGGCGAGTGTCTCGATTATGATGTTTTGGTGGGGCGTAATATTTTTGAAGATGAAAGTCTCGCCACCATAACAGATCATCAAGGATCACGCGTTGTGCGACGTCAGCTGCCTGGCATACATCGCGTTTCAGAAGATTTTGGTGCTTTAGTCACAGAAGTTGAAGTACCTGAAGAACATCGCGTAGGTCTTGAAGTTATACTGCAATATTTTAGTGGCATGATTACAACAGGCAATAAAGTTGGTGCAGTGAATAATGTTAGCCTGAAAATTCGTCTTGAAAAGAATATTGTCGTTTATAAACTATAAATGATTTGCTGGAAAATAAAATTATACGACCTAGCGAGTCACCATTCGCAAGTCCCGTATGACTTGTGAAAAAGAAGATGGCTCATTTAGAATGTGTGTCGAGTATCGTGAGCTTAACAGCATCACAATTAAGGATAGGTTTCCATTGCCTTTGGTCGACGATCAACTGGACAGACTTGGAAAGGGACGCTAATTCACGTCTTTGGATATGGCTTCGGGATTTCACCAGATCCCCATTCACGAGGAATCCATCCACAAGACGGCATTTATAACATCAGATGCCATTTTAAATACTTGTGTGTCTTGCTAATGCATCAGCTGTATTTCAGAGAGCTCCAACCTAGCCTTATTAAACCTGAAAGACTCAATTGCTCTAGTTTACCTTGATGACATTTTGATCCCGAGTAAGACGAGTTCTGGAGGCGCTTAGTGCACAGGTTTTTCCTTGAATATCAAGAAATGTCGTTTTCTCCAATCTACTCTGGAGTACCTTGGCATAGAAGTATCGGGTGATGGCATAAGACCTGGGAAAGCCAAACTTGAAGCACTTGTGAACTCACCGGTACCAGAGAATGTCAAACAAATACGCCAGTTTATGGGCCTAGCCGATTATTTCCATAAGTTTGTGCCTGAATTCGCCAGTCGGACAGCATGCATAACTCGACTAACCAAGCAAGGGGTCCCATTTTATTGGGGTTAAGAGCAGGAAGATGCAAGGAAGTATCTTATTGATCATCTAACATCAAGACCGTTGCTTGGTGTATATGACCTGTAACTTCCGACGGAGCTGCATACTGATGCAAGCAGTATCGGATATAGGGCTATTTTGGTTCAGAAACATGGAAACCAGTCCAAGGTAGTCGCTGATCTCAGTAAGCGTTCGACTGACTGTGAAGCCAAATACCATTCTTACGAGTTGAAGACTTTAACAATAGTTGAAGCCTTGACTGCAATTCCATCAAGGCAACCTCCACTAAGAAAGACCTGGTACCCCGAATAGCTCGCATGGTGGATGTACCTTCAAGACTTTAATTTCGAAATAGCCTACCGAAAAGGAAGTAGTCTTCCGTATGTCGATTATTTGAACAGAAATCCTGCACAAACAATTCTCCGAGTATCGCATAACAGTTGGGCATACATAGAGCAAAAAGTAAAAGAAGAAGTTCAGAACATGCTACGACAACTTAGAGAAGGCAACCTTGATGCAAGCCAGTATGCTGAAAAGGATGAAATGCTTTATCACAAGCAAGCAAATACAGATGGTACGACAAATTTGGAATGGTTCGTTCCTAGACAAAGTCGTTTAGGCCTACTGCGCATTTTCCATGATGAGCAGTGTCACGTTGGACCCGAAAAGACATACGAGTCTTTCGCTCAACATTTTTGGTTTCCGAGGATGAGAAACTTCATCAAATGCTAAGTCAAGCACTGTGTAATTTGTGCAGTAAAATGGTGGATGCTTTTACCAAGTACTGCATTTTGACGCCTATGAAGTATGTGACAACTGCAGAGGCGCGTGAAAAGCTGCAGAATGTTCTAGCGCTGTTTTAACTCCCTAACGAATAATAATGGACGGTGCCACGTCATTTAAGAACACCACGTTTCCAAAGTACCTGAATCGATGGGGCATCGAATACCATTTTGGAACTCCAGATGTGCATAGAGGAAATGGGCAGGTGGAATGCTATATGCGAACCATTAGAAATCTTAAGAGAGTTAAAACACAAATAAGGACAGAATGGCCGAACGGACTATGGAAGATCCAACTTGTTCTCAACTCGACTATGCAAAAATCCATAAATACAACTCCTTTGCAGTTGCTTTTGGGTATCCGAAGCTCGACTCCGATGATACAAGCTGTGTTGAAGGATGTTAGTTAGATCCCTAGCTCCTTTGCGCAACCGAGATTTGGATCGACAGCGATTAGCGAAAAGGCTATTCGTCGCACAAAATTACAACACTGTGAACAAAAAAAAGGCACAAAGTGCAATTTTCAGTCGGTGATCTTGTACTGATGCACCGGGACTCTCAGATACACATAAGCAAGAGCGACTATGAGTTTCTTGGTCCTGAATGAATGAATGAATCTTAAAATTAGAGGCATCCCGGCCACCATAAGGAGCCAGTTCATAGGCCGCTTAAGCGGGCCCTTATGCACCTCTACAATCCTTAAATCACAAGCCTCGCCCTTTTAGCGAAGTTGAGTATCGCCTCGAGTCCAAGCTCCTTGACGTCCTGAGGGTCCAAAGTAATGGACCCCAGTATAGTCTGCCTATAGTGGCTCAGAGCTTCACAGCGACACAAAACGTGCGCCGAGGTCTCTTCCTCTATTCCGCAGCGTTCGCACAAGGGATCCTCAGCCCACCCCCATCACGTGCAGGTGACGCCTTAACGTGTTATGGCCAGACAACAGTCCCACCAGCAACCTTAGGTTGGCTCTACCCAGAGATAGGCAGAAGCGTCCATCCTTAGCACTGGGCCCTTCAATGAGCTCTCGTGCCTGGCGGAGATGTCTAGAGATACTTCTCCATTTCTGAGAGTGTTGTCTTGCAACCCACGTCTCCATTTTCCTCCTAGTTTTATGCGCGGTGACTCCTAGAGCTGGCTCAGGACCAACGAGCTTGCTGGCTGATCCTGTTTTCGCCAGAGTGTCCGCCGTCTCATTGCTCCTTATCCCAGCGTGCCCCGGTACCCATATTAACGATACCGGATGCCTCGCTGCATTGAAATACAAGACTCGAAGTAATCTTACAGGCACTTAGTGCTTTAATTGCAGCCTGGCTGTCGGATAAGATTGTTATTCTTCTCCTAGGCCCACCCTCCTCCAGAATGTGAGATACACAAGCCAGAATTGCAAAGATTTCCGCCTGGAAAATGGTGGTGTATCAACCGAGAGGCAGAGATAGCCTAGTTCTAGGCCCAGAGACCCCAGAACCTGAGCCCTCTTCGGTGACCGAGCCGTCCGTGTACCAGACCTGCCCGCTCACTTCGGAGAGTCCCCGGCTACCGGCGTCCCACTCCTCCCTCGTTGGATACTCCACAATAAACTTGCGGTTGAAGCGATATTTAGGGGTAATACGATCACCCCTGCTTAGAAGGACGGGGTCCTCCCTTTCTAATTCGACTAAGATGGCAGTATGCCCCTTGACAGGATTCAAGAAAGCCCAGCTGCCCGGACTCCACAGTCGATGAGCGACTACTCTCGCTTCACCGCGGATCACCAGATCCAGCGGTGGGAGATCCAACAGAACTTCCATTGCACTCAATGGCGTTGTTCGCACTGCGCTTGTAATGCTAATACAGGCCAAACGCTGAATTTTATTGAGTTTGGCCTTAGTTGTCTCAGTTCTAATGCAATGCCACCAGACCAGGGAGCCGTACAAGAGAGATGGACGTACTATCGTCGTGTAGAGTCAGTATACCACTTCGGGTTTAAGCCCCCCCTTACCCCGACAACACGACTACAAGCCCACATCGAATTGCGAGCCTTGCTAACCTTGTATTCCACATGTTCTCTCCAGTTCAGTTTGCAATCCAGGATAATTCCCAGATATTTCACTGACTGGGACAAAACTAATCTAGTCCCAAAGAAGGTCGGCATGACCAGACCGTCAAGCCTTCTTCTCCTAGTGAATAGGATCAGCTCGGTCTTCTCAGCATTAACAGAAAGATCGACTTCCTTACACCATGATTCCAAGGAGCGCAGAACGCCCTGCATAATTTCCGAGACTGTTCTACAGAAACGCCCCCTAACTACTATGCTTACGTCATCAGCATAGGCATGCACATAGACACCCATACTGCTGAGCCTAACGAGGAGTTCGTTCACCACGATACACCTCAGTAGGGGTGACAGAACTCCGCCCTGAGGGCAGCCTCTAGCTACATTCACGCTGCAGCTTACGTTATTCAGCATAGCTGTTGTTACCTGACCCTCCAGAGTAGAGAGGACCCAATTGATCCAACCCCGTGTCTAACCAAGGCCTGTCTGATAGAGTCGGTTGTGGTGCTTAAATGCACCTTTAATGTCCAAGAAGGCCACGACTGCCACTTCTCGCTGATCTAGAGTCTTCTCCAGCCTACCGACCAAATTGTGTAAGGCCAGATCAGTCGATTTTCTAGCTTGGTATGCAAACTGATTTGCATGAATGACACACCTTTCCAGTGGGCCATCCCTTAGGTATCTATCAACTATCCTTTCCAGGGTCTTAAGCACAAAAGATGAAAGAGTAATCGGTCGAAAATCCTTCGGGCCAGTATATCTATCTCTGCCCGGTTTAGGAATGAATACCACTTTAGCCTGTCGCCAGCTTCTAGGTTTGAAGCCCGTGGCCACACATGCTCGAAACACATTCAACAGGTAAGGAACAACCGAAATCCGTCCCTGCTGTAACATGGCCGGAAATACGCCGTCCAGACCTGGACTTTTGTATGGAGCAAACGAATCTACAGCCCATACCGTCCTTTCGAAGGTGACAATCTCCCTGGTCGTGCGCCAGTCCTCCCTTGAGGGCCTGCGCAACTGCATGCACTCTGTGATTGATCGCGGTACTGTGGAACCGGGAAAGTGCGTATCCATCAGAAGCCTCAGAGTACCTTCCTCAGAAGTAGTATTCCCCCCCCCGAGGGATCATGCAGAGATCCCAATCTTGCTTTAATGTCTTTGCATAGGACCCTGTGTATTCTTGCAGTAGCAGGAATGTCATTTATGGACTGACAGAAGTGCCTCCAGGATTCTCTGGAGGCCTTTCTAATCTCCTTTTTGTACTCCTGCAATGCCTTTTTGTATTCTTCCCATAGAGGAGAACTTCTCCTGTGCTTAACTCTGCTAAGAAGTTTGTGCACCGCTCGTTTTCTATCCTCTAATTCTTTGGTCCAGAAGATTGCCTTGCCCTTACCTTGGACTTTGCGTAACGGGCAGTTTTCCTCATATGCAGCCGTCAAGTCCCTGCTCAGAGACTCGACAGCTGCTTCTATGTCAGAGCCCCTGCAACGCCTGTATGGGACAGCTTCAAGCTTACTGTCAATGTCTGCCCTAAAGGACCCCCATCTAGTATGCCTGGGATTCCGAGCATATTTATCCGGAATCTCTCCATCAGTCTTAAACAGTATGTACCTGTGATCCGATAGAGAGGGTGTTAGAGACACTTTCCAGTCCCTGATGTCCTGAGCTAAGTTAAGCGTGCTCAGTGTTACGTCGATAGCCTCTTCTCTTACACTATTGCTGAAAGTGGGCATGTTACCGACATTCAGAACCTCAAGGTTCGATGCCCCTAGAAACTCCATCAGGTCTTCGCCCCGTCTGTTGGTGTTCGAGCTGCCCCACGTAACGTGATGGGCATTGCTGTCGCATCCAATCACAAGGTCGAGTCCAGAATCCCTACAGAATGCGACAAGGTCCCCCATTTCCTTGGAAAGAGGAGGGTCTCTTGAATCGTAAGGAAGGTAAGCCGAACATACAACCAAGTCCCTGTCACTGCCTTCCTTCTTATAACTAATTCTGACTGCAACTAAGCCTCTGAATGCAAATTCTTTAAGTTGCCATGAGTTGACGGAAGTCATTACGCAAGCTCTGGGCTTAGTGTCCGGAGTATCGCTAAAAAGCGTATAGCCCGGTATACTAAGCCCGTTTACTGAACGGTTTCTCAGCCAGGGTTCCTGGATGAGAGCCACGTCGTGTCGGCCTCGAGTGATCTCCTGAGTAAGAACCCTCGAAGCCGCTATGCAGTGTTGTAAGTTAATTTGAATGAAATTAAGACTTACTATGGGTGTTGAGAGGCCCCTCCTACACTTTCCCGAATGACGGTATGTGTCCCCTATTCGGGCGTACCGCCGTCGCCGCCGCAGTATTCACTGTCACAGCCGCCTTGATCTCCGCTTCCACGGAGGAGTTCTCGGACTCGGTTCAGGATTCCGTCCTCGTCCAAGTCGCTATCATTGCCCTCTGGAACCAGATCCATCGCAGGGTCCGCCGCGATGTTTTCTGCGGATATCCCGCTTGGACCCGCCGCCTCCACGTCCGTAACCTCCGGTGGTTCCAGCGAGAGCTGACCCGGCCGACCCATCCCCTGTGAAGGAGCCTGGTCTACCGCCACAGCTCCCGTCGGTCTGGGCTGGTCTGACTCCTGGTTTGGAGCCAGGCCTGTTCCAGCAGGTGTCGCCCCACTGCTTTTCTTCTTGCTCAGGAGTGTAAACACCCCCGAACTTCCACCGCAACACAGCCTGTTGCCGTTACCTGCAATGACCTTCCAGCTTATGGAATCAACTGAGAGGACAAGTCGGACACCTTTGTGTTCTTCCTTCCTCTCAAGTAGCCTCCACGCGCTGGGAAAAGTCCCAGGATTGTGTCTCCTGAGTCTCCTCGTGATGACCTCGTTTACCAGGTTGAGACCCGGGAACCAGGCCATCACGCGGTGGTATATGGGAAGGTCTACAAAGCTCATCGTAATGAGCCTTGCGCCTTCCCACGACCGCAGATCCCCCACGTGGGCCTCCAACCATGCCCTAGAGGATTCGTCCTCACAGACAAAGATGGCTGCCCCTCGAGAGAGGTAGCAGTCAATGTACCTGGGAAGGGCCGCCTCATCTGGGAGCCCATCTATCAGCACACTGACCGCCTCCTGGACCTGCTGCACTTGTACGTCGGTAAGTTGAGTCCCAGGATAACCGTGGGACACGACAGCCACTCTGAGACCCGCTTGGGACGCACGCGCATAGCTAATTTGCGCATACGTCGCAGTACGAGGCTTCTTCCGCGAGGCTGCGCCCTCCGGCGTCCCACCGGCAGACCTCTGCCGCTTCCCGTCGCCAGGCCGCTTTAGGGCCTCCGCTGACACACCGGATTGCGCACCGTCTAGCCCAGATGGCGGTTGGGTCCGTCCAGCCGGGGTCCCAGAAGTGGTGCCCCGACCTTCCGAGCCCTCCGTCATCTGCGCCTCTCTCCGCTTCCGAGCCCTTTTCCTTTCGAAACCTGGCCGAGACTTCTTCTTAATTTTTAGAGAACCCACCCTTTCTGCTAGCTCTCTCGCTAAGCTTCTGACAGATTCCTCTGTCAGAGTACGATCAGGATCCCCTGGTGAGGGGCCGCCTGGATGTTCGGGGTCCCCTGTAGAGGGGACCTCGGGGTTTTTATTATTTTCATTGGGTTCCATATTGTTCCCACGAGTATAGGGGAAGTGGTGGTCGACGTCCGCGGTGCCCCTACACGGACGCAAGGCTGGATACACTGGGAGGTCGTCCGGTGTCCCAGAGGCTCCGTTTAAGACGCCACCCACCCCTCGGCACGGAATCGCTTAACACCTTGGGTTGGGTAAAGTACCATTGCCCATGATGACCGTTGAGCTGCAGGCGTCCCAGATATACATCCGAGACACCTGTGGCTCATCGAATCATTCGATTGGCCGGGCTACCGGCTTTCCGGCGGGTCTCTTCAAAAACTGATCGAGGCGGTCCACCGCAAGACCGGCACCCCGTTGCCCCCCCTACACGGTCGCACACGGTTCAGCGCCCAAGGCCGCCCCGCAGAACGAACTCGAGGACGTACGGGTTGGATTTTGTAGGAGTAAAAGCGTGAAAAGCTGCAGAATGTTCTAGCGCTGTTTGTAACTCCCTAACGAATAATAATGGACGGTGCCACGTCATTTAAGAACACCACGTTTCCAAAGTACCTGGATCGATGGGGCATCGAATACCATTTTGGAACTCCAGATGTGCATAGAGGAAATGGGCAGGTGGAATGCTATATGCGAACCATTAGAAATCTTATGAGAGTTAAAACCCAAATAAGGACAGAATGGCTGAACGGACTATGGAAGATCCAACTTGTTCTCAACTCTACTATGCAAAAATCCATAAATACAACTCCTTTGCAGTTGCTTTTGGGTATCCGAAGCTCGACTCCGATGATACAAGCTGTGTTGAAGGATGTGTCTAAGGATCTAACTCCTTTGCGCAACCGAGATTTGGATCGACAGCGATTAGCGAAAAGGCTATTCGTCGCACAAAATTACAACACTGTGAACAAAAAAAAAAAGGGACAAAGTGCAATTTTCAGTCGGTGATCTTGTACTGATGCACCGGGACTCTCAGACACACATAAGCAAGAGCGACTATGAGTTTCTTGGTCCTTATGAAGTGGTTAAGTGCTTGGAAAATGGACGTTATGAGATTAAGAAGGTTGGAACAACCATCATAACAAAGGCAGCTGAGGAACAGCTAAGATCATGGCCTGTACAGTGGTCCTCCAATGTTGATATGGAGATATACTTGAATTTTTGGAGGCTGAGGAAGAACCAGGTCAGTAAACTTCTGGTTCCATTCTACGATGTGCTGTCTTGATTAATGTTGGTCTCTATCTCGTCAGAAGTAAAGCCAAATGGAGACCGAGATCTCCATGGAAACTGCAACCTGGTCTCTGTCTCGTCAGTAGTAAAGCCAGCTGAAGGCTGCGGTCTTCAGGGGGGTTGCAACATGGTCTCTGTCTCGTCAGTAGCAGAACCAGCTGAAGGCTGAGGTCTTCAGGGATACTGTTATTTTGGTCTCTGCCTCGTCAGCTGCAGAGCTAGCTGAAGGCTGAGGTCTTCAGGGCTATTGTAAGATTGGTCTGTCTTGTTAGTAGTAGAGCTACTAGTACTGAAGTTATAGAGTTGTTATTTTAATGAGACGGTCGTCGCCATCACTGAGAGGTATGAATAAAAACGAAGTAGATGCTTATACTACAATTTTAAGAATCTACTTCAAAGTAAATACTTCGCCATGAAGTATCCAATCAGTTCCGGTAGTATTTGCTTTACGTCGAAGTACTTACTATCGTGCCTGTAGTATCTACTTTTATTCCGAAGTAAATGCTTTAAATTGAGTAGCATCTTCTCCTTTCCACAAGTTTCGACAGGTCACACTTGTTGTTTTATTTTATTTGAAATATTCACATACTTGGTATTGTACGGCACGCGCGTTAAAATGTCTTCCGACGAGGAAATGCCAAATCAAGAAGAGTCCCAAAATGAAGATTTGCAGTTAGCCTTTGTTACGATGTTAGAAGACTACAAAATTATTCTGGATAAAAAAATGACACCTCCCGTTAAGTCTGCCAAAGACAAAGCACTTAAAGAATTCACAGAGACGTATAACAGAAATACAAAACAAAATTTGGATGCAAAACAGGTATTAAAAAAAGTTAGTAATATGAAAAGTAAAATTAAAAATATTACCGATATGAAGAAAACAGGAAATAGGAAAATTAAGTTAAATGAGTGGCAAAAAAAATTTTTCAACCTATGGAATGGGAGTGAGAATCCAGTAATTCAACAAGTGCCAGGTACTGTATTATTTGATATTATATATTTTTTCTTCAAACGTCAGTAAATCATTTATTGCTTGACTTGTATGCGGCCACGAAGTTTTATTTTTCATCAGCCGGAGCTTCACTTTTTACTTTTCCGCGATTAATTTCTTGACATTTGAAGAAAAACAGCATATTTTACTTGGAGGAAAAGTTAATTTTCATGGCTGTCTAATTCAGGCTCGTCATAAAATCACTTTTCCTCCATATAAAATCATAATACTATTGTGGTGCAAAATTTTTAATCTAATAATGTTTTAGGAGGTGTAACTGCGAGCACCAGTCAAGACGTTGATATATCATTGACCGATGAAGAGAATCAAATACCTTTTTGTGATGATAAAGAATTAATGGCTAAATTACGAAAGAAATTACTACTTCAACAAATCAACACTGCCGCAGCTCAAGAAAAAGCTGCTATAGCTCAAGAAAAGGCCGCTCTAGCTGTCGAAAGGGCCGCAGGAGCTGTAGAGCAATTCGTAGAAGATTACTTTGCACGACAACAGGCGAGCTTTTGAATTCATTTGGATTCAAAAATACCTACTGATTAATATGTTTTTTTTTGTTAAAAGAGAAATAAGGTTTATGTTTATTATTTGTATAACATGTTTATTAGGTTTAATTATTTTGTCAGAACCTTCATAAAATAAATATGTATAAAATCCAAACAATCCAAATATTTATTTACTTTTTCAACGCTGTCTGTACATCTGTACAGTGTTGCAATTTCATTTCTAAACTGGATACCTCGGCGTCGGACTTCACCGTTGTTTGGTTCGGCATATAATTCAGGCATAACTGCTTCTTCTTCTATGTTCATTTCATCAAAATGTTCATCTGGATCGTTCAAAAACTTTGCACAATTATGTAAAATAAATGCACACATAATATATCGACATGTTCTATCTGTTTTAAGTCGGATTGTATAATTCAACATAGGAAATCTTGTTTTTAACTGGCCAAAGCATCTTTCTATAATCACACGTTCTCTTGCATGTATTCTGTTAAAATACTTTTGAATGTTTGTTATGGGATCTTTGAAAGGTGTAAGCATCCAAGGAGTTACACCATATCCAGAATCACCCAAAAGACAAACTCTTTTTTGATTATTATACATAATAGGGTAAATAGGACTATTGTACCATATTCTAGAATCATGAACAGACCCAGGCCAGGAAGCATCAACACTGGTAAACATTTCTCTGCTATTACATGTTGCTTGTACATTTATTGTAGAAACTCCTTTTCTGTTAATATATTCATCGCCATGTACATATGGTTTTATAATTTTCACGTGAGTGCAGTCAATGGCGCCAATGACATGAGGTATTGTATTATGTGCTGCCCATTCATCTTTAGCTCTGTTGAACATAGCTCCCGTAGCAGGGAATTTAACCCACTGATTTTTCTTGCTACAGATTTCACGTGATACCTTATCAATAATTTTTGAAACGGTTGTTTGATGAATCCCAACATCAAGTCCAACGCCTAGCTGAAATCCAGGGTCTCCTGAAATAAAGATATAAAAATTAGATTATTTATCCTATTTCATTTATTGAAACATACCTAAGCTTCTTAAAAATACTTCCATTTGTTGGATGTGTGTAAGAGCACCGCCTCGAGTTTCATTTACTTCTGGGAGAAATATATTCGCTAGGTAAGATACGTTTTCTCTACTAAACCTAAAAGAATAAACAATTTTAAAAGTAATTAAAAACAATAATAATATTATTGTTAAATTACCGAAATATTTTATGATATAAAATATCATTATGATAGCGGCGTCTTGCATTATATATTTTTCTGCTGCGTATTCCTTCCATTTTCAAAGAAAACTAAACAAAACTAACCGTAGTATTCTCTCTGAAGTTGCACTTATACCAACTTCGCAAAAGTCAAGCATATACTAAATTCCTCTTCAAATTAGTAGCATCTACTACAAGAAGTAGGTACTTTCAGTAAATACTACTTGATATAGTAAGTTCCGGTAAAACAAAAAGTATCTACTTGAAAATGTAGCTTCTTCTCAGATTTGAAGTACATACTTTGTAGAAAATGCTAATACTTGTAGTATTAGAAGGTACTTCATTTTTATTCATATCCCCCCACTGTTAAAGATTTATTTAATTGAATTTACGTGCAATTCTGTAATCGAATTGTGAATATTTTGGTCTTAGCACCGGTTGTGGTTGATTCAGATTTGAATCATATTTGTGAGACAATAGTTGTGGCAAGTACACGGAGGGTTTTGCATATGCTTGTGATTCACAGATTCGGCCTGTGGTGCAGAGGGCGTCGAGAACGTCACAGCCGTCAGGAAGGCCGTATAAGAAACCAAAAATTTGGCGAGCCGCTGCCGGTCACGGAGGAGTACTGTTGTGTGGTTGCTGCTCTGATAGCTGAGGAAACGACGATCGGCCGCCGACCCTGGCAGAGCGAGCTGTAACGTCGAGCAGTGCAGATCGTGCTCAGATAATCTGCCACTCCGAAATTACGTTAAATCGTTGTGCTATTATTATTGGTGTTAATACAAGTTGATTGGTGGAAAATTAGTTTTTGACTATACGTGTTTCTAACAATGTATTTGAATTGATTTCTAGTATAACCACGAAACAAAAGCTTGCTTTTGGGAATTAATAAATCATTTTTAGATAGATTTTATACTAGCATATTACCCAGACCACATTTCAATTTATATTCACTAGGGAGTAAGTAATATTTTGCACTCGTAAGGCCTTTAACGGTTCCATTTACATAAACTCTTCCACTATAGTCATTGCTTTCAAAGGGTATTGTACAAATTTCATCAATTTTTACTATGGTAGCTGCACTACATACTAACTAAACTTTTGAATCATTATATGACGGCACGGGAGTTCTTTGAAGTATCGACTGTCTCGCAGTTTTGATTATACTAATTGAGGGTCTTTGAGTGTAAGCATGTACTAGCAGAAGATGACTATTGAGGTATCATTAACTATTAGAATCTCTACATCATATTTAACAATACCTTGAACTTCTATGGTAACAAATGCAAATCCCTTGGGGCGATATGGGACTTCACCTAGTCTCATCAACAAGAGTGCTTCAACGTTTCGCCATTTTAGTCCATTTTGTTTTCATCTCCAAATCGCAAAAAGGTGCCATCACTTCCAAGATCAACATGACAGCTAATAATATAAACATTCATTTTAACTAGTTTTTTGTATGACCAGCTAGAATCGTCAAAGCTGTTTACATGGAAGACTGATTATTTTTATTTTGATCAAATTGTACACATTTTAAGAAATTTAGTAGCTGCTCCACGTCTGTAAATTCTGCAAATAAGCATAGTAATACGATGTTGGTATTCTAAGTGATATGCTATTGCAGGTGGTCCCTATGGAAAAATATATAGCCTGCATGCATTGTATTATAATGTCCAAATTGATGTTAGACTTACTCTTTTGTCGACCAAACATAAAATCAATGAAATAAATACACAGTAGTTCTTTTTCTTTACTTACGTTTCGTACAGCACAAGGGCGTGAACAGAACAAATTTCCCAAAATTTCTCTTGATCCCACTTCTGAAGATGTTGGACCAATCTGCTGATTCAAATATGTAAGACCAACCTTCCAGTACAACGTATTTATTGTTGAACGTTTACAGTTATTCTTATATATAAACTTCGATGACAAAATATTTATGACGGGCTGTCCGAGCGATAACAACATTCATCTCCACGACAACTGATCCGCATCATTAGTAAGCATAGTATACGAGCAAGAATTCGCACTCTATCGTTGAGTTAGTCTAAGGTCTAAGGTATTGTTAACACATGAAGGTGTAAGGTCTCCTCTATCTGTTATCAAGCATTTTCCTCACAGCAGTAATGTTTTCCTCTGGTACTGACGTTCGCGGCCTTCCTTCCCTCTCAGCGTCCTCCAGAGTGAAATTACTCCTTTGGAATTATCGATACCTCCTGAATATAGTCGTACAATAAGGACAATCATTCTTTAATGCAAGCATAATTTCTTCTAAATACTGGTATATGCTTAAACCACGCGTAAGGTTTATACCGTAAAACTGCCCTTATCTCACTATGTGACCACGATGCCATAGTCTGTACTTTACACTGTCAATACGAATGAACAACGAAACAGACGTGCTGCTGGCGGCTACTATGCACTCATGGACATGTCTCAACATACAGTAATATGTAGCCTCCTGCGTCCGTTTATTAAGTCATATTGCAAAACTTTTATGGTACCCTATGTATTTACGATCTTCGAACAAATCAGGTTGAGAATATGAATAAATAATTTATAGATCAATTCATGAATCTATGATGAGTGAGAGTACTGAGTCAATCTACTTGATGACTCCTTTGTTCCTAACTAACGTATTAATCGTTGCCTATATTTTGGAATATTTATACATTTAACTATATTTCATTAGTGATATGTTGTCGCTCAACTCACGCTCGCCATTATCATCCTTGAGATAATCTTGTATTATTTTCTAAAGATATGATATGCAAATTTATTTTATATATACGAGTATATACTTGGTAGTATTTTTAAAATCAGTTTAGTGCACAAGGCATTTCCGGGAGCATCAAAATGAGTTATACCCACACCAGAGAGAGTTTGAAAATAGTTTCGTTGGATGTCAAGGATGTGCGATTCCCCACGTCACTGCATGCTGATGGGTCCGACGCTATGGTAAATATTAGAAAACATGGTCATATGACCAACTTTTCGATGCACCAACTTCTGGACTGCCCTGATGTGAAGCCCATACAGATAATATTGCGAAAACGTATGCTTAAGCTCTGTAATTTTTTGCATTATTGATGAGACGCGGCCAGTAGCGCAGTGTAATGTGACAAAGACCCTTTTTTAAATAACCATGTTATTGGGAATCCATTTCTATGTGATTATTGGTCCGGTTTGATTTGAGTGGCACACGCACATTTCTTAAATTTTATCATATTTCCAAACTTATTCGAAAAACATCGATGCCGCGGGTTTCAAATATTGTAGACTCATTAAGTGTACCTATGACATGAGCCCTTATCTTCTCTTTAACTTATTTTTTGTCGATAGGAACCTTGTCGGTGTTCGCATTTAACGTCCAAGCCGTCAAGATATTTCTAAAGCTAGGCGCCGAATACAAGGCACTAGACTCCTTGTTCTAGAATCACTTTGCTCATATCAAGTTTTTATGCTGACACGCAAAATGAATTGATTTTAACGCTTCATCTAAATTATTAGACAAGTGACGAAAGTCACTGTTTATCTAAATGTATTTAAGATGAAATAGGTGATTAAAACCATAAGTAAAACAAACATAAACTGGCACAACGTATAGAAAAAGGCTGCGCTAGGGACCGCAGACACATTGGTATAAAGAGTGGCAAGCAGTTGTTCATGTTTACAAAGTAACAAATCAGGTGTTTTATCAAAAATCATCAGTAATCTATGAGATTTAAATGTAACCGTATCAAAAGGATCATCTTTCGCGAGTACTATCAAGCACCATAAGTCCGTGGATTTTTTTCAGTTTTATGCGTATGTACAAATGTACAGCATGCTAAAAGTACCACGAGACGTAACTGTTGAATATTGAATGGAAAGGTACTCATGATATGAGTACCATTATGAAATAAATATCATAATATCAATAGAGATATGTACATATAATATTTCCAACAAATATATACTTAGTTAAAAAAAATGGAACACACAGCATACAGTTAGACACAAGCAATGGGAAGTTCTGATTGAATTTTGAAGTGGAAACATTTGCTGTGTCGCTGGACTACCCCAATGATGTGTTGTGACACCGCGTATTCATCCATGGCGTATCCATTTTATTGTGATTTATGTCTTCTTGGGGTATCACATCACAAGCTAGATGTACATATTTGATTCTGAAGAGCTGATAGCGTTGGTGAAAGATGAAGTCACTCTTCTTCCCATCCTATCCCAGACGTGTTCAATGGGAGAAAGGGCTGGACATATAGATCAAGGAAGGAGGCTTTTCTCTTAAGACCGTCGCCAGGCCGCAACCTGGAGCGAGTGGGTTTCCTGACGTGCTGGAACTGCCGCTGATGGTATAACTTCTCGCACGCAAGCTGTCTTTTTCTTCATCATCTTCAGCTCCTATCGCCCTCTTCTTTCGCCCTACGTCTCCTTTCCCGGATCAACCGGATTAAGAGTTCAGGGAGGTTGAATGTATTGATCCTCTCGTCCCATTTGTTCGAACTGATTTGTTCGTTCCCCTCTGTTAGTCCTCTGACATGTATCGATCTGGTACGAGGCTTCGCATATTATTACTTTCCTGGCTAGTATGCCTCTTGCCATATTCGTTATAGCAGTCCAGTTATCAAGAGGCTGCAGCATCGAGTTGACAATGTTGTCCAGAGTGACTTCCTTGCCTAAGCATCGGCTGCATTCTTCTCTATCTACCTCCCATCTGGGACACCTGCAAAAGGTGTGGAAGGCATCGTCCATGGCTCCGCAGTACAGGCAGGATGATTCGTCGCAAATGGCGAATCTGTTAAGATACGCTTGGAAACACCCGTGCCCTGTCAATAGCTGGGTCAGGTAGAAGTCCACTTCGCCATGCTCCCTTTTAACTCATGCCTCTAGATTTGGTATTAGTACCCTCGTCCAGCGACCCTTAGTGGTAACTTGCCATCGTTGCTGCCAGCTTCTCAGCAGTTGATCGTACGCTGCTTGTCTTCTAGAGTTAGTGACATATTCATGCACCTGCCTTCTCATTTCCACTGTCAGGTCTATGGGTAGCGTATTAGAAATGACCTTAACAGGCTCAGCCGATACCGTACAGTATGCAGTATGCAGTGTTAATTCGCAACCCTATCGATCTACTAACTCTCTTCAGCTTGGCAAAATGACGTGGATCTCCAATTTTACGCATCAGTCTAGATAGAAGTGCAACCAGTTTTGCGGCCTTGGTCGCCGTCCTGCTTATATGCTCTCCAAAGGTCTAAGTACGTCAAAGCCTTCCCTGGTCGAGACTATTGCGAATCTACCAAGAAAGATGTTGTAATTTCGTCTTCTTGGTGATTATCACTGCTTCCATTTTTTCTGGGACTAAGGACATGGACCTGCCTCTGAGCCAACAGCTAACCTCTTCTATAGCCCAGTCAGCCTTCTGTTTCAGCTCTATCTCACCTCTGGCGACGACCACTACAGCGAGATCATCCGCGTAGGCTGTAACCGTTGAACAGGACATTCCACATTGTAGATCCGAGAATCGATCCTTGAGGCACTCCTGTGTTCATTTCTATCAGATGATCCCTGCTAGATTCTATCTTGATCTTGCGGTTCTCCAAGTAACTCACAAGCAGGCGCAACACACCACCATCTGATACAATATGTTTCAGCTTGCTAACGATTTGGCCTCTGGATGCCACGTTGAATGCGTACATCCAGAGTTATAAGAGCGCGTAGCTGCCTCTCCCTGTTAACAATGACGTCTGACTGCCTGACAATTCTTATGACTTCCTGAATGGCATCTAAAGTTGATCGACCTTTACGGAAGACTATCGGAGAGTCCACCCACTACATCCATATCTTCGAGAAGTCGATTCAGTAGCATATGCTCCAACATCTTACTTGCCGCGTCTAGTAATGAAATATTCCTATACGAAGATGGAATTCCGTCAGGTTTGTGTTTTTTCTTAGGAAGCACTACATCTGGTAATTTCCAGAAATCTGGAACTACTCCCGTACGCAGCGCCTGATTTGCTACCCCGAAGAAGATTCCAGGCACTTCTTTCACGGCGAGTTTAATGATTTCCGCCGGAAGTTCATCAGGCCCCGGTGTTTTGTGCTCCTTCAATCTAG
This sequence comes from Acanthoscelides obtectus, assembly GCA_963669975.1. Taxonomy (NCBI): domain Eukaryota; kingdom Metazoa; phylum Arthropoda; class Insecta; order Coleoptera; family Chrysomelidae; genus Acanthoscelides; species Acanthoscelides obtectus. The sequence goes on along the minus strand of CAVLJG010000001.1, from coordinate 68,260,352 downwards.
ACGCAGCTTCCTGAAGCTCTTACAGTATAAATAGGGTGCTCTATATGAATCATTATCAACCTGCAGTGCAGGAATTGGTGGAAAAAGCGATCTAATTATTTCCATTCTTATCGAATGGAATCCTATCTGAAGGGCCTAGATGTAGTCTCTTGACCAGTATTTGGTATCCTTTGCCCCATTCATCATTGTCTACATCTGCTAAGAGTCTCTTCCAACAGTTCGGTTTAGATGTTTGAATTAGTCTTCTGAGTTGTTTTCTAGTCTCCCTGTACTCCTGTTTCAATACATTTCCGATTTCCGCAGTCAAGTTCCTCTTCGTTGATGCTCTCTTGGCTTTAATGCATACTTTTCAGGCTTCTGCGATGTCCTGCGTCCACCAGTAGACACTTCTTCTATGGCCACGACTCTGTCTTCTTGGCATTGTCCTGTCACAAACCTTGGTTAACAACTGAATCAGCTCCGCTGCTGTTGATCCAGTGTTCTGATTCATACGGAGATGTAGCTCATTCCGAAACTTAGTGACGTTCAAATGTCTCAGATTTCATCCACGTCTGGCCTCTACAGTGTCTCCCACAACAACCAGCTTGAACACAATGTAGCTATGGCAACTTAGTCTAATACTTTCCAGTCTCGTATGTTAGTGGAGAGACCCTTAGTAGTTAGAGTCAGATACAAGATAGATGCAAACTCGCCTCTTGTAAAAGTTGGTCCTCCACCCTCATTGACCACAAATACATTATGGCCAGCTAGCCTTTCAGTTAAAATATCTCCTCTTCCAGCAGAATACGTCATACCTCACTCCGGTGCCTTCGTGTTGAAATCACCACACATGATAGCTTTATTCCTGGAACTTGCTACAGCTTCTCCCAAATGATAAAAATCAGCCTGCAAAACATGTATTTCAGCATCAGGTGAACAATAGCAACTAAAAACGGTCACTGAACCGATGTCAACCCAGACAGAGCGATCCCCTCTACCATGTCTGGGTATCACGATTTGTTGGTTCCGAATTTTTATCGCAGCATCTTTTCTAGTATCTATATACCAGCCTGGACCATCTGTAAGTACCTTATTCGGTTCCGCCACCACTACTTTATCTGTGTGTGTTATTACTGCCGTGTGTACTGCCTGCCTGCCTCTATCCACATTATGTGAAGATTCTTGTTCGCCATATCGTCTTCCTGCTTGATGCCCCCCCACGTTACATATAGGACAGAACGCTAGATTATTGCAGTCTTTCGCCCAATGCCCTGGTTTAGCGCATTTCAGACACAACGTAGACCTGTCTGCACCTTTGTACTTATATGGGAGATGTCCATGCATCCATCACGTCCAGCACCTACTACGCTCGCTACGTGCACGGATGCGACAGTGGACCAATCGTATGCGAATTCTCCCTAATCTGGTAAGCTTATTTGCCACTGCAATCGACCCTATTATGATTGCCTTCTGGCTTTCTCCATAGGCAGGCCTGAGAGATGTCAGTCTGAAGTCCTTCTCTTCTTCACCCAACACACCATTTATGGCTTCCATTACCTCTTCCTCAGTTGTGGTACTGTCGAGGCCCGCTACGTGAAGTACCATCTGGATTTTCTTCAGTGTCTTCATTCCGCTTACCTGTTTATTTATAGCCTTGTTTAGTTCTTCCGCCTTGCCCTTACCAACTTCTAACAGGAGGTCTCCACTATGAGGCTTATGCATCTTTGAGATTTCCAGCGTTACGTTTTGCAAATTCACCTCTCCTTTTAGACTCTTTACTAGGTCTGCACAAGACGTCACTTTTTACAATCACCCCTTCCCTCTCATTGGCACTACATCTCATCATTACATGCCTTTTCTGCCCTTTCCTGACGAGTCTTATTTGCTTTTTCTGTCTTTGTCCTGGTTTCTCATCTGTACATCTGTAGATGTACACATCGGTTTTCCGAAAAACGACTTCTAGTATCTTCACTAATTCGTTGCCACTGTATGTCTCAATTAATGGTATTGCAATAATTATTCTGTTATTTTCTACCACCAGGTAAGCGACTCCACCCAGTTCCTGCCCTTGGGATCTCAGCTCTTCCAGTCCGTTGTACCGCTCTTTAAGTCTTCTTGCCACACTTTTTCCATCTTAAGATCGCAAATCGTCGAACTACCAGATCGTGCCCTTGGGGAGCGCTCATAACATCTCCTGTCACTGTCTACACCTTTGTGTATATTTCCTGGGGCCATTCCATATTCATAAGTTCGGCGATCTCTTCCATCGAGGATCCCTTGTCTAGTTTCTCTCTGATTCCTTGCATCGCTTCCCACTTCTCACCGTCTACTGCTGCAGTCTGGGTAGCAGCATCCTTTGTAGTAATCCTAATGTCTCCTATCTGAATTTCGGCTCTTCCCTGAAGCGCCCATTCAGTTTGCGTCTCGCATTCCCACGAGTCGCTAAGGCTACTACGTCGTTCTCTAAATAGACGTTGAAGCTTGAGTGACACTCTTCTGATTTCAGCGCCTGTATCATTGGTTTTCTTTTTGGTATTGGTTATTTGTCCAATATACGCTTCCAGTACTTTAGTTTTGGTTACTATCAGCTCCAATAGTCACCAATTTCATCCTTCTCCACATCCGTGCTTGAGAACAACGCTTGTGATCGCTTTCTCTTTGAAATATTGCCTTAAATGGCTTCTGTCATTTTCCATGGGAATTCATTCAGGGAAGCTGATCTTGGTCTTCCTGGTGGCGTCCTCTTTAAACTCTCCCTCCTCTTAAAAAGATCAATCCCCATCGTTTCTAAAGCTTTACTATCCATAATATGTAGTATCGCCAGCGCTTCGTGTGCCAAGGGGCGGGCCGATGTAACCAGGAGAGGGTATACCCTCGGATGTATTCAGCAATCCTACCCCAGTTCCCTGAGGCCTGGCCATCGCTTAGCCGGTCCCGGAATGCGCGGACGGACTGGCATTCGTCCGGAGCAGTGCAAGATTCCGCCTCTTGTACCGGTGGTACACTACCTGATCAGGGCCCGAAGGGGCTGCTCCCTACTTTAACGTCGCAGCCACATATCAGCAGAGAAGGCTCACAGCAGCTCCTGAGGAGCCATGACGTTAAAATGATCCTCTTTGTTCAGTCCATCGCAAGTTCATCATCAACCAGTCCACTTCTGAGTTCTTCGGGTCAGTATCCCTAGACCGGATGTCTTCACCATGACTTCAGGAGTCCAGTCTACCCCTTGACAGTCGCCCGCCCTGGATCAGACACTGTCCAAAAAATACCCTGAGGCTGGTTCTCGCCAGCGGGGTTGGCTACCCGATCTTGATCATCCAAACGCCCAGGGGACTCAGCTCGTTTAGCACCAGCCGGGATGCACGTGCAGCATACTTTTATCAGCCACAGAAGCGAGGTGGGCTTCACATCCTAAGGAAGGAGACTTGAGCGTTATTGAGGCAGTCCGTTGGGAACGGGCATTATCTTAATGAGAAATAGGTTTCCCAATATTCCAAACCTTTGGAGAAATGACATAAGATGCTTTGCCAGATTTTCTGGATGCAACGTTACGCTGTAATAAAGAGGTGATTAATTATCTCGTAAACCGTGGCCGGTTGCAAGATGTGAGACTCCATCTCTCGGAACCACCACGAAACAACCCTTTTGATCCACGACGATACCTTTGTCAGGGGTATTATGAAAAAAAAACAAAAAAATGTCAAAACAAAAATTTCATCTTGCAGACTAGGTAGTTTGTAATGTGCAAATAGTTCATTCCACGTTTGCTTGCTATGATCGCTGTGAGTGCCACCAAAAGCGTCCATCTAAAGAGGAATGACTCAACGACACGACATGCATTGTAAGTTGCTTGTTGGTTGCAGAAATCTAAGTAGTCTGTAGTGTTTATCTATGAGAAGATGTGAAACTTCTATAAAGTGTGGCAACATTGTAAGTTGATCATCACAGTGTTTGTTTATAGAGCCTATAAATGTGGAATAGAGTGAATGTAATTTTCTGAAAGTGCATCATCGTCATAGTTAACATCTAGTGTGTGACTGGGACTGTTTGCAGTCAGTTATTCGGTGTTTTCTTGTGCTATACCTGGCACTGCACCTGCAGGGTCGTACCATCTCGACGTTGCCGTCTTTTGCTGGAATTCTTCAAACATGAGTACCTTCAAGTGCCCTAACTGTTTAATGAATACGTCCCGTCAGGGATCGTCAATATCGTGTGATGGTTGTAATAAGGATGTACACCTCACTTGTGTAGGTCTCAGTGCTGATGAGGTAAGGGTTACAAGTAGTAAGTCCAAGTCAGTCAAATTTTTATGCAACAACTGTAGTAAGTTTATGGGCGAACTAGGTGATTTGAAGAGCTTATTTGAGACCCTTAAGAACGATTTCGCTACGAAAATGTCTGCTTTGGAGAATAAAATTAGTGAGCTTAAGGCTACCAATAGTTCAAACTCATCTGATTCCTCTGTGCTTGAGGAGGTTGTTCAGGAAGTTCATGAAAGAGAAAAACGTAAAAAGAATTTGATGATACTTGGCTTGCCGAAACCGACAGGTACTGATGGAAAGGAAAGACTGGCTTCTGATCAACCTGTTGTTAAAGATTTGCTTGGGGCTGTCGATGGTAATTTCACTAATCTGGGCGTCAAGGTTCTGCGCATTGGAAACTTTAGACAAGGCTCGACCAGGCCAGTAAAGGCAATCTTTCACTCAGAGGAGATGGTTCATACTATAATCAAGAAGACTAATACCCTAAAAAACAATGAAAAATATAAAAATACATCGGTTGCTTTTGATAAAACTCCAAAACAGATGGAGCTCTATCGCTACTTAAAGAGCAAACTGAATAAAAGGATCGCGCAAGGTGAAAGTAACCTCAGAATTAAATATTTCAATGGGGTTCCGAAGATTGTTACTTTAAACGCATAACTGAACCCAATAACAGACCAAATTGTCATGAGAGACTTAAGCTAAGGTGTTCCTACCAGAACGTTCGTGGTCTCAATTCTAAGACGGTGTCATTCTTCAATGCAGTCAGTGACTACGAATTTGATTTAATTTGCTTGACTGAGACGTGGCTGTCTCTGAATGTGAGTGATAGTGAATTATTTCCGGCTGAATACTGTGTGTTCAGATTTGATCGTGACTTTATTCGATCTGGCCTAGTTTGCGGCGGAGGAGTCCTGATAGCCATAAAACGCGATTTCCATGCAATTAGAATTGACGCTAGTGCTTTGAGTCGAAACTTTCCGTCGATTGATACTGTATGTATTAGGCTTATTATTAACCATGAGCATTTTGTTATCTTTTCTATTTATATTCCGCCTTCAATTAATTTGGACATGTTTGGTCAGTACCTTGAAGCTTTGGAAGTATTTAACAATGCATTCAGTAATTGTAAAATAATTGTTGCTGGTGACTTTAATGTCGCATCATTCAACAGTGATGTTAATGATCAGAAGTCTCAATTAATGAGCAACTTTATTTCGTTTTTAGATTTAACTAACTTTAATAATATTCCAAATATAAATGGTCGAATGCTGGATTTAATTTTAGGAAATATCGAAATAGAAGTCCTCAGAGATAATACACCTTCTGTTAAAGAGGATGTTCATCATCCTGCACTGATCATGGAATTCATTACATCCGGATCTCCAACGAAATTCCCATTTGCTAATTCTCCACGGTTTAACTTTCGCAAAGCTAACTTTCCTGAAATGTACACAGCCTTGCAAGATGTTAATTGGACGGAGGTGATCAGTGCAGTTAATGTTGATGTCGCTTGTACCGCATTGTATTCAGTTATCAATAACATCTTTGAGGTCCGTGTCCCTAAATGTAAAAATAAAATGTTTTCGTATCCATCGTATCCCATGGTTCACACGTGAAATTATACTTAATATCAAGAAGAAGGACATAGCAAGAAGGAACTGGAAACGTGACGGTACCAAGTTTTCTTATGATCAGTTCAGTAATTTTAGGAAGCTCATTAAGAACCAGATCAGTGTTGCCTACTCCGCTTATCCAATCTGCTGAGGATGCCATTGTCAATGATCCTAGCAAATTCTGGTCATTTGCCCAGATCAAAAAACAGCAATCTAGAATCCCCCCAAGGATGACGCTTAACGGCAATGTCTGCGATACGCCTCAGGATATAGTGGACAGTTTTGCTACCTTCTTTTCAACAGTTTTTATCCCGTCTGGTCTACTAGGGTCATCTGCTCGAACAAATAATTCTACCGATATCATTTCTTTAAAAAATATAAGTGAAGAAAACGTAATTAGGGCTTCGAAAAGATTAAAGAACAAAATGACGTCTGGATGTGATGGTATTCCAAGTTTTTTCGTTAAAGATTGCATTCATATACTAGCGAAACCGCTGGCTTCCATATTCAACCTAATTCTAAAATCAGAGACATATCCAAATATCTGGAAGACCTCTAAAATATGTCCTATTCACAAAAGTGGAGATATCTCTGATATTTCCAACTATCGCCAAATAGCAATCCTGTGCAATTTCAGCAAGTTGTTTGAGATCATCGCTTATGAAACGGTTTACTGCTCGGTCAGGGGTGCAGTCTCTATTAATGAGCATGGGTCTATGAGAGGCAGATCTACGGTCACCAACTTGGCTCTAATTACTCAATACATTTCTGAAGTACTGGACGGTCAGGGACAAGTTGATGTCATCTACACAGATATTCAGAAGGCTTTTGATCAAGTTGATCATTATGCACTTCTGGATAAGCTTAAAACAGTGGGTATGTCTGATGCAATGCTGTCGCTCATGAATTCATATTTGAGGGATAGAAGGTTATTTGTCGAATATGGTGGTCATAGGTCGAGTTACTATCGGCTCACGTCTGGGGTACCTCAAGGGTCAAATCTAGGTCCATTATTGTTTTTAATATTTATTAATGACTTGTCTTTTGAACTGAAGTGTTTCCATTTGTTTTTCGCTGATGACCTTAAAATCTGCACGTCAGTCAAGACAGTCGAGGATTGCGTAATGTTGCAAGATGACAGCTCTAATTTCGTCATGGTATTCACGAAACTGTCTCAGTCTGAATGTTTCGAAATGTAAAGTTATGACTTATACAAGAAATGTGAACTATTTAATTTATGATAATTATTACATCAATGGTCAGGTTATAGACAGATGCACCTCTTATAGAGACCTTGGAGTCATTTTTGATACCAAGCTAACGTTTACTGAGCATATACTCAATAACTCGTCGGCTGCCACTCGACTACTTGGTTTCTGTATCAGAAACTGGAAGGGTTTCTCCAATGTTGATACATTAATGACTTTATTTTTTACTTTTGTCAGGAGCAAGTTGGAGTATGCGACTCTGATCTGGTCTCCTATATACCAAAATTCTGTCGTGATCCTTGAGGCCATTCAACGTAAAGCTTTAAAGTATTTTCACCTTAAATGCACAGGTTCTTATCCAGAAAGAGGTTGTGACCATAGTGCCCTATTAGAGTCTTTCAATTTGGATTCACTGTCAACAAGACGAAACATATTTGCTTTGCCGTTTTTGTATGGCCTCATTCACAATAAAATTGACTGTCAAAATTTACTTGAAAAAATATGTTTCCGCGTTCCAAGGCTAGGGAGTCGACAACAAATGACATTCTATTGTCAAGCTGGCCGTACAAATGTTATGACAAAATCGCCAAATAATCTGATGTGCTGCGTCATGAACAGTGTTACTGAATCGTGTGATATTTACAGTGACAGTTGTGCATCGATTATTAACTGTTATAGATCATCCAATCTTATTTAGAATGTGTGATGCTATAGATTTAAGTCCAAGAACCATGTCTCTTTAATTGTTATTTTTTTCAGCGTTTCCTGTAATTGGGTTTCACCTGTTGGAAATAAATAAATAAAATAAAAGAAAGAAAGTTGGTTGAGTAGCAAGATCGCATCTGGATGATTATGTGTATTGCTCTGCATGTGTATGAAATCAGTGATATTTGCTAAGTGAGAAAATTATTACTGAATATGCTGCAAATGAAGTATATCTATTCGCTGCATATGTAATTTCCAGACTAAAAAGAAAAATGTGCAACTAATTTCTAGATTTGAATACATCTCAAGTAAATATATTTGACACCAGAAACCAATGTAATTATCATCAACACAGATTATTATATGCACCTATGCACTACCGTTTAGTTCTAGCTATGACTTACAGCTTAGACCTCCAATAATGCCATCTCTGAAGCAGAGCCAAACATTGGTACCTAGTTGAAGCATCATGACGTTTAGGCAACATGTACAGCTACAAAACGAGTTCACAGCAAGTGTACAACAGCTAGTGCTAAATTAACATCTTGTAGAAAAAAACGACAAAATGTCACTTTTCAAGATACGTAATACCCGTGCGACATTTCATAGGTTTTTTGTGATATAACGTTGGTTTTTCTAAAAGATGTTAACTTAGCACAAGCTGTTGTACACTTGTTGTGAACTCTTTTTGTAGCTGTACGTGTTGCTTAAACGTCAGCGAACAGCGATCATAGCGAGCAAACGTAGAATGAATTATTTGCACACTAAAAACTATCTAATCTGCAAGATGACACTTCGTCGGTTTTTTGACGCTTTTTAGGTTTTTTTTACATAATACCGCTGCCGGTACTACAATCACGCAAGACAGTTCCGTGAAGATCCCCGTGTGCATCACATCGCGCTAACAACGTTAATTCAATTTGTAGTTATTTAGTGTATTGAAGATATCCGTTGTTACTGGACCATCTACCATCTTTCTACCTTCAGAAGCACCCGACACACTAAATAATCAACAATTGTTTCGGGAATCTCAACATGTATCCTGCTTGTTAACACATCTTGCCCTCGAGGGGAAACCCACTCTGTAGCACTGGCAATCATCCGCTTCTAAGCAGGTGGACAAATTCAATGTACTTCAAATATCGCTTAATTATTTTTATTTACAGTCTAAATTGCTTTAGAATGACGCCTTCAACCTTATTTTATGCTTGAGAGCTCTAAACTTGGTATCAATAAAAAACTCTAATAAATAGGTACGCGCAGCGCCACCTTCAACTAAGTTAGTTGAAGGTGGCGCTGGTACGCGTTAATTTGAAAATATGGAAGCGCAACTCAATTGGCTTGACTTCACTATTTGCAACCTGTGACCAGCCAATCCGTTGTTGATTACTCAGTCCTATTTGAAATGGCAGGCGTTTGTTCTCACTGTCATTGACTGTCAAGCTGTCACCTTGATGCTCCAGCTTTTCAATATAATTTGTAGTAATAAACATAACCTATAAATAAGTAATTTGTAAATGAATGGTACGGTTTTTTCACGAGAACCCATTACGGTAAAATGCAGCTAATTATCTAATAATATTTCAAAATTCCCCATATCCGCAAAGGACACATAATTCTGACGGATCCGTCAATGCCAGGTAGGCAGAGCCATATCTTGTATTCATCTTTTTTACACTACAGATTTATTTTGTACTTGCTAAAAGCTCTTTTATTTAGAAAAGTCCATTTGCAAACAAAACACAAAACGCTACAAACAAGTTTTACTAGATTTACACCCGACGCATTATTGCCAACGTTGCAGACTAAGACAAAAAAGTCACTTGCTGATCAGCTGTTCACTTCAGTAGACGGGTAGACGCCAAAGCGTGATGGATATTCGTGAAATAAACCCTATTTCATGGGTATCCATCACGGTAGAATGACAGCTGGTTATTCAGTAATATTTCAAAATTCCCCATATGGATAAAGGACATAATTCTGATGGATCCGTCAATCCCAGGTAGACAGAGCCATATTTTGTTTTGGTTTTCTGTACGCTGCAGATTCATTTTGTACTTGCAAAAAGCTCTTTTATTTAGAAAATTACATTTGCATACAAAAACAAAACGCTACAAACAATTTTCTGCTAGATTTACAACGTTGCAGACTAACACAAAAATGTCACTAGCTGATCAGCTGATCACCTCAGTAGACTTCAAAGCGTGATGGATCCTCGTAAAATAGGGTGTAGGGTATATGGCAAAACTCGACAGCAACCTAACCAAAAATACAATCAAATGAAAAAATAATTATGTTATGACGTCACAGCGACGCGGGTAAAATCAACACTTGCACTGGCACTGTACTTTTAGATATTTAATTAAAAGTAAATATAGACATTTACCTGGATTAAATATATGTTTACATAAATAATCGACATTTTTGCCCTAATGTTTTTCCTCTTTTTTTGGCCCCTAGTTTTAGGGTTTTGGTGCTTACCAAGCAAGCACAGCATTTAACAAAAAAAATCAGACAATCTGTAACAATTTATCTTTTTTTTCATTCAGCATACAGACCCAGACTACTCTTGTGCCTATGTAACAATAGAAATTCAAGCAGGAATTGAAGGATACGGCTTAACATTCACATTAGGCAGAGGTACAGAAATTGTGGTCCAGGCAGTCAAAACGTTGAGTTCGCTGATTGTAGGCCAAGTGGTAACAGATATTTACAAGGAGTTTGGAACTTTTTGGAGAACACTCACCAGTGAAAGTCAACTTAGATGGGTAAGATAGCTTATATGGCGTTTTGGTAGTTAAAATAATAAATATTTATTTGATAAAATGACTGGCTCGCGAAGGTATTGGGTGCTTTCGGTTTCTATTATTTGAGCAATAAACATCAAATAAATTTTGCATTTTGATCCTGCGAAATTCTAGTATTCTACTGAAAATTATATTTTGGCAACCATTCCTCGATATCACATTTATCCTGTAGTATGTGTGTAGTTCCTGCTTTTGTTCGCCGTTTAATGAAAGAAAAGTCGGCTCCAAGAAACATATATACTGAAGAAGGTTTATATCGGGTTTATGCACGACTTAACGTAATCTAATTTAAGGATGAGCTGTTTCTACACCAGTGTCCTCCACATGTTACGCCGCCAGATGGTAACTAGCTAGTGATTTCCAGTCAACCGTTTTGCTGACGTCACACATATTTTTTGACATGATTCGGGTGGTTTCGGTACTCGTCTTACCCTTGGATAGCCCTTTCCATACGGTTTTATGCTCATATTGACGTAATTATAATAAACCTGTGGCGTGTTCCACGACGATTTACGGACCAAAGGGCTTGATTGTAAATGAGTTTCAACCGTTGAAATTAATTTCGACGGCGACTTGTGACGATATATTTTATTCGTTATGATAATTTTGACATCTGATTATATCGATCTTCTATACTCAAATTATCGTGGCAGTGTCAAAATTATCATAGCGTATTGTGTGTGTGTTCGTTTTAGGGTGTGTTTTTCTGTGTTGGACATGTTTTTTTGTGAGATTAATTGAGGCCTAGAGCAAAAAAACGAAAAGCCGCGCTGGCATTGACTCCTAACCATCGACCTTAGTGAAGAGGTACCTGCAGAAGATTCCGGGGCCTGATTCTAAATGAGTTTCGACCGTTGAAATTGATTTCGATTGCGCCTTGTGAATATATACTTGATTGGCTATGATAATTTTGACACTGCTATGATAATTTGAATATAGAAGATCAATATATTCAAATGTCAAAATTATCATAGCGAATCACGAATATCGTCACAAGGTGCCATCGAAATCAATTTCAACGGTCGAAACTCATTTAGAATCAAGCCCCTGAACGCAATCCGACATCGCCAGAGGAGCGCCTAAAGGTCTATTTACACTCAGCCATGACGTGACAGTGCCGTGACGTGCCAGTGATTCTCGCTGACGTGAGATCACAGTGTTTTCAATTCACACCGGTCAGTATTTTCCTCCGTGCTCTGACAGTGCAGTTGTGTTCACGTGAGGTCGAGATGTTAAAATTTTCAGCGGATGAACTTGCAATTATTGCATTAATTCTGGATTTCTCTTATTTTATACTCCAAGTACCACGAATGCCTAAGGCCTAAACACCCATGTTGTACCGTGGTACTATAGGGGGAAACACAGGGGAAAGGTGAGACGCCACACGGACTCTGGCGAGGGAACACGTGTACATGAAACATGCACACATTCTGGCCCCGCCTACGACATTCGCCGGTTGGTAACTCCACGTTCGTCAGTCAGAGACCGTCTACCACCTACGAACGATGAAGAAGAAGAAGAAGAAACGAGAAGAAAACGGAAGTCCTATTTTGAATTAGACTGGTTCTACAGCACGGGATACTCGTACAAATTCAATTAGTTTTTCATCATTCACGTTGTTGAACAATTACAGGTATATAAAAACATTCACGAAATTACTTAAAAACACGGATAAACGAAAAATATCGTTCCAAAATAATGCGATGATCACGGTACCGCGTCGTCGAGGGCACTCAGAACATGGCCACTTCCACGTGCCGGTCTAGTGTGAATCAGTTCATCCAAATTCCAGGAAGAATGTTTTTAGTTTTGCCGGACGGATCACGTGCCGGTCACAGCACTGTCACGTCACGGCTGAGTATGAATAGGCCTTTATGATGACGTTGCTGTGAGTATTCAAATCAGCACATTTTTACATGAATGGCTGAACATATTGAGGTTAATTCAAGGTCACTTCTTAAAATAAAGTTCCATATATTAGCGTGAAGGTACTTTGTTGCTAACTATGAACCAGGTGTACACCTGGCCAATGCTGTTTATTCGCAGCCCACCAAATAAGTAATCTCTTTTGTTGTTTATTGAGGTAAATAGATGTACTGTTGGTAATAACAAATCTGGTAAAACCCAGGACCAAATTAAGTACTGGTTTTTGGTATCACCGTGAAAATTTGTTTACACGTACAAGCTTTCTCTGACTGAGTATTATGGCAATCAAATTTATACTGCTAGACTGGGAATTTATACATATGTACAGAGCAGTATCATCTAAAGGGGCGTGGTGAGATGTCTATGTTTCTGTTTACTGTTAGCTGACCAAATATGACAGTAATACAGGGTGGCGCAGAGGAAACGCATGATTTTCACGTCAGCATAACGTTTTTTATGTTTGTGTAAGATAATTTTATTTTAACTACAGCTAAATAAAGCAATAATAGTGCACTTTTAAGTTAATTATGCCGCTCTTGAAAATTGTGCATTACTCGTAGGATCATTTCTTGTGGTATTCTTGCGAGTTCTTGACGAATAGCAATTTTCAGTTCCTGTAACGTACGGGGTTTGTGAGGGTACACTTTAGCCTCAAGGTAACCCCACAAAAAGAAGTCACATACAGACGAATCTGGGGGGTGTGGAGGCCAAGGAACATCGCCGAAACGGGAAATCACATGTTCAGGAAACATTTGTCGAACACATTCCATTGATGCTCTCGCTGTGTGAGCTGTGGGACCGTCTTGTTGGAAGTACAATTCACCCATGTTTACTTGTTGCCGTTGAAGTTCGGATAACATAAATTCTTGTAACGTGTGTAGGATACGAAAGAGATATGATAATAGCAATATAACGATAAACGTGAAAACATCTCATCTTAGAAGATTTAGAAGTACCGCCCCATACCATTTCATTTTCACTACATGGACAGTACGTAAACAATTCGATATGGCCAACAATGACAGGGTAATATTGAATCACTTACTTGGTGCCAAAGACCGGGCTATCACGCTGGCCAAGGGCCGTTGTGTCAATACCCCAAAGCTCCGACGTTACCCCTGAATCAGAGGTAACCGAGCAATATGGCTATCATTAAAGTAACAAAGTAACAATCCCTTCACACATCCTGCCATGAGATACATTCAGACTCCAGCGATTGCCAAGAGAAGATAGTTAGCGGTCATTTAGACCAAGGACGTCACTTCGGCCAAAGGCCACCGTGTCAACATCCAAAGCGCTCCGACGTTTCCCCTGGTAGAGGAAACCGAGCAGTAAGTAACATAACTACCTCAACCCAGCAAACAGGCTCAGAAAGGCCCATAACAACTGCCAGAACCTGGAGGCGTCCCACCTGCGGATATTCAATAACAGTCTTAAGCCATAAGTTAAATTATGAAGGTAAAAAGTATAGCATCTTTATAAATATGGCTTAAGACATTCATGATCATGAGTATAAAAGTATATATTATGGTTATCAATTCATGCAGTACAGTAGTATAAAGGAAACACTCTGTGATTGCTCACCTTTCAGGTAACCAAAACACTACACCCAATAGCACATCAACACTGTAATCAATTCCTTAAAGTGCACTACTTGGTCTGAGAAGCGATCTCCTCCACGCAATAATTGAACTGCATCGCCAGCCTCGCCCGTATCTTTAAGAAAGTTGATCTTGGGAACAAGTACCCAGAGAAGGAATGGAATGTGTAATATAAACAGGCGTAGCGCTGAGTGACACTAAGCAGCCTTGTGAACCTTCTGGAAAGGTTTTGTGTGCTACAAGGTTGGACTCGCATGCAAAAATGTGATTGCTCACCTTTCAGGTAACCAAAACACTACACCCAATAGCCCATCAACATTGTAATCAAGTCCACAAAGCGCACTACTTGGTCTGAGAAGCGATCTCCTCCACGCAATAATTGAACTGCATTGCCACCCGCACCCGTATCTTTAAGAAAGTTTATCCTGGGAACAAGTACCCAGAGAAGCAATGGAATGAATAATATGAATAGACGTAAGGGCCGTCGCGCTGAGTGTCACTAAGCAGCATTGTGAACCTTCTGGAAAGATTTTGTGTGCTACAGGGTTGAACTCGCATGCAAAAATGTGTTTGAGATATTTCGTAAGCTTACACATGTATACATAACGTGCTGAAGTAACTGTTACTGCTCTTTCTTCCTCCTCAAAAAAGTAAGGACCAATGATACCTAATTTACTAATTCCGCACTACACAGTCAATTTTTCACTATGCAAGGGTCGTTGGTGTAGCTCTCGAAAATGTTAATGTCGCCATGTTTCATAAATAACCATTAACACAATTGCGATACCTTTTAATAGATACTGTTATTATAAAGCTTTGTATTTAATTGATAAGCAAGCGCACGCTCAATGTATATTCAACGTGCACGAGAGATATTTCATCTCTCTCTCGCGTTATAAATACTTTGAACAAAGCGAAGCAATCAATTTTTGGAATCTGTTTAATAACAATTCTTGGAGCAATTTTGGGCCTAGTCACATGCAGATTGTTTAACAGGGGTCCTTGCATCAGATTATGCAAAAATCGGAAAATTTGTCCCAGCAGATATTACGATATTACGTGGAGTATTATCCGAGTTCTGTGACTGATTATCAGTGCATTGGCGCCCGCGTGTGGGGAGGGGCCACTTGTCAATGTCGAGTCTGATGTCGAGGCTGGTCCGCAAGTACTCGTAGCACAAAACACTATTTTATCTGCTACCTTGACGTTAAACATTGATTTTATTAGTGTGTTTAATGTGGATGCTCATTTCCTTAATTTAAGTTACGTTAGGTCTTGCATGAACCCACCACTAGAGTGTCATCCACTTGGGCTACTCATTTTTGGAATCCTCTACCTCCTCATGCACTAGGTTTTTATTCGGTGTTATACCAGTTATACGCTCCGAAATAGTGGGGGTAACGAAAATGACAATGTGTCAAGATTACTAGGTTATGTTTTTTCATCGTTTTTGTTTTTTTGCATTAAGCTCACATTAAACTGATACCAGACAATGAAGGTTGGTAAAAAAATGATAATGTTATGACCCAGAGTCACAACGTACATTTGAGGTATTCCTTAATAATAAAGATCTCAAGAGAGTGCAAGAATGCAGGTTCATAGCATCGTTTATCCGCACTCTTTTGTTTTAAAATATCAGACTACCCTCTATAAAATCAAATCCAAGCGAATAACCAAATTTTCTGTATTATGTACCGCGGTATAATATGGTTCAAGATGACACCGCGGTTTTGTTGCAAGTTGTTTATTTTAGAAAAGCGCGTATATAATTTCTGATTATTTTTATTATTACTTAATGTAAGCTTACGAAATATCTCAAACACATTTTTGCATGCGAGTCCAACCTTGTAGCACACAAAACCTTTCCAGAAGGTTCACAAGGCTGCTTAGTGTCACTCAGCGCTACGCCTGTTTATATTACACATTCCATTCCTTCTCTGGGTACTTGTTCCCAAGATCAACTTTCTTAAAGATACGGGCGAGGCTGGCGATGCAGTTCAATTATTGCGTGGAGGAGATCGCTTCTCAGACCAAGTAGTGCACTTTAAGGAATTGATTACAGTGTTGATGTGCTATTGGGTGTAGTGTTTTGGTTACCTGAAAGGTGAGCAATGACTGAGTATTTCCTTTATTCTGCTGTACTGCATGGATTGATAACTATAACACTTTTGTATTCATGATCATGAATGTCGTAAGCCATATTTATATAGAAGCTTTGATCGTATAGCCCTAGTTATAAACATACTTTGAGCATATTCATATTTACAAAGATGCTTTGATTATATATTCATAATTATAACGAGGCTCTGATCATATATCCACATTTATAAAGATGCTTTGAGCATATATCCACATTTATAAAGATGCTTGGATCATATATTCATATTTCTATCATTGGCTTACGGACTCAATAATTGCGGATAAGGATAGGGAAGTTAGGTGGCTCATACAGGAGTGACGCCTCCAGTCTGTGGGGGTTGTTATGGGACTTTCAGTACCCGATTGCTGGGTTTAGGTGGTTATGTTAATTACTTCCTCTACCAGGGGAAACGTCGGAGCGCTTGGGATGTTGACACGGTGGCCTTTGGCCGAAGTGGCGTCCTAGGTCTGATGAATGACCGCTTAACCATCTCATCTTGGTAATAGCTGGCATCTGAACGTATCTCATGGCAGGATGTGTGAAGGGATTGTTACTTTAAATGATCATCTTGCTCGGTTATCTCTGATTCAGGGGTAACGTCGGAGATTTGGGGTATTGACACAACGGCCGTTGGCTAACGTGATATCCCGGTTCCTTGACTATATTTTTAGTAACAATCGTTATCTCAGCATATCTGTATATACACCTGGATATCACATATGGTGCTGTGTGCTTAAAACGTGGAGGACTGTGTGTCCCAGGAGGGTGCCCCCGTTCTTCGGGTCTGCGGACCAGTATATGATAAAACAAAAGTAAATAATGATGAATTGGTACCACTGCGGATAATTAATGTAATCCTAAGGTAGTGCATGTTATGAGTCGGTTGAATATGGGAGGTACTCAAGTCATTTTTCTATAAATAGATATTGGCCCCGACAATCCGAACGTATCGCCATTATCGCTTGCCAAAGGAGGATAACTCATCGTTCCGTCACCATGTAAGTGGCTATAATATTATCCTGACATTGTTGCCCGTATCGAATTGTTCACGTACTGCCCTTGTAGTAAAAATGAAATGGTACAGGGTGGTACTTCGATGGGTTTGTGGTTTTCACGTTTTTTCGTTATATTTCTAATATTATCATCTTGTTCGTATCATACATACATTAATAATCGGTGCTTTTTCGTCTACAAAGGTGTATGGAAAGTTTATAAAAGAAACCTTTCATAATTTTAATGGTAGAAATGCTTTTTTTCAGAAAAATGATGGAACCATGGCTTTGTAGCTATGATAACTTTCAATTCTCTAAGGCCCGTATCGTCAGTCGTCCCTACAATTGTAGGGCGCCTTTATGACCTCCTTAAGGTGGGTTCATGCACGATTTAACCTAACTTAACTTAAGAAAATGAGCATATCATGCGCATGCGCGGCCAGGATTGCCAACGTAGCAGTTGAGGCAACATGAAAATTAAATACCCTTAAATAATCATATGTTTAACGTCAAAGTAGCAGATGAAAGAGTGTTTTGTGGCTTATGTGTCACGTGGACTGGCGGACCAGCCTTGACGTTGACAAGTGGCCCCTCCCCACACGCTTGCGCCAATGCACGTCACACAACTCGGATAATAGTCCAGATAATATTGGAACATCTGCTCGGAAAACTCTTCCGATTCCTATTTTTGCATAATCTGATTCAAGGACCTCTTAAAGAATCTGCATGTGACTAGGCCCAAAATTGCTCCAAAAATTGTTATTAAACCGATTCCAAAAATTGATTTGTTCGCTTTGTTTAAAGTATTTTGCGGTTTTTAGGACATTCTAAATAAAAAAATGAGCTTTAGAACTTTTCTCTAGACTTGATATACAGGGTTATCCAAATTAAGTGTCCACCATTAGTAACTTTGTTATTAGTGAAAATACAAAGTTGTTTGAATTAGCAAACTAGTAGCATTTTTAACGCTGGTAAAAATGAGAAATAAAAAAAACAATTGAGAGTCGTTATTTTGATTTTTTTCAGTAAAATAACATCTTTTTAAATGGAAACCCCTGTATATTATATTTTTTTCTGTTAAAGCATCAAATTTTAAACAAAAAAGCTTACAATAACTTTTCTCCTAGGTTACAAATTGTTGAAGTTATGGCCTCCAATCTGAAACAATTAAATTGTATCGACAAACTTTATTTTCAACATCAACTTATAATCTTACAAAATACAATAACAATTTTTTTTAAAGAAGATGCTCGAAAACACCACCTTGTTCTTCAATACATTTTTGGGCACGTTTTTCAACTGCTCGAACTGTCTTAAGTATGGTCCTACCATCTATCTGGGTTATCTTTTCCCTAACTGCAGTCTTTAACGCGTCAAGGTTATCGTACCTTCGCTTGTAAATTTGGTTCTTTAAGTAACCCCACAAGAAGTAATCAAGTGGGTTTAGATCTGGTGATCTGGGAGGCCACTGTATTGGGCCATTTGTTCCTATCCACTGATCATTAAAAGTAGTACTTAGAAAATGATAACTCTCATTGACAATTAATTTGGTATCCATAAAATAAATGACGATCTTCATTCCAACTGTCTCCTCGAAGGATTTTGACACTGTGAAACAAAAAAAAAATATTAGCATAATATCACTGTCATATTTGGTCAGCAAACACTAAACAGAAACATAGTCATCTCACCACGCCCCTTCAGATGATACTGCTCTGTACATATGTATAAATTCCCAATCTAGCAGTATACATTTGATTGCCAAAATTCTGTGTTTAAAAAAAAATTTTCATTGGTGATACCAAACGCCAGTCCTTAATTTGGCCCTTTACCAGGTTTGTTATTACCAACAGTACAGATGTCACAAAAAAAGTTACATGCTACTCAATCTGTTTACCTCAATAAACGTCAAAAGAGATTACATATTTGGTGGGCTGCGAATACACAGCATTCGTCAGGTGTACACCTGGTTTGTAGTTAATGACAAAGTACCTTCACAGTGTTCTGTGAGGTTTTGGAAAAACATGTCATGGGGGGCATGGTATAGATTTAAATTCTCTTTTTTCTTCTGTAGGGGCTATAATTTGCCAACATCACCACTGGTACAGTCTCAGACATGAAAGTGTTTGCATCTATCAGCTATGAAGTCAGTACTACAAGCACAAAATTTTAAGATCATTTCCATTTTTTTTTTTTCGTTCTCTAGAATATAATTTATTTATATATATTTATCCAAAATCCTCTATCTTGGTAAGGGGCAATTTAGGACCCATGTTTATTTTTTTCATGCTGTTTTTTGATCTAATTTATGAAGTAAACATGACCACTGACTTTAATTATTATAATTTTTAACATACATGATTTTTTTTATCAATCCGCCCCGATGTTCAGCTCTAAACTGTCATGCGTAAGCAAGCGCAAATAATTTTTCATACAAGTATCACCGAACCATACAGCGATATAAAATCGATCATACATCACGATATAAATATCGACTATCGACTTTTGTACAGTATCGATGGCTCGTAGCCATCTTCTAATTCCAGCTGTAGCGATCAGCTGACCAACGCTAGTGATCCGATTGGTTGGTTCTTAAGGAAAAGTTCAATATATTGAACTTTATTTTAAGAAGTGACCTTGAAATTAAGAAAACGACCATAACCTCAATATATTTTGTCATTTATGCAAAAATGAACTGATTTGGATACTTACTGCAACGTCATCATTAGGCGCTCCTCTGGCGATGTCCGATTGCGTTCAGGCGACTTCTGCAGGTACCTCTTCAACAAGGTCAGGAGTTGATACCACCGCGGCTTTTCGTTATTTTTGCTCTAGGCATGGCCATCCTCAATTAATCGCACAAAAAACAAGTCAAAGGCAGAAAAACACACCCGAAGACGAACACCAAAACAAATCTCTACCGCAAATTCGTCAACAACTCAAACAAAAACAACAGATGAGTCACTGCCTGGCTTTCTCGCAGTGCTGCCACGCTTCTACCCACCAATGTCGGTAGATCTCAAAAAATAAATCGGTAGGTTTCGGTTTAAAATCGGTAGATAGCCGGTTGCGCCATAGGCTTCCCCTAGAACGCTTTTAACAGATAAAAAATGAGGTTAAGCAATAAGCAAGCTTTTTCTACGAATTTTTTTTTATATATCTAATCAGTAGTTTTTATTCAATTTTTTTTAGGTATTTGAGCAATGGAAAACAAATACTTTATGAATAAATATATTTTATTCATTACTGATCAGTTTCGGGCATCAGAAGTACACAAAGAATCTAAATATACATTGTTAACGTAATAAAACAAGAACAACAGAACAATATAAATCGATAATTATTAAGTTGTTTAGTCATTTTCACTCTCTTCAATACCTTTTAGTGTTTTATTATCCATTTTTAAAATAAGTTCTTTGCGTATTTTTAAATTGAAACACTTATTATTACCTAAGTACTGTTTAGTATGTACTAATCCCGTAATTGTCTTTGTATTTAAAGAATTTCTTTGTTTCGTTTTCATTAGGTTAATTTCTGAGAACCTTCTTTCAACATTGGCGGAAGAATGGGGTAAACACAATATATTAAAAGCGAATTGGCTTAAAATTGGAAACAAAGGCGTATCGTCACCTAAGCGATATTCACTTACTTCCTGCCAAAATGTCTCGACTTGATTAGATAATTTTACAATATCGGTATTACGCAAAAGACGCCATTCATTATCAAGTGATTGAAGCGCTTCTTCCTTAATTAAGTTTGGAAAAATCCTGGCCACATCTGAAATAGAAGGTATAACTCCTGTTTTGACATTTACGAGATCGAGAAAACTAAACAATTTAATTGGATTATTTTTAAGCGGGAAACGAGTAAGGATTTGATCACAACTTTCAATATAAAACTCTAAACATCTAAGCCTAAAAAAATGTATTTGCTCGCTGGATATTGTAATTTCTGATAATGTTTTTGCCACATTAGCTCCAAAATAAACATTTTCTATTGGTAAGTAATTTCTGGGATTTTTGTAGTCAATATTCTCTAGAGATGTTGATGTTAAATAATCGCGGTTTAAATAACAATCAAACATGGTTTTTAAAACAGTGGATATGTTTTTATATATAACATGTATTCTTGGGCTCTCTGCTTGCATATCCTTATTTAAATTATTGAAAAAAGGCAAAGCAAAATCTAAAAATTGCAAAAATAAGAGAGTAGTAGGGTCGTTTAACCTTTTCAAAATTTGATTCGTAGCTAAAACATCATTTTGGAAAACAGCGTCAGTAAAGTATAATTTTAATGGATTGTATTGTTCTAAAATACGACTTACTACACTTTGAACAGAAAGCCATCTAGTCTGTGATGGGTGCAGAATTTTATGTGTTTTTATGTTACAAAAAGCCTGAAAGTCACGGAATTCTGAAGTTCTTTTTGGGCTAGAATTAAAATAATTATGAATATCCCTCACAAGATCCTCGACAAACCTTGGTATTTTTTGTGAAGCGTAAGAAGCGCAAAGGTGGAATGAATGGCATATGCACTTCATCACAAACAAAAAAGGAATATCTTTCTTTAAAAGTACCATTAATGAATTAGTTTTGCCCATCATGACATTAGCCCCATCCGCAGAAAATCCAATTAAATTATTTTTATACAGAATATTGTTAGTTTTAAAAAGGTCTATAACAACGTTATATAAAGTTTTTGCATCAGCATTTGATAAAGGTAATAGAACAAAAAAATTGTCTTTTATTACATTATTTTTTCGATACCTCACTACGGAACAAAGTTGCTTAGTGGTGCTAACATCCGTCGATTCATCTACTATTAATGAGAACTTATTTTGCCTTAGATCTTCGCAAACGTTCAAAAATTCTTCCTGGCCAATTACATTTTTTACAATCGACGTTGTTTTGGTTCTGCTAGAAGCCAAACCACGAGCAATTTCGGAATCAGAACATATATTTTTTATTAGATCAGGCAAATGCTCCATAACGGTAAATGGAAGATTATGTTCAGCTACAAACGCCGCCAGCCGTATCTCAGCTAAAAAATGATGGAATAGAATAAAAAAACCTTGCCACAATTATAATGTTACAATGATCGATGCACGTAGTACTATATCATATTGTTAAATGATGCAATTTTATACAACAATGTTGAATAGTGCGGACGTATTATACAACATGTTATATAGTCTGGATGCACCTTAAGACAAAAGGTGGAGAAAGTCACGTGATGGGTCTGGAGGAAGGAAAGAGAGCTTCCAGTAGCATTCCGACATCCAATAGAAAATATATTTTGAGCATTGTAATGAATCTTGTACTACATTTTATAACAGGTACTGCACATAAGTGCATCAATCATTGGGAATTACCAAATAGAAAAACGCAAGTATACCTTCTTTGGTGTCTTGAGCCCTTTGCCTCCTTTTTGTGTCTGTAACAAATTTAGTCATGGACGGTTGATTTTTGATAGATTTTACATTTTGTTCGTGGATTTTTCGCTGTGTATGTTTTATAAGTGAGTCCTTTCCACTGGATATATTAATATCTTTATTGCATGCCTTGCAGAATCCAAAATTTTTCCCTTTTAGGCTTTTAATAAGCCAACCTGTGAAGCGTGGTTCTTTCTCCCAATCTGATTTGTAGGACTGACTGTATTTCATCTTCTTTTTTAAACCGTAACTGGTTCCTTCACATCCACTATCAGCACTGTCACTATCACTATCCATATTTGTTTAATAAAAATTAAAATCCAGAAAAAATCAAAATTTATATCAGAGAATATAAATTTAATCACTACTCTTCAACATACTTCTAAACAGCCAACACCAACAGAGTATTAATAATATAAATCGTGTATCGACTATCGCGTCCTGCTGGTGTTAGCCAGGGGAATACCCGAGTCGCGTCGGGGAATTACCAAATAAATTGTATTTTGTAGAAATCAGTTATCGGTATTTATTTTACGATTTGGACGTGTACCACTAGATGTCGCTAAATATAAGAAAAGAAGAATAAACTGGGATGTTTTAAGCAAACTACAGAATATTTATAAGTAGCTTAGAGGGTAAAACATATTATTGTAATTTAAAAATATGCATATTTAGAAACGAAAAAAATCGGGAGATTTTTCATTAGAATCGGTAGATCGGTAGATCTCTTCTAAAATCGGTAGATCTACCGATAAATCGGTAGAGGTGGCAGCACTGCTTTCTCGGCAAATCGTCGTGGAACACGAGTCACCATAGAATTATTATAATTACGTCAATACGAGCATAGAACAGTATGGAAAGGGCTATCCAAGGGTAAGACGAGTTCCGAAACCACCCAAATCATGTCAAAAAATGGGTGTGACGTCATCAAAACGTTTGACCACCACTGGAAGTCACTAGCTAGTTACTATCTGGAGGCGTAACATGTGGAGGACACTGGTGTAGAAACAGCTGATCCTTAAGTTCGGTTAGTTTAAGTCGTGCATGAACCCGACATTAATTGTCATAGTTTTCTACTTCTCCGTGTCAGCGCTCTATTTTGAGGTTATGTCACAAACATCTATTTGCATCAAATTGTGCTTGCTTTTGAGTTATATCAGGTTTTATCAGTCTGAAATTTCCTACAATTTAAAAAGAAAACATATCTTCACAATAGGAGAGCGCTGACGCTGACACGGGACAAGTGTAATGTAGACATTTTTGAAGGAGAGAAAGAAGTATGACAATCAAGGAGGCCATAAACGCGCCCTACAATTGTAGGAACGACTGACGATACGGGCCTAAACTTTTCCGCATGTGAAAGAAAACATTTATTGATTTAGCAGAAATGATAGGAACAAGCGATGAAAAAAGATATTAACAAAATTGTCATCCAGTGAGCTTATATGGTCATATTTTAATATTCTTGTGGTCTATGCCTACACATGATACTTTGTTAAGCATAGAATCTAGATTTAAAGGGTCCCCAACAACAGTAATGAGTATAACTAATAAGCTGCCCTACTTTATGCTACAATTGAAGTCAGACTGTAACAATATAAAACTACTGCTGGGTTGGGTAAATACCACAATTTTGCGATGATAACTATGACATATAACAGCTGATTCATGACGTCACGGATCTTATAACCAAACTGATAACCACACTCGCTTGAACGGATCGGTAAATACCATTTTCATTTGGTTATTCGCTTGAATTTGATTTAAGTTTCAAGTGAAAACAGAGTGAAATTCGAATTACCCTAATTTAACTTTTTTCTAACTTTTATGTCACTTTCATACATTGGAACGTATATATGATATGCTTACTAATCGTCATTGTTTGCCAGAGCGGTCCGGTGGACCTTTGCTTTTAGTTAAAAGTCTCGTCGGTCTGTTAGTCTGCCAAGCCTGGCTACCCAGATATAGTTGTAGTCACCGTTCTTGGCGATTAGGTTGTCAACGCCATATGAAATAAGTAAACAGATCGAGTCTCCGTACCATGGGCGCAGACTAATCTTCAGCGCATCTGCTACTCTCTCCAGTACGCATGAAGAGGGTAACAAGGGACCGCCGTTTTCATTCTCACCGTGGAAATACTCTAATAAATTTAGCACGAGCTGTCGGCCTTCTCCAATGAACGTATTTCCGGGCATTGTACAATTTTATATTGAAGATTGATAACAGGACAACTCGAATTGCACGCCGATGTCAAGTGAGTTGTCACTCTGACAAATATGATTGAAGGGCACACATACGTAACGACAAAGTTATCGAGACGGAGACACAACTAAAAAAGGTATGTCTTTGATCTTACCGAACAATCGTTCACACACAGGGGTAGGTTGCATGTGTATGTATGAGGGAGATGGAGATACGAGGGGTACCCCAAAAAAACGGAATAATTTTTTAGAAGCTATTTATTTTCAACTTTTTCATAAAGTAACCTTATCTCCTTAAAAATACTGTCCACTACAACTAGTACACTTGTCCCACCGGTGCTTCCACTGATCGAAACATTTTTGAAGTCTCCCTTAGAAATGTCTGACAGCTCCTCCTTCGTTTTTTCTTGACCTCTACAATGTCGTCAAAGCGGCATCCTTTAATGCCCCTATTCATCCGTGGAAAGACGGAAAACTCGCACGGAGCCAGGTCAGGCGAATAAGGTGCGTGAGGCAGCGCAACCATGCCAGTTTTAGCCAGAAACTGTTGAACAGAGGTAGCTGTGGGCGCAGGTGCATTATCGTGGTGGAAGAACCAGTCTCTTGACAGTCACAAACCGGGTCTTTGCCGAACACTGTTTCTCAATAGTCTTACAGCCTCCAAATAGCACAAGCTCTCGAATTTTTTAAACATGTTCGTCGATTCGGGCAGTTTACGGACGTCCAGAGCGAGGTTTGTCATCAATCGACATGTCGCCATTTTTAAATCGAGCAAACGACTCGTACACCTGAGTTTTTCCCATAGCATCATCTTGAAAAGCTGTTTTCAACATAACAACAGTTTCAGCAGCATTTTTACCAATTAGAAAGCAAACTGCACTGCAATGCTATTCCGGTTATTTTTGGGTACCTCCTCGTATATAAAAGGGATAGTGGTAGTCTTACTTTGATCCGCCAAGAACGGTGACTACAACTACATCAAACATGCTTAAGGGGAAAAGGGAAAGAAGGAAAGAAAGGAACAAAGCAATAGAGCAAAGAAAAGAAGTAAATAATTTGAAATAGCTTAAGCATTATTGGTTTGACTACTCGAGTAATTTTGTAACTGCAAAATATAATTTTGATTGGTTTTGTATACTGAACTATTTTTGGTTGGTCACAATTCACAATTTAATTTTGATCACAGTAAGAGGCGCGGCCTGGAATGTTTGCGAACTTGATCGACTGTGTAGTCTACTGAATCACGCAACAGAGTGTTGCTGCGCGATTCAGCTTGATTATAACTCGTCTGTGCTTGTTGTTTTTCATAATCCCTTTAGATATGGGATATCAAGATCTCTGTGAATGGTCTCACTTGACTCGTACCATTGGGCGTTGGTGATTGTGCGTAGGACTTGCAGTCTCTGCATGA
Organism: Acanthoscelides obtectus; assembly: GCA_963669975.1. NCBI lineage: Eukaryota > Metazoa > Arthropoda > Insecta > Coleoptera > Chrysomelidae > Acanthoscelides > Acanthoscelides obtectus. The sequence continues at coordinate 68,234,073 of CAVLJG010000001.1, read as the reverse complement.
AAAACACCAAGCTGGGCATGCATAGGTGATTTCGGGTCTTATGACCATTTTATATAACCGAATCTTGTTGATCAAACTTAATTTTGAATTTCTGCACAATAAAGGATAAAGCTGCCAAATAGTAATTTGGAATTTTGTTTTCAAAGTATCAGTATGCCAGGTCAACCCCTTGTCAAAAACTCCAAGGTACCTGACAGATTGATGCCATGGTATACGTGTTCCATTCACTGATATCTCTGATGGGGCACCACGACGTTTTTTAGTACAATAGATTACCTGCGTTTTCGAAGAATTAATTTTGATCAGCCACCGATCCGCCCACTCCAATACTTTCCCCACCGCACTCTGCAGCCTGTTGTGAAGCAGGTTATTAAAACAAGACTAGGCTAGCAGGGCAGTGTCATCGGCATAGAGACAGACTTCACAGTTGCTGGGGCAAGGGACGTCATGTATATAAAGTGAATAAAGGATTGGTCCTAAGACAGAACTTTGAGAAACACCGGCTCTGTGACTGTTGACAACACATTGTTAATTTTGATCCAAAACTTCCTTCCTTCTATAAAAGATTTGCACAGTTTTAGTAGCCAAAATGGAAAACCCTTTTGGATGAGCTTATACAAGAGGCCCATCTGCTACACCTTGTCAAATGCCTTTGATACATCTAAAAGCAAGATACCAGTACTTTTGTTCAGGGTGAACCCCCTGGTTACATGCTTCACCAGTCTAACTGCCTGTAGCTCCATACTATGCTCAGACCGAAAGCCGAATTGCACGTCAGGAATCACATGGTGATCTGACGAGAAATTCTCAAGGTGACGATAAATCACCTTTTCAGCGAGCTTAGAAGGAGCTGACAGCAGACTAATGGGACGGTAATCCTGGGGGAATATCGAACCTGCCTTCTTTGGTATCATGATGACTTCAGCGACCTTCCACGCCTTAGGAAAGTACTCAGTACTGAGCATTGCATTGATTATTGCCATAATATAAGTCAAAGCCTTGAGCGAAAGCAACTTCAGTGCTTTTTTGGTGATTTGATCCTCTCCAGGTGCATAAAGCACATTTAGGTCCTCAATGTGGCCTTGGAGCTCTGCTGGTGTGCAAATGGAATCACAGAGGATTCCGCTGATGTGCTATGCAGAGATTCATCTGAAGAGTCTTCGGTAGAATAATCTTCTGAAAAGGAGTCACCGATGTTAGCACTAATGTTGTCGCCATTTGCTCTGAAATATTTCCTGGCAGATCTTACAATTTGTCGTTCCTCGTCAAGGTCATTGTCCAGATCATAATTAGAAGAGAACTGCCTTTCCATGACTTCAGCAAAAATCTCAACTTTATCCTCAGTCGTGAAAACTATGCCTCCAGGACCATGAATATGTGAAATAGTTGTAGTCACCGTTCTTGGCGGGTCAAAGTGAGATTCCAGTATCCCTTTATATATCTTCATCTCCCTCATACATACAATACATGCAACCACCCCTGTGTGTGAACGTTTGACGGTCCATTGCTCATTGCGGAATTCGTGGAATGCATTTCTCACTTCATGGACAAGATTCGTCGCTCTACGAATGTCATCAGGATGACAAGAGCTTGCTTAATCGCATTCCTTTTCAGAAATTTTCTGACGGATGTCAGCAGGGAGAAAAGGTCTGCCGTGTCGCTGCACTGGAAGCACAGCAGCACGCTATAGAGTTTGGTGAACGAAACTTGTCCACTCCGATTAAGCATCTATTTCGTCCTCATCTGTTTGAGAAATGACTTGTATAGTTCCCAATCAACTCTTTTCCTTGGAGGAGTTTTCTCCTCCACGAAATTCCCATTACCTACCTCCAGAACAACAGGTAGATAGTCACTAGAGATGTCATACAAGATTCTAGAAGCAATACTGAACCTGCATTTTTTAGATATTGCAAAGTCTATAACATCCGCACGGGTATTTTGTAAAAAACCTATAAGATATCACCTTGCAGACTAGGTAGTTTTTAGGGCGCAAACAGTCATTCCACGTTTGCGCACTAGGATCGTTGTGAACATCAATCTATGGAGGAATCACTCAATTAAACTACACGCATTATTGGTTGCATATGTTTTGTGAGGCCTAGATGTCTCTGTCTGTAATTTTTATCTCTGAGAAGAAAGTTAGTTGAATAGACAGATCGCATCTGGACGATTATGTGTTTTGGTGTGCATGTGTATAAATTCAGTGATATTTGCTATGTGAGAAAATCATTACTTAATATGCTGCCAATGAAGTATATCTATTAGCTGTGCCCGACGGGTTATTTATATCTTGTCCTTTCTGAAGACAGGTTATGTTCAAAGTTATAAAGTACGAGAAACTTTGAGGAGAATTACAGAAAATTACCACCGCGCCCGCGTTGTGTGTAGTTACTGTTAGCATGTATATGGCTTGTAAGTCGACAGTGAACAGTGAATATAATTATTTCTTATCGAGGTGATCTTCAACGGAATGCATCCCGCCATATTGAAAACCAAGGAAGCCGCGTCAATGCTTTGCTTCTGTGCCACCACCCCTACCATTCAATCTGTCAGCGCGTATAACATCATATGAAGAGCTACGTATATACTCTCATCCAATAGAGTTTTTTGGGAATATCCCTTAGACCCAGACAATTAGAAAACAGAATTGTCAGGTTGACTATTGTAGCCATTCAATGGCTGCGCCTGCAATGACTGAGTGGTGCTAACCAGGGGACTTATTTATTTCAGGGACCTAAGCGCTGTTGCTAGGTCCACATTCTGCGTGTTCAATCAACAGAGGGGGCAGCGGAGGGGGCAGCGGAAGATGTTGAGACGGCTGCTTCCGCGTATGACTTGTTGTGTCTTTGCGCTATAACTTCCAGACTGCTCCTGGGAGTGAATTTGCAAAAGGCACTGTTAGCGGGATGCGCCCCTCCACAATTTGCACACCCTTGCTCCTTTTGTCCTGTGATGGGCATAAATGTGTCATGTGGTCGGAAGCACATTTTAAACACTCGGGAGGTGCTGTGCAGTAAGACTGCGCATGACCATACCTTTGGCAGCGGTGACACTGCCCAATAAGTCTAGAGTTCTTTTGAACTTCAACTCTGATTGCTAGACCCAGCAGCTCATGTTCATTGAATAGCTGTTGGGACTTTTTAATCTTGGGCAGTATCACGACCACCAAAGGAATAGGTGCACCGCCACCGCGTTTGAATCGGACAATGTGGAGCGGAGTATATCCCCTCAGTTCTAATTCCCCTTTGATCTCCTGTTCCGAAAAGTTAGCGAGTACATGTCTAACTACCGCGTGAATATTTCGTTCTGAAGGAAGAGGGAACGTATGATGGGGCACGTCATCCTCTCTGAACAGGCGAATGATCCTGCGGTAGTCATCCTCAGTTTTCGGCAAAATCCTGATTCCAGCATCAACGGCAAAGCGCGTTCTATTTTAATGCCTAAGCTTATAAGCTTATAAAGGAGTAGTTTAGATTTCGCCACTTGGCCGCATGACGCAAAACAATGGGCGTGATTCGCCCCCGGCGGGGTGCTGTGCTGGTCAACTCACCAGCAATGTGAGATTGTTGAGATAATGCACCGTCAGTCGATGCAATGGCCAAGATCGAGAAGATGTGGTCGCTTCATCGACTGTCGGGATAAGTGGCAGAAGAAGTTGATCCGTTTAATGAAGCAGACGGTTTTGAGGGACTGTCAACTTGAATTTGGATTTTGCTTTTGGAAGAGGTAGAAAGTCATCCATCTTGTCGTATTTGTTCATTTTGTCGCTGCGTCTTTTCTTAGACTTGGTCTGGATGAATCCGTCATTCTGTATTTCATCATCGGTCGATGTCATGTTATGAGTCAAAATTTTTTAATTGACAGCCTTGTCAGATTTGGAATTAAAATTTTGATTATTAATTATTAACTGTGTTACCTAGTTGGTCAGGCTGTCTATTTTACTGTTTCGGTCCCTAACTGTCTCAGACAGTTCCTTTTATTTACTGGACCTGGCTTTCGATGATCAGGCGCTGTATGGTCCTGTTCTTTTCGTCTGCTATGGCTGATGTCATCAATCCATTTGATTTCATCTTAATTTCTATTTTACCTCATTCTGGCTGGGACCATTCATCATCTGGAATGCTGGGGGACAATTGATTTGACCTCCAGAGTCTCCATGTTTTTAAATCGGTTTTGCTATTGAAGAATTTAGAAACTTTCACGAGCAAAAATATGAAGTTTTGTCAATTATCCCTAATACAGGGCCTGTATATGATGTGCTATGATTCATCGCCCACATTGGCCAACCCCGACCAGTGGGTATTGGTTTAGCGCTCACACATTGATGTTGTATAGGAAAGAGATAGAGATACGCTTCTCTTGGACGATCTAGCAAACATTTACAACAAATAGAACGTCGCAGGCCTTGATCGCAGAGAGGTGGAGGACGCGATCTAGGAGCTCCCACATAGACATTGTCATGATTTCAGTCGTCCTATCTCTGTCGAGCGAAGAAGAGGACGAGCAGAGCGTGAACACTAGATTGTATCAAATATGGATTTACGTCGTCCTGAACGTGATAAATTCAGAGCCCAAGCGGATCCACCGCAGTGGGGATTTTGAGCCACAACAAAACCGGCCCAAAGATCAATCAAAGATCCTTGGCTACTCATAATAATTTAGATCAAGCTTGAAACTTGATTGATGAGCTGGAATCCAATATCATTCTATAACAACATTGAGCTTCTCGAAAAAGTTCTGAATATCTGGATAGCAAACCTGTAAAATCCGCGAAACACGAGTTTGGCATTACACGAAGAGCTAGTACCAAGGTGGCGTAATGTTTTACGCGAGAAAATACTCTAAATGGATGATAGGAATAAAAATTCAGTAGCCTACCTGAACTAATGGATTCCTCATACAAACTGTACAAAACTCCACCTACTTCTGTTCTTCTCAAAGAAACATCTAAAAATGGAATCATACAGTTATCTTCATATTCGATAGTTTTTTACTTCTCATTATTCACACGTACGGATAATATAGTATCATCCACATAGAGTTTGGCGAGTGGAACTTCAAAGTCGAATGATGAAACAATACTTCCATCACAAGATTAGTTAGAATATGGCAGCATGGCTTGCCCATTGTTGTACCATCAAACTGTTTATAAAATATCTCAATGCACAAAAAATAACTAGCATCAAGGCAAAGGTCAATGATTATTGTAAGCATGTCAAGTGGAATGTTGGTATATTAAATTAAAAGTAACATAAAAAGTAAACAAATAGTAATTCGTTTAAATCAAGGTGTACATGAAAACAACAATAATGACGGCTTTCTATTACGTCAAGCAAAATTTTGTAACTTTTTTATTAGGATCCATGTTCTGAATATTTTTCAATATACAACAGAACGGAAAAAGCTAGCATAAGTTTTCGCACAAATAAACCACTGTGCATCACAATTTTTTTTAAATGTACTCGTACATATGTGGTTTCGTTTGGCGGCGGGTAAAGCACAGAGATACTTTACCCAGACAACCAGAAAATATGTTCAGAGTAATGTTGACAAATTTTAAGGATTCATAAATGAACGTTTCTTACAGATTGGTCCTGAAAAAGGTGTTACTCACTTGGCAACAGCAGCTATAATCAACGCACTTTGGGACTTATGGGGGAGACTTGTCAAAAAACCAGTTTGGCAGTTACTGGCAGATATGGACCCAGAACAATTAGTAGCCTGCATAGATTTCAGGTAATTAAAAAAAGTCAAGACCAAGTTTTCATTCTCAAGTGGTTTAATAGTGAACTAGTTTGCTCTGATGATATAATTTAAACAAGTTGACGTTTCTGGATTTGCAGGATACGTATGGAATCAAAACATCACGTTTAGTCAGTCTGATCACTCAAAACATAGATAAATAACTCTAATTGGGGCCCGTATTTTCAAATTTTATTGTCCCTTGCTTTGGAACCAAATTCGTTTGAAGTATCAAGTGTCGTGGTTTCATTCCTTGTTAAACGCTGAGTTCATATGTTGTCATATGCAAAAAACTTGTTTTTAAAATGGAAATACCTATCTTGACAGTAATTATATGTCAGTTTCAATACAATTTTGCAGATATTGTTCATGATATCGAATTACATAAAAATGGCGTTAAAGAAAAGGTTGACCCTAGCTTTTTCGTGCAGTAATATTAGACTGAAGTATAGATTTTGAATGAATTGTAGGTTCTGGATTATAATATTAATATTTTTCTGAATCCTAATAAGAGTAATACATTCTGATACAGATACTATTTCATAAAAAGTTGTAGGGTGCAGAGTGATGCAGGGAGTTCCTATGAAAAATATCTTAAAAGCAGATAATAGTATATTTCTAAATATAGGTCTTTACCGATATTAGCAGGATCACACCATTCGTAAAACTACCAGTATTACTTACATATCTCCTTAACCCTCACACACACATGCAATCTACGTTTGCGTGTAGAGGTTTGATTGTGTAAGCTCACAGACATACATTTTCTAGTTTTGTCAAACTGCCAATTATATTCTCGTAACATATGAGTTAAGTAGACAGTGTGTCACTTAATTATAGGCCGTAATTACAAGCGCGAATTACTCAACCAAATTCAAGTAGAAAAGTTCATATAAACATGTGTGCTACAGATGTTGGTTTCCAAAATACCCTATTGATAAAAATATGACTTTTAACAGAGAAAAAATAATATCAAACTGTCACGCAAAGTCAAAAACATGTTCCTAATACCAGAACAACAATCCTTAGCAACGTTCAAAGTTGATTTGGTCTTATAGTACTTTAATAATTTTCCAACATGTTACGGAGTTGTTGTTTTTATTTTATATATATATATATATTTTATTCAAAAAAGTCAGCAGCGTAAATTTTTTGTCAATATCATTCGTGAGACGGGCGATTAAGTTACCTGATGGAAGGAAAATTATACGCAAAATCATAAATGCGCCCTGTTCATGACGGCATGGTTAAGCGCCGCAGTCTATGACGAAACACCACCGCCTCAACCGCCCTGGACGCCACTCAAATTCATAGTTGTCTTTAGTTAGTGGTATCTGTACGCCTTTTTGCAGTGAGCAATACTGCAATGCTGCCAAAATTCAACGTAATCGTCCAAAGGATGTTTGAGGTATTAATAAAATACCACTTTTTAAACTGATACCCTGTATCTTGAAAACCAGACTTTTATGACACATGTTTATACGACCTTTTCTAATTGAACTTCGTTCGTATGTAAGACCTATCATTAAGTAACACTCTCTATATGGCTTAATCTAAAAAAATATGTTTTTCCAAAAAGTTAACCACGTGCATTTTTTTGTCAATATAAAGACTTTTGTGGGATTAATAAAATACCTTTTTTTGAAGCTTTGACCCCTTGTTCCGGAAAAGAGCCTTTTTGGGACACATGCCTATATTGACTTGAATTAAAGAAAAAAATAAGATAAAATCATGAAACTTTAAGTTAATGCAATTGTTTCAATACAGATACTTGTCAAATGTGATAACAAAAGAAGAAGCATTACAAATGCTGAGAAAAGGACAAGAAGGGAAGGAGGAGCGAGTGAATAAACTATTGGAAAAAGGATACCCTTGTTATACAACTCAAGCAGGTATTTAGTTCAAAATAATTTCATCCTTTTTAAAACACTTCTTTAGACCCCATGAATCAGTTGCACGATTCGTCAGTCGTCTCCTATATTGAGTAGACTAGCTAAGGTATTAAGGGAAGGAACGGGGTTTCGGTCTGCCGTAGAATGAAAAGGCTATATATAAAAGAAAACTCTTTTCTAAAATCAAGTTTTCATCATTGTTTAATAACTTCATCTTCTGCAAAAACATGGTTGTTGTAAACATCAAAATATTTAAAGAAAATTATGAAAAACTTTGAAATTTTGTAGAAAGTACATTTTTAAAAATTTTAATGTGTCCTTATTTTTAATTAAATAATTAAAATTATAAGAATCTGTTGTTGAAAGGGGCAGAGTATATATATATATATATATATATATATATATATATATGGCCCATCCATGTGTGGACGGAATAATATTACTCATTAACAAATACATTTTGGGAAAATCTATTTATGGGATGTTAGACTTGACATTTGAGGGCACATTTCTAAAATATTGGCCATTATACAGGGTGTCCCAATTTTGACCTACATATCAAAGTTGTGATTTTTCAAGCTTTTACCTACTCGTATACTATTTTCTGCTCTCGAATCCACTTTTCTTCTTTATGCGGATTTTGCCTATTATTTTTCTATTTGTAATATACCTTGTTCCGCATGATCCTTTTCTCTTTGTAGATCCTTCAGGCTTGAATTACCACAGCAAGTGGCTATAACCACCCGGGTGGTTGTGGTTAGATGTCGCCTTGAAGATTCGAAGTCTTCCAGCCTTTTTATACTACAATCTACAATGTGTAGGTTGGCTTTTGTTTGTGACTTCGTGTGTCATTTTCTTTTCCCCTCCATCTTCGGTTTCTCAGGTTACACCCGTATCCGGATGTATGAGCATGTGTATCTTTTATAGTTGCATATATGCTGTCATTTCGGGCCTGATGAAGCCAACAGGCAGAAATACGTATCGGTCGGGTTACCTACAATATTTTCTGCTCAAATTCACTTACCTTTTTTTGCGGAATTTGTCCATTATTTTTTATTTGTTATATATCTTTTTCTGCATGATCCTTTTCTCTTTGTAGATCCTTTGAGCCTGAAGTATCACAGCAAGTGTCTATAACCGGCCGCGTGGTTATGGTTAGATGTAGTCTTGAAAATTCGAGGTCTTCTAGCCACTTTATACTATAATGTGTAGGTTGGCTCTTGTTTGTGACAACTGAATATCGCTTTCGGTTTGACCGGAAGTGAGTCTGAAACAAGAATTTTAAATAAGACCCTGTATATAGTTTTACATATTTGCATAAAGGTTAAAATTTACTTTTCAACGATGAATCATAAGTTGTCATTCTTTTTCAAAATGGCGGCATAAATGGCATTTAAGCCAAATTCAATATGGCGGCATTTTGACAGTGTCTAGGGATTTTTCTACAAACTACCCACTAATTTAAGAGGCAAAATGGATTCTCTTGCCGCTTCTACAATGAGTTGGCAAAACAAAAAAATTGTCATAAATCTGGACCATTTTTATTTTTACTTAAGATGTCAAAATATATTTAAAATTTTCTCAGAATTTTGAATAGGAAAGGGAGCTTTCTAAATACTAACAATAAAGGGCGACTTATTTACAAAAGAAAAATGCCCAACAGTGCGTTTCTTTTGTATTTTTTTATTTCTAATGATAACAAGAACAACAACGGAAATTAGCATAGTAAAAACTAAGTAACAAAAGTAACTAAATAACAAATAAGCAGATAAATTACTAGTTAATTAGGAAAAATCATTCAATTAAGTGTTCTATGCGTTGGCCGCCGAGAGTGGTTGACATATCCTCTCTTGATGTTTTCTATAAGCAATTTTCGTAAATTTTCTTGATATATCTTTTCATTGACTGTTCTAATTCTATTTTCCAGTATTTCCAGAGTCGGTGGAGGAGTGGCATAAACTTTTTCCTTTAAATAGTCCCAAATTGAAAAATCCGGAGGGGTTAAATCTGGCGACCTTGCAGGCCAACGGATTGGTCCATTGGTTCGTAGCTAATTTAAACCGAATCGCTCATTTAAGTAATTAGTTTCAACTCTAGAGTTGTGGGCAGGGGCACCATATATGATATTGACCCCTGTTACGCCTAATCACACATTCACTGCAAAACGTTCCTGAAAGGCACCTTTTCTCACTAGCCTTTGGTTCTCCTTAGCCCAATACCGAGTATTGTTTCGATTAAACATCCCTAGATTAGTAAACCTGGATTCATCCGAAAAAATAATATGGTGATGGAAGACATCACTCATGTTCAGATTATTCAAAAACCAGTTGCAATAATTAAGCCATCTTGGAAAATCATTTTCAAACAGATGGTGATGAATTTGGTACATACAAGATTTAAAGCCATGTTTCTTTAAAATTTTTCTTGCACTCTCGTGGAAAATTTGGCACTGCTCACCTTTCGCGAGTAGAAACAGTACGATCATATTCTACGTATGCTAGGACGCTTATGTCGACTGTTTGGCTTGCTATCAAACCATTACCATCAACAGGATCGTTGTGTTCATTTTTCAAATATTCTACGAGCCAAGGGTAATAGGCGTGTGATGGAGCTTGACGATCTGGATACCGATCCTGATATAATATTGCGAATTTTTTTGGCATTCACCATAAATAAGGAGCATGTCCATTTGATGATCTCTTAAATAATTCATTATACTTTGAAGCAGTTAACTACTAAATTGATTTCGAATGAAATGAACAAATAAAATAAAAAATATTACACAATAAACCATGCTGACGCGTGGACAAGAGATTCATAGTTTACAGCAATTTTAAAGGCTTACCCGTTCATTTGTTTCCAAAGCATCCCCAGATCTCCGTGCAAACCAGTGAAGTATTCGTCCCTGTTGATTATTACAAAAAAGAAAACAAAATAATTATAATAAAATATGAAAATCATAGATATATATATATATACGTATATATATATATATATATATATAGGTGAAAAATTAAAGCTTCCGCTTTTTGTTGGGTACTTCGACAAGATTTAAGCAAAGAGGACTCTTTATACTTTTTTTAATTCTCTCTAGCTTTCAATGGACTTTGCCATCATCATCAGGAGCTGCAATTACAATGATAACAGTAGCAACAAAGGTGTAAAATGAATTTAAATTGACTCAACTTACAGTAGTATGTGAGAATGTTGCTAATTGTTGTTTACGTATAGGATGAGGGAAACGTCCAGTAACATGGTGAGAGCTGAATAGGTTGCACAATAGTCAAAATTTATACAAAACATGACAAGAACACGTTAAAAACAGATTAAAAATTATTTTAAAAAATTAGAACATTACATCGTGAAAACACCTGATGATTGCACAAATTAGTGGTCATGGAATGATGAATTGATGAGTGACATGAAACCCTTTGACAGAAGGCCGAAGGATGTCAATGTCAGTATTGAAAGATGGAACGAATTGTGGGCGTGTGCCAAAAACGTTGCCAAATCACTTCAGATGAAGAGATTTTCAGAATTTTATGATGGAATTTGTTAAACCGACCAGAGGCAGTTGAATAAACTATATTATTATTAATGGGAATTTAAATTAACAATTATTAATAAATCGTGAGGAGAGAATTATTATATTTTGAGTGGAATGAAATTTACTGGTGGAAACGGCCAAAACACAGATTCTAATTATGGTTGTGAAGAGTTGAAATTTGGGGAGATATGTAAGTTCTCCAATTTTTCGCAGTTTAGCAAATATGAGTAAATGACACTCAGTTGTTTAACATCTGTCTTTTTGTTGATACAGTTGTTATTCATGAAAATGTGGGACATTTCCAGGAATAAACGTTTGGAAAGGTGTTTTTCTTTATCAAGAACTTTGATACTTGTGTAATTCATAGAATGCCCTGTTGTGTTAACATGAGATGCTAGAGCGCATCTTTCAGGATGAAGCCTAGCATCACTTTTGTGTGATGTAATCCTTCCTTTAAGAGATCTGGAGGTCTGACCTATGTATATTTGGTTGCAGTTGTTGCAATTGATGGAGTAGACTGTGTTGGTTAAGCCAAGCAGCGGGACTTTGTCTTTCATTTTTGAAAAAATGCAGTTTATAGTGAGGACGGATTTGCAAGCAATTCGAAAGTTCAAAGGACTGCACAATCTGATCAGCTTAGGGGTCAGTTCCTTGATGTAGGGCAGGACAGCAAAACCAGGTCTGGAGTCCGGGTTGGTGCTAGTACTGTTAGGACTGATGTTATTATTGGGAATTACATCAGTTCCGTTATTAGGGGTTGTGCGACTATTACCTGCATCACCAGAGTTCGGCAAAATATTGGAAGGTGAACTAAAAATGATCTTGTTAATCAGACACTTCGGATAACCATTATTGATGAACAGTTTTCCGTAGTGTCTGATTAACAAGATCATTTTTAGTTCACCTTCCAATATTTTGCCGAACTCTGGTGATGCAGGTAATAGTCGCACAACCCCTAATAACGGAACTGATGTAATTCCCAATAATAACATCAATCCTAACAGTACTAGCACCAACCCGGACTCCAGACCTGGTTTTGCTGTCCTGCCCTACATCAAGGAACTGACCCCTAAGCTGATCAGATTGTGCAGTCCTTTGAACTTTCGAATTGCTTGCAAATCCGTCCTCACTATAAACTGCATTTTTTCAAAAATGAAAGACAAAGTCCCGCTGCTTGGCTTAACCAACACAGTCTACTCCATCAATTGCAACAACTGCAACCAAATATACATAGGTCAGACCTCCAGATCTCTTAAAGGAAGGATTACATCACACAAAAGTGATGCTAGGCTTCATCCTGAAAGATGCGCTCTAGCATCTCATGTTAACACAACAGGGCATTCTATGAATTACACAAGTATCAAAGTTCTTGATAAAGAAAAACACCTTTCCAAACGTTTATTCCTGGAAATGTCCCACATTTTCATGAATAACAACTGTATCAACAAAAAGACAGATGTTAAACAACTGAGTGTCATTTACTCATATTTGCTAAACTGCGAAAAATTGGAGAACTTACATATCTCCCCAAATTTCAACTCTTCACAACCATAATTAGAATCTGTGTTTTGGCCGTTTCCACCAGTAAATTTCATTCCACTCAAAATATAATAATTCTCTCCTCACGATTTATTAATAATTGTTAATTTAAATTCCCATTAATAATAATATAGTTTATTCAACTGCCTCTGGTCGGTTTAACAAATTCCATCATAAAATTCTGAAAATCTCTTCATCTGAAGTGATTTGGCAACGTTTTTGGCACACGCCCACAATTCGTTCCATCTTTCAATACTGACATTGACATCCTTCGGCCTTCTGTCAAAGGGTTTCATGTCACTCATCAATTCATCATTCCATGACCACCAATTTGTGCAATCATCAGGTGTTTTCACGATGTAATGTTCTAATTTTTTAAAATAATTTTTAATCTGTTTTTAACGTGTTCTTGTCATGTTTTGTATAAATTTTGACTATTGTGCAACCTATTCAGCTCTCACCATGTTACTGGACGTTTCCCTCATCCTATACGTAAACAACAATTAGCAACATTCTCACATACTACTGTAAGTTGTCAATTTAAATTCATTTTACACCTTTGTTGCTACTGTTATCATTGTAATTGCAGCTCCTGATGATGATGGCAAAGTCCATTGAAAGCTAGAGAGAATTAAAAAAAGTATAAAGAGTCCTCTTTGCTTAAATCTTGTCGAAGTACCCAACAAAAAGCGGAAGCTTTAATTTTTCACCTAACTGGTCTAGACGACAATGACCACGTCTCAAAATATATATATATATATATATTCTGTCACGTGTCTAGGTAAATACCTATTAACTGTGCATAGGTAATAACAAATACTAATTTTCTAATCAGTTATAATGCATGATATAGCTCTCCAAAATTTTCCAGCATTTTTTCTCTAAGACAAGTTCCTTACAGTGGACATTTTTTTAGAGTTAATCCGACATACTTTATTAGTAGTAGTAGTACTACTAAGAAAACACCGTTTCCTATTCAAAATTCTGACAAAATTTTAAATACATTTTGATATTTTAGGCAAAAACTAAAATGGTCGAAATTTATGATATTTGTTTTTTGTTTTATCAACCCAATGCAGAAGCTGCAAGAGAATTGATTTTTCCTCTTATTTAAGTGGCTAGTTTGGCAAAAAGTCCATAGGTATTGTCATAACGCCGCCATATTCAATTTGGCGTAAATGCCATTTACTTGTGATACATCGTTGAAAATGGAATTTTAAGCTTTATGAAAATATGTAAAAATATAGACATATTTAAAAATTTTGTTTCATACTCACTTACGGTCAATCCGGAAGCCATATTCATTTGTTTTTTAATGGATAATCTGAGTTTTTACACGTCATATCTTCACACAAAATTTCAAGGTTCTTCTTTAAACAGCAATTGAGTAGAGCCTTGTAAAACGATTTCGTTTACACCCGGTATATCAAATAGTAAAATAATGGGCATATTCCGCAAAAAGAAGGAACGTGAATTCGAGCAGAAAATAGGATAGGTAGTTGCATATATGCATTCATTTTGGGCCTGATGAAGCCAACAAACAGAAATACGTATCATTCGGGTTACCTATCTTATTTTCTGCTCGAATCCACTTTTCTTCCTTTGGCGGATTTTGCCCATTATTTTTCTACTTGTTATATACCTCTCTCAGCAGGATGCTTTTCTCTCTGTAGATCTTTTGAGCTTGAAGTACCTCAGCAAGTGGCTATAGCCAGCCGCGTGATTGTAGTTAGATGTCGCCTTGAAAATTCGAAGTCTTCTACCCATTTTATACTACGATGTGTAGGTTGGCTCTTGTTGGTGACTTCGTGTGTCATTTTTTCCCTCTCCATCTTCGTTTCCTCAAGTTTCACCCGTATCCGGATGTATGGGCATGTGTATCTACCTTTCTAGTTGCATATGTGCATTCATTTCGGGCCTGATGAAGGCAACAACCAGAAATACATATCTCTCGGATTACCTATACTATTTTCTGCTCGAATCCACTTTTCTTCTTTTTGCGGATTTTGCCTATTATTTATCTATTTGTTATATACCTTTTCCGCATGATCCTTTTCTCTTTGTAGATCCTTTAGGCTTGAAGTACCACAGCCAGTGGCTATAACTACCCGGGTGGTTGTGGTTAGATGTCGCCTTGAAGATTCGAAGTCGGCTCTTGTTGATGACTTCGTGTGTCATCTTTTCCCTGTCCATCTTCGTTTCCTAAGGTTACACCCGTATCCGGATGTATGAGCACGTGTATCTACTTTTATAGTGTTGCATATGTGCATTCATTTCGGGCCTTTTAAAGCCAACAAGCAGAAATACGTATCGCTCGGATTACCTATCCTATTTTCTGCTCGAATCCACCTTTCTTCTTTTTGCGAATTGTGCTCATTATGTTTCTATTTGCGATATACCTGTTTCCGCATGCTTTCCCCTCTCTATATCTCTCTCTCTATATATACAGGGTGACTTCGAAGTTGAGTCATTTATTTTAACAGTGAGTAGATCTGATCAAAAGAAATGTTTTTTTCCTTTACCATTTTTCTGGTAAAATTAAAGTAACAAAGTTATAGCCCTTTGGAAGTTTGAGTACTGCCCTGTCTCAATAATATCATGTACTCGTGTTTGGCAACAACGGATATAATCCGCCTTATCGGTTCATCGCATCGGAAACAAAAAAGCTAAAGAATTTGGAACGATGTTTACTTTATTCAGTTCAGTTATACATACAGTCAGTCGCGTGTGAATAGTGTCTGTTGCGTGGCTCAACCGAAATAAAAAATGGCACATGTTTATGCGGATCGGTTTCCCAATCGAGTGCAACCAACCCCTCGTGCCTTTGTTAATGTAGTACAACGGGCTCGTGAATCAGGTGACTTCAGACCTCACAGGGGACCTCACGATCAAATACAGGTCCGCACTGAAATACTTGTCGGGAGGATACTTTATAAAACAAGGTAAAATTTTTTTTTTATTTTTACACACATATTTTGGTTTATCTTCCTTCTACAATCATTATCTGAAAATTAATGACTCAACTTCAAAGTCACCCTGTATATATATATACGAAGTACCCAACAAAAGGCGGAAGCTTTAATTTTCACCTAACTGGTCTAGACGACAATGACCACGTTTCAAGTTATATATATATATATAGAGTGGCCCATCCATGTGTGGACGGAATATTACTCATAAATAAATACATTTTGGGAAAATCTATTAATGGGATGTTATACATGACATTTTAGGGCTCATTTCTAAAATATCGGCCATTATACAGGGTGTCCCAATTTTGACCTACATATCAAAGTTGTGATTTTTCAAATGGAATGCCTCAAATTTTATTGCATATTTGGATAAACCAATTGAAAAGAGGAAAATATAACATAGTATGGTGTTTTGATAATCAGCTACTGAGATATAAGGTGTTCTGTCTAGAAAAACCCCCACTTCGGCAATCCCTCAGTCCGCCAGTTTGAAATTTGGAGTGCTGAATTTTGTATAAAAAGAACCTACATACCTCAGCTTTTATCTTATTTGTTACTTTTTCGAATTTTAATTTTTGCTCATACAGGGTGGTCAAAAACGCAAATTATAGTTTTTCTAAAAAATTTCAAATGCATCATCCTGTATATTTGTGCAAGTTTGGATTCAATTTTTTATAAGCTTTTTTTTGATACTAGACACAAGGGTTTTTCCCTAAAATATCGCATCATCCTTGGAAACAAATAAATTGTTGATAAGTTACAAACTGTCAAAATTAGCTTTGTGAGTATTATAATGAAAATGCGTTTGAAAATGAATTTTTCATAAAGAAGAAATGGTGAATATGGTGTTCGTTTTGGGCGAAGCCCAAAGAAGTAGTTTCCTAGCATCTCGCATTTATAAGCAACGGTACCATAATATGCGAGATCCAAGGCCGGAAACATTTTCCACACTACGAGAACGTTTTGAATCAAGTGGAGTATAGTAAAAAATGTATAAATAATCCAAGTTTCACCAATGAGGCGAATCAGTTGGAGGTTCTATTGAAGTTTCAGGAAAATGGAGCTTGAATATTTGGGGAGGAGTTATTGGCAGACAAGTTATCGGGCCTTTCTTTTTCGACAACAGATTAACAGGTTCAGAATACTTGAATTTTTTGATCGAGCATTTGCCTTTGCTTTTGGAGGATGTCCACCTGCAAACTCGGATGCATATGATGGCGCACCTGCGCATTATCATAATCGTGTGCGTAACGATTAGGACACTTGGAGTAACAATCGTTGGATCGGTCGTGATGGGCCTATATCTTGGCTTCCTAGATCACCAGATATGACACCGATGGACTTCTTTCTATGGGACTACGGTAAGCAAGAGGTTTATAGATATCCACCATCTACCCCGGAAAATATAATAAGGATGCTTTTCTGAACATAAAGGAACACATGATGTGCAACGGTAATTTATCCAAAGACTACGGCTGTGTATTCAACATGGTGGAGATATTTTCGAGCAGTTTTTGTAGATTAGGTCTTGAGTAGTGATTGTTTATGTTGTTGTTATAATTGTTTTTCTCTATTACGCTTGAAGCTGATTTATACTGTTCTGATTATTAGTTTTTATCTGTACTCTTGGTGGTAATATGGAACTAGCTCACTGTTTGTCTTTTTTTTCCATGGATGATGTGATTTTTTTCCTTAATTTTGGTGTATTGTTCTATTACAAGCTTAATAACTCAATATCTAGTGATTTTATCTGAATCAAACCTTATACCAAAAAAAGGTTATAAAAAAAATTGAATCCAAACTTGCACAGATATACAGGGTGATGCAAACACCTTACATCTCAGTAGCTAATTACCAAAACCCCACCCCATAGTATGTTATATCAATCTTCTTCTTTTGAATTGATTTATCCAAATATGCAATAAACTTTGAGGCATATGTAGGTCAAAATTGGGACACCCTGTATAATTGCCAATATTTTATAAATGTGCCCCCAAATGTCATGTATAACATGCCATAAATAGATTTTCAAAAAATGTATTTGTTTATGAGTAATATTCCGTCCACATATGGATGGGCCACCCTGTGTACATATACAGGGTGACTTTGAAGTTGAGTCATTAATTTTCAGATAATGATTGTAGAAGGAAGATAAACCAAAATATGTGTGTAAAAATAAAAAAAAATAAAAAAAAAATGTTACCTTGTTTTATAAAGTATCCTCCCGACAAGTATTTCAGTGCGGACCTGTACGCCCAAAAGCATGTCACAAAAACTGTTCGAAATGATTTCCGTTTTGCTCGACGCACAGCTGGGCGCGTCTTAGCCATGTCTCTTTACAAGCACGCAATAAAATCACTGGTTGATTTCTGATCACTGTACTCATTTCCTCAATTCGAGCACGTAATTCTTCGCGTGTATTAACCGGTGTTTTATACACTAGAGTTTTAGGCCAACCCCACAAACAAAAGTCTAAAGGATTTAAGTCCGGAGACCTTGGCGGCCAACTTACAAAACCGCCACGGCCGATCCAACGATTATTAAATTGTCTATTTAAAAATTCACGCACATTTCTTGCATAATGGGGTGGTGCACCATCTTGTAAAAACCACATGTTTTGTCTAATATTTAAAGGCACATCTTCCAGTAAACCAGGCAAATTGTGTTGCAAGAAATCAAAATAATTTTCACCAGTTAAGCGATTTGGTAATTCAAAAGGCCCCACTAAAATTCCATTAACAATTCCCGCCCACAGGTTGATTGGTTCAAATCGCTGTTGAAAATTGGTTTCCCTTATTTCATGGGGATTTTCAATAGCCCAAACGTGAGAATTACGTGAATTAATAATTCCGTTTCTAGTAAAGAGGGCTTCATCACTCACTAAAATTTGATTTAAAAAATTGTCATCATTTTGATGTTTATTTAAAAGCCAATTGCAAAAGTCAACCCTTTGTTCATGATCTTCCGGTTGTAAGGCCTGCACTTTTTGTAAGTGAAACGGATAGAACTGATTTTCACGTAGAGTTTTCCAAGTTTTATACTGACTAATCGCCAATTGAGTTGAAATTTGTCGGGTGCTTACTATTGGATCATCACTTACTAATTCTAAAATTTGTTCTTCTAGTTCTATTTGATCGTGTGGTCTTGGAGCACCGGCATGATCTCCTCTGTGAGGTCTTAAGTCACCTGATTCACGAGCTCTTTGCACTACATTAACAAAGGCACGAGGGGTTGGTTGCACTCGATTGGGAAACCGATCCGCATAGATCCGTGATGCCGCGGCAGCATTTTGTAAAGACTCCCCGTAAATAAGAACCATGTCCACAAGTTCAGCATTTTCGTAAACATGTGCCATTTTTGATTTGAGCCTCGCAACAGACACGATTATTCACTTACGCGTTACCGACTACCGACTGATACTGACTGTATACAACTGAAGAAAATAATTGTAAAAAGATCGTTCCAAATTCTTTCGCTTTTTTGTTTCCGATGCGATGAACGGATAAGGCGGATTATATCTGTTGTTGCCAAACACGAGAACATAATATCATTATTGAGACAGGGCGGTACTCAAACTTCCAAAGGGCTATAACTTTGTTACTTTAATTTTACCAGAAAAATGGTAAAGGAAAAAAACATTTCTTTTGATCAGATCTACTCACTGTTAAAATAAATGACTCAACTTCGAAGTCACCCTGTATATATATATATATATATATATATATATAAAGAGTAAATTATCATGCGAAGAAAGGTATATAACAAAAATAGGAAAATCGAATCCACTTTTTGCGGATTTTGCCCATTATTTTCCTATTTTTGTTATATATATATATACGTATATATATAACTTGAGACGTGTTGTTCATTGTCGTCTAGACCAGTTAGGTGAAAAATTAAAGCTTTCGCCTTTTGTTGGGTACTTCGACAAAATTTAAGCAAAGAGGACTCTTTATACTTTTTTTAATTCTCTCTAGCTTTCAATGGACTTTGCCATCATCATCAGGAGCTGCAATTACAATGATAACAGTAGCAACAAAAGTGTAAAATGAATTTAAATTGAATCAACTTACAGTAGTATGTGAGGATGTTGCTAATTGTTGTTTTCGTATAGGATGAGGGAAACGTCCAGTAACATGGTGAGAGCTGAATACATGGTACAATGGTTAAAATTATATAAAATATGACAAGACAAGTTAAACATTTTTGAAAATGTATCAACAAAAAGACAGATATTAAACAACTGAGTGTCATTTACTCATATTTGCTAAACTGCGAAAAATTGGAGAACTTACATATCTCCCCAAATTTCGACTTTTCACAACCATAAATATAATCTGTGTTTTGGCCGATTCCACCAACAAATTTCATTCCACTCAAAATCTAATAATTCTCTTCTCAAGATTTATTAATAATTGTTAATTTAAAATTCCCATTAATTAAAATATAGTTTATTCAACTGCCTCTGGTCGGTTTAACAATTTCTTACATAACATTCTGAAAATCACATCATCTGAAGTGATTTGGCAACGTTTTGGCACACGCCCACAATTCGTTCCATCTTTCAACACAGACATTGACAACCTTCGGCCTTCTGTCAAAAGTTCATCTCACTCATTATTCCATGACCACCATTTTGTGCAATCATCAAGTGGCTTCACGACATAATGCTCTAATGTTTTCTAAATAATTTTTAATCTGTCTTTAACTTGTCTTGTCATATTTTATATAATTTTAACCATTGTACCATGTATCCAGCTCTCACCATGTTACTGGACGTTTCCCTCATCCTATACGAAAACAACAATTAGCAACATCCTCACATACTACTGTAAGTTGATTCAATTTAAATTCATTTTACACTTTTGTTGCTACTGTTATCATTGTAATTGCAGCTCCTGATGATGATGGCAAAGTCCATTGAAAGCTAGAGGGAATTAAAAAAAGTATACAGAGTCCTCTTTGCTTAAATTTTGTCGAAGTACCCAACAAAAGGCGGAAGCTTTAATTTTTATATATATATATATATATATATATATATACTTTGAATATACTTTGAAGTTGAGTCATTAATTTTCAGATAATGATTGTAGAAGGAAGATAAACCAAAATATGTGTGTAAAAATTAAAAAAAAAATGTTACCTTGTTTTATAAAATATCCTCCCGACAAGTATTTCAGTGCGGACCTGTATTTGATCGTGCGGTCTTGGAGCACATACCCTCCCGTGTGAGGACTTAAGTCACCTGATTCACGAGCCTTTTGTACTACATTAACAAAGGCACTAGGGGTTGGTTGCACTCGATTGGGAAACCGATCCGCATAAATCCGTGTTGCCGTAGCAGCATTTTGTAAAATCAGAATCATGTCCACAAGTTCAGCATTTTCGTAAACATGTGCCATTTTTTATTTCGTTTGAGCCACGCAGAAACACCACTCACGCGTTACCGACTGACACATCGAATGAATACAACTGAATAAAATAAATGAATAAAACATCGTGATAAACGTTTCAAATTCTTTCGCTTTTTTGTTTCCGATTATATCCGTTGTTGCCAAACACGAGCACATATTATTATTGAGACAGCGCGGTACTCAAACTTCTAAAGGGCTATAACTTTGTTACTTTAATTTTACCACAAAAATGTTAAAGGAAAAAAACATTTCTTTTGATCAGATCTACTCACTGTTAAAATAAATGACTCAACTTCGAAGTCACCCTGTATATATACCCGTATATATATTTGCATACAATGTGAGGACTGACTGTATACCATACCAAGTGAGGACCACCAGAAGGAATGCAGCTACAAATGTGGTTTTAGGCATGATTTGGTAGCACGCCATTGTTATATCTAAAAGTGGCGAGTATAACGGTAAAAACTATTTTAAATTTATGACTTGTATATCGGACAACGTGAGGACCGACCAAGCTCCTAACCTAATGAGGTCCGTATATTGAAACACTTACAACAAACAATGTGAGGACCTTTCAGGATATATTCTCACTTAGCGCATACAGAGACAGAACCGTACATTGTTGCCTATGTCAACTGGTTTTTTCTCAAAGTTCACTTAATTTGATACGTACCTGTGATGCCGGCTATAGAGAGAGAAAGAGAGAGATAGTTGTTGACTGTTCCAGTAGCTTTAATAATTACCACATAAAATAGATTTCTTGAGCGTTTGAGAATTGCGATCCATGTATGAGAGTGAAACTTTCCAACATGCAATATTAAAATAACGTCAAGTAGGTTGACTTGTTCTGGAATCACGATATTGGGCGAACTAGGCTACATTTCGTCAGCGTATGCGAAATGTGGCGCATGAAAGAGTGTGAAACACCCTACCAGGCAGCATTAAAATGATGTCAAGTAGGTTGACTTATTAAAGGAATACCTTAAATATGCAGATTATTTTATGTGGACCATGCAGAAGAGTGCCACACATCGTGCAATAATAAAGTGGCATCAAGCAGGTTGACTCATTCAGAAAATAGTGATATTGGGCGGATTAGGATAGTACATTTCGTCAGCGTCTGCGAAATGTGGCCCGTGCAGAAGAGTGAAACACCTCATCGTGCAGCATTAAATTTACGTCAAGTAGGTTGACTCATCTAGAGAATAATGATATTTGGTGGATTAAGATACATTTCGCGAGCATCTGCGAAATGTGGTATATGCGGAAGAGTGAAACACTCCAACATGCAACAATAAATGAACAAGACAACAACGGTCGGACCTCGGAAGGTGGATTATACGAACTGGACATATATTTCTTATACGAGAATAATAATCAGCATCAGCCAACGATAGGCTGTGTCAGACCTACTCGAGCGGCGACACGTAAGCCGCGGTAAAGACGTCTGGGTGAACTGTAAGGTGTGTTTATGGTTTATGAAATGGGTCTCGTAGTAGGAAAGCAATGTCAAGTAGATAGCTTACCACACCTTTTTTTATAAATAGGAGAAAATGGCGGTGTGATTACTCTTCCTTTTTTAAAATTAATTAATGAATTAATAAAACACTATAAATGAAATCTAAGGGTCAGTCAATGCAAAACAGCTGTCAAGGGGCGTGCAAATTTAGGCCCTAGCTCAATAAAGCGAAGAGTAGGGGGGTTAAGAGCGCCAGTGACTTAAGGCGGTTTAAGCCACAAATCCCCAAGGTGTTAATTGGAACTTATTTTGCCTGACGACCCACACAAAGGAAAAGACTCTCAAAGTAATCACAAAACCTAATTAATTGTACACAGAGAGCCAAATAAAACAAGATATTTAAAAAAATCACACCATATTATCAAAACAAGCAGCACATATGCTCCACCACTGGAGTGTAAGTTAAGAGAAAGGATATTATTCAAAACTACCTTACCATAAAATTATTAGACCGTGATAATTAATCTTGCAACACATTTACCATGGGACAGGTACGAAGGCTTTACAAATATTTTAACGCCTAAAAGTAAACTTATCTGGACTGTGATCCAGTTACGGCTCTAGGCGCAATTGAGTTGTCCACAGCTTACAAACGCACAGGTCAAAAATCAGTGGCCAGTAGTGGGCACGTCACAAGGTAGGGGCTGCTTGCCTCATTCCCAAAATTTACGGTATAAAAAAGCCCTAGAGAGAGAAAGACTCCTTAAATCTACTCTGTACTCTCTGTCTGAGACAAAACTACTCATTTAAAACACTCAAAACGTGAATAAAAAACCATTCACATTATCTCATACAAGAAAAGTAAAGCAAGGACAAGAAAAGATAAAAATGTACTAAAGTGGTATATCCTCAGAAAGTTATCTCTTGTTCTAAAATAAAGTTATGGCAGCTCAAAAGAAGGTGACATGTAGGCACTGCCCCATATTTGAATACGTAAAATGATAAACCAAATCAACTACACTCTAAGAATTTCAGACAGCAACAATCAACATACCAATATCTATAAAATACCCAATTAAAATTATATTTTACCTGTTCACATTAAGGTTTGTCAAGGGAAAGGGGTGGCGAGACAGCTACAAGGCAGCTACAAAACAAAGCTGGAGGAGTGTGAATAGGAATAGTGAAAAGGAAGCACAAATTGAACTAAATTCTTCAGGACATGCATTAATACTCGTGGGCCGATGATATACGAAAGAGAACTTACCGCTGAAGGTTATAATCCATTAGAAAATGGACGGGGCACCCAAACCAACACAACTAAACGTAAGGTACAAAATAAAAAGTACTACTCCATAATCTGGTGCTTGGGGCGTTAAAATCCCAGAATCTGGGAATTATAACCAACGAAACGGCAGACGCGCAACCAAAACCTTAACGGAAGGATAAAAAGAAAATGGCGCTGGACCAGTCTGTACACGCAAGTTTTTAATAATAGGCAAAGAAGGTATCTTGATAGGTAAAGAAGGTATCTTGATAGGTAAAGAAGGTATCTTGATAGTAAATCAAATATTCCTATACGGCTAGTACGCGCAGAAATCATAAGGTGGCGCTAGATGCCAATGGGTGGAACCAACTCTACGAGGGACCAACGATATTTTATGAGGAAATTTCTGAGTCGTTAATAATACTATAACATTAGTGTTCAAAAGATTTCGACACAATACTGAGTCGCTGAGAAAGAAAGATGTAATACGTGTAAAATTATACAATCAAACTATGAAATTTGCCAAAAGAAAATCATCAAAAAGGGTTTGGTCTAGGAATGGGCACCCACCATTAATAAGTAGAAATTCAAATTACTGATAAGTGGTCAACATAGTAAAAAAAGGTTACTTGACAGCTTTACTATTTATAGGAGGATGCGATTTTCATCTTACATTAAAAAAGATGCCGTTTTGGATGAGAAAGTTTTGAGACAGCTACTCATGATCTTGCGCTTGGCAAGTAGGCACTTGCCAAATTGTTACTACAGAGAGCGTGAGCAGGAAGTTCTTTCAAGAAATCTGAAAAACACAGTTTATGCAAGAAAGTTTTCAGACTGCCCGCAACAAACTTGTGGCTAGCTGGTTAAGCTTGTCTCATTACGGTTATTAGCAGAGAGAGGACCTTTCTGCGAGAAATGTGCATTTGCACTAAAATTAAATACCGAGGCTCTGTATCTGCTTAAAATATGTAATAGATATTTGACAGATCAGATTTTTGAACTCTTCAAGGTCACTAAGCTGGGAAAACTAGGATCAGCCTTATCGGCCCGTTCTCGATGAACGGAGTTCTTAAGAGTTAAAATGTGTGGCGGGTTAGTCTGGTAGGATTATCGTGTGGCGGCATTATGAATGCGGAGCATTATTAGGCAGGTATAGGAGCATATAAACCTATTTAAGTCATTCGATCCAAATCGTGATATTTGGCCCCCATATTCAAAAATGGTCTTCAAGCTGTAAAACGGTTATTCAACGTTTCTTCGTAACCAGTGAGCCGATTTCAAGTTTTCAACACTCATTTGAGTTCTTCTGTTAAATCAAACATTTTATAATTGCCCATTCTTTGAATAATTCAGCAGTTATTTAGATATGCTTTCAGATGTTAAGGATTTTTGCAGCTATTCAAATAATACTACTTTTAGTGAGAAGAAAATCTGTTTTAGGTACAGTAGATACCATTTTCAAACAGTTAAAAGTATTAAATGCATAAATACTAATATAATACTTACATAATAATACATTGAAGTAACATTTCAAATCATTTAAAGTACATGATCAGTCACCGAGGTCACGTGTAAACTTATATGTGTCCTCAGTTTAAATACAGGCATTATTAAGCACCTATAGCGATAAAGGAAAAACGAGGTCACGCTATCCAAATTGTGGCCATTTGGCCTCCATATTTGAAAATGACCGCCAAGTTGTACAAAGGTTATTCAACATATCTTCGTTAATTTTTTAAAGTGTACTAAGGATTATAATCTTTGAGAATGTATTTAAATAACACTACATGTAAAATGGTCTGTCTTTGGTAGGCTAAAATCAATTTCGAACAGTTAAAACTGAATTTACTAATCCGGCCACAAAATAGAAACTAGCAATCCAAATCTTCCAAAGCTGGTAACGCTGACTATAAGACAAGGAGCTATAAAATTGGTAACGTCTGCACTGATATGTGCTTTGAACGTTAGCCTGGAAGTTTATAAAATATATTCAGTAGTATTTGAAGAAAAAGATTTCGTGATTTGACTCATAAGATATTTAAAAATGGCGACCAAATCGTAAAATATTTCATAGGGCGTGTATCTGAATAATTATTGGCCTATTCGAAAAATGTATGACATCAAAACACGTTTTATTCCGAAAAAATCGTGCAGAGTTAACCATATTTTATGTATTTGATCTTGGCTGGTATTTTAAGTCCCCTATGTTACCATCCGTTGAATTCGAATTCTATACTACCAAAAAATCAACAAATTTCAAATATCTTTTCTCTCCTCTACAAGTGGACTTACTATCATCTGACCCTTTTTTGTACCACGAAGCTTGTCCTTTTTTTCTACTACATCAGAATCATTTCTATTTTTATGGAACATAAGCACCAACTTGCCAATATAACTTGTATAATATAAAGTAGTACAAGTATATCGTGTGAAGAACACAATACCTCGTATGAATACAAGTTACAAGTAAAGTGACTTGTAATTAATACATCATACTTTTTATAGAATAGGGCTTCAGTTACAAGCAGTTACAAGTATTAAAGTGATATACTATAAAAAATGACAATTCGTAGAGACGTTGATTTCTAAAAGTGCTTCAAAGAAATTATGCATTTTAATCAGTTGATTCAGCGAGACATTATCTAAAGCATGTACATGGAAAACCTTAGAAAAATGAGTCTGGCGGTCCGGTAAGAGCTTTCAGAAGGCACGTGACAGTGCTCCCGAAATACTCATCCTCCCTTATCGTCGAATCATTGTATACGATACTTTTGAAGAACATACTTTGACGATTTTCCTGTAAAGTGAGCTATCGAGATAAAACGATTCAATAGAATTAATATTAGAAATGAATAACGTGTATTTTAATAAAGCACTGTGAGAAATTAAACTACGCTAATCGAATCAGATGAATTTATGTGCATTGTCTCCGCCGAATTTGTGGTTATTCATACCCACCTTGATTGGTAAGTTCACTTCCTATGTTATCATTCACTGCATTTGAATTCCATATTAAAATTGCTGCTACAAAAAAGATGGCACTGTACAAATCTTATTTGCCCTCTATGCCTGTTCGTACTATTACTTGACTTTTTTTCTGTATGCAATAGTACCAAACAGCGATTGCTACTTTTTTATAACAAACAAGAATAACTCGTAAAAAGTGAATTTGATATATCAAGATAAATATTACCACTTGTACTCTTATGGAACATAAATATCTGACTTGTGAAGAAGTCTTGTAACTGGAGACTGTGCAGAAAGTACAATACCCAAGAAGGACCTTCAGATGGCTGTCATTACTCCCCTCCAAATAAGAAACCTTTAGGTAATTGACATCCACTTATAATATATCACAGTGATGCCACGCATATCCGCGTATTCAAAAGGATACATTGGGAACTGAAACTTTGCATGGCTACCACAGTATCGTATTGGATTTTTAATTTTTTTGGTTGCACATGAACATTCAAAATTCTCTCGCAAATCGGTATCTCTCGAATCTTAGAAGGGAATCACCCTCATATCAAAAGTCTCAAAATATTCTCGCTGGATCGTATATCTTGAATGTCTCACACAAAACTTTGCTTTTTTGGTAATCATCTATCTAAGGCAAAGAAAAAAGTGTACAGCTAACAGTGAAAACATTGTAAACCATAATTTCTAGGTTTTTACACGATAATAACCTAATTTGGAAAGTGCTACCATCTAAATGCAAAGTCGATACTTGCAGTCTCAAGACTTGGCGATACTGCTCTGAAGCACTCAATTAGTAAGTGCGACCTTCCAAGCAATTCCAGTTTCTAAGCCTTATGCTAGAACCATTATTCTTCAGATCTCACATAAAAATGTCTTCCTCCAAACTTTGCTCAAATGAAAAAACTACAGTAACCCCAACCTGTGGGGTTACTGTCATGACTTGCAGTTCCAAAGCTATCTGCATTAACCATATTTCTGAGGCAAGATTCTCAAACGATAATAAAAAACATCTGCACGAGCACAAAACCCGTGGTTCTAAAACTTCCTCGCCGCCTTACAATAAATTTGTTTTTACCTAATTCGAGGACAACTTTCTTATTGCCATAAGACTAAATTTACGTTTACTCTCAAAGTTAACAGTATGCGGTATCCATTACTAAAAACCAAAAGTACTTTTTACACATATCTGTGACTAAAGAAACCATTTTAGTGTAAAGCATCTCAATCAAGGTCATTTAACAACTTAAGGATTTCATCTTACTGTTGTACCATCCAGCCTCGTACCGTTTCTGACATGTTTCAACTAATAACGTCGTTCTGTTAACCAGTCAATCTACTTGACGTCATTTCTTGTTGCACGTTGGAGTGTTTCACTCACCCGCATAGACCCCATTTCCTATTATTATTATTCTCTGCATGCTGCATGGTGGGGTGTTCCACACTCCTGCATGGAGCACATTTCGCAGACGCGGACGAAATGTATCCTAGTCTGCCCAGTATCGTGATTCCAGACAGAACAAGTCAACCTACATGACGTTATTTTAATATTTCATGTGTCGGAGTTTCACTCTCCTGCCTGGATCACACACTCTCCTGCATTGATCACATTTCGCAGACACTCGAGAAATATATCCTAATTCGCCCAAACACGTTATTTCTAGAGTGAGTCAACCTACTTGAAATCATCTTAATGTTGCGTGGTGGGGTGTTTCACGCTCCAGAGTGGACCACATTTCACAGATTCTCACGAAATGGATCCTAATCCGCTGAATATCGTGACTCCCGAACGAGTCAACCTACTTGACGTCATTTTGTGATTGCATGTAGCAATTTTAATATAGAATTCAAATGCAGTGAATGATCATATAGGAAGTGAACTTAACAATCAAGGTGAATATGCCAGCGAAGAACAAATCACATAAATGTATCTGATTCGATTAGCGTAATGTAACTTCACAGAGTTTTATTAAAATACAGTTAATTTATTTCTTAATTCCTGCCACACATTGAATCTTGAGATGATCTTTCTGCAAACTTGTGAACTTGTTCCTGTATTATTTGATCTGTAGAAGCACTTTTAACTGTTCGAAAGTGATATTTACTCTACCAAAAATAGATGTCTTTCTCACACCAAGTAGTATTATTTGAATACCTGCCGAAATCTATAACATTTGAAAACATATCTGAATAACTGCTGAATTATTCAAAGACTGGGCAATCATAAAATGTTTGCTTAAAAAAAAGTCAAATGAGCGTTGAAAAGTTGAAATCGGCTCACTGGTTTCAAAGGTATGTTGAATGACCGCTTTACAGCTTGACGACCACTTTTTTAATATGGTGGCCACGATTTGGATCGCATGACTTAAATATGTTTATATGCTCCTATAGCTGCCTAATAATGTCCCGCATTCAAAATGAGGGCTCTGCTACTAGACTATCATGATGCCGCCACACGTTAGGCCTACCAGACAAACCCGCCACACTTCCATTAGACATTCTAAGTCTTAAAAACTCCGTTCATCGAGGAATGACCGGTAAGGTTGGTCCTAATTTTTCCCAGCTTAGTGACCTGGAAGAGTTCAAAAATCGGATCTGTCAAATATCTCTTAGACTTAGATAGTTATAGCAGATGCAGTACCTCGGTATTAAAGTTTAGTATAAAAGCACATTCATCACAGAAAGGAATAACCCAAATGGGACAAGTTTTACCATCTAGCCGCAAGCGTGTTACTTAGGTTTCTTAAAAGAACTTCCGGTTCACGCCTTCTGTAGTAACAATTTGGCAAGTGCTTCTTGCCAACCGCTTCTTGCCAACCGCAAGATCAATCTGTCTCAAAACTTTCTCACCATGTTAGATGAAAATCGGGTCCTACTATAAACCGAAAAGCTATCTACTTGACACTGCTTTCCTACTAGGAGACCCATTTCATAAACTAAAGATAAACACACCTTACAGTTCACCTCGACGTCTTTCCCGCGCCTTACGTGCATTACGTGACGCCGCTCGAGTAGGTCTGACACAGCGTATCGTCGGCTGATGTTGATATTATTCTCCTATAAGAAATATATATGTGGATTGGGATGTCCAGTACATATGTATGTACATACACTATAAATATATAACTTATTCAAATGCATTAGGCGGATTGAAAGATTGTTTCCCAGTTTTTGAAATGTCGATTGTAGAGATTGGTCATTAGCTACGGGGCGGCGGCAGCGAGATCACGTTATGCTGGAAGCTCTCTTCCTTCTCGGCGCGTAGCGATGACGAGCGCATAGTAGCTTCAACCGGTGAACTTCAAATTCTTATTCTGTAATAGCTCAGATGTCACCTGTACTGATAAGACGGGTGTTACGAGTCGAAGTGCCAATTTATGATTGGATATCTTCGGAAGGTTGCTAGGAATGAGAATATCAATTCGCTTCGGTTAAAAAACTGAACCAGTCTAAAATTTTTTTGAAAATTTTGCCTTTTGTGAAATCATTTTTTGCGTTTCAATCTAGTTAATTCGGTCAATATCATACCAACCTAAACAATGCTCAAAAATTCAGGAGGTACATGATTCTCACGAATGAGCAATATCCGAAATGCTAAAAATATTACTTTTTGGTTTCTATCATACCTATACATCACGAAAAATCACAATTTATCTTAGTCAGTCTGTCAGTAGGCCAATATGAGTATTCTCGTGCTTGTAACCGCGTTATGTTAATGAAAGCTACACCTATTTTCATGAAATTTTAGCAGCAGGTTTGACTACTATATAGTTGAAAATCCACTGATTTGCTGTGGAATAATTAGCAAATGCAATCAAAACATTTACAATCTTTGTTATATTACGTTTCTCAAGTTACCCATCAACTTTTTTAAGAGTTATCTTGTTCAAATTTTCAAAATCTCGGGTATGTATATTTTTTATTTACGATCATTTAATGTCGCGGCAAAGAGGACTCAATTCTTGAAATGAGGGAAGGAATAACAGAGAAAGTGGGCCTGGAATTATTTTCTGGAGAAAACGAGCGAGTGACTCGCCATCGTCCACCAAACCCATCTGTATAGACAGTGTCAACGCTCACTGATATGAAGAAGATAGGAAGCTATTGTTTTGACGAAATTGAATGCATTCACACCTTGTGACTGTCATATTTTGATGTCATTCCCCGGGAAAGAGAACCACGCCCACTTTCTCTCAATAATTCGATTATCCCCTTTTCAATAGGTGTCCAGGACTTCATCATGCAGGGGTATCAATTGAAAAGTTAATACTTCGCTTGGATTTTAAGGCTTTTGGTCATGTTGAATATAAAGCGCCCTGCGGATTGGCAAACCACAACTTCAGTGGTCGATCCAAAAAGACACTTCGCTGTAACATTGAACCACGTGCGATCGTGGGGGCACAGCCAAGGATCGAAGGCTTTTCTGTCGACTCGGAGGAATCTCATTTTTCGACCATGAGTCAAAGCGACGTATCCCTATCAACGAAACTGTGTCCTGAAGCCAAAATTGCAAACATAACTATTAGGTGGTTATTAATTTTTCCTGAGGTTAGAGTCTTCGCCATTCTATTTCGTGCGGTTTCCTTAAGACGCGGGTGGGGTTTCTTCTTTGATAGACTTTGAAGTTGAAGTGAACTATAAAAAACTGCAAGTGACCACCTTTTTCAAGCCACTTATCACAGTTTTATCCCCTTCAGGATCACAAATAAAAGGAACTTCAACGTAACGTCTAGAACGACTTAACCTGTGATTGTCTCTCCAGTCCATCTTTCTTCTACAGGCTGATGGAAAAACATCGCATATTGAAAAACTACGTACTTTACTGGCATTTATGCACTATTTTAAAAAGTATAAACCAACTAACGGCATCTACGGTTTCACTCATTGGGTAGCACACGAAAGATGGAATTGGATTTCTAAACTCCTTATCCCTCTAAAAAACGCTGCAGTGGAGATATTCAGAGTGCTTCGTCTGTATCAAAGATTTATGTAGCCTCTATTTTTTGAATGCCTAAAAAATCAAACCGTAGCGCACTGTTGTCTTCAAAGTTTCTTTAACCTGGAATATGTGCTATCATCAGCCGCTCCACAGTAAGAATATTTTTTAAATAAGATATGACACTCTTCTTCTGGAATGATTAATTTTTTATTACTATATTCGCATTCATAACGATCATTAACAGCGGATAACCTATGAAGACAGTTGCACAGATTATGAAGTTATCCAGCTGCCATTCGACGTTGGACATAGCCATCGTCGTAACTAGCTAGGAGAAAGCATCCTTGATGTCTTTGGGAACTCGGCAAAAAAGGCAAAGTGTACTCTTTTAACTTAAAACTCAAGCTTTCGATAGTCTATGCTATCATCATCAGGTGTGAATCGGCGAGATTGTTGCTGAATTGTTCTTAGAAGAAAGTGGATGAGACCACATAGTGAAACGTTAAAAAGACAGGATGTATGTGGTTCATTTATAAATATTATTTGAAAAATCATAGCTGTTTTTTCAAAAAACCACTAGCAGACTTAAAAGAAGTCTGTCGGCCTGCTGAACACGTGTCGAACATGTGGAGGTTCCACAAAGATGAGTTGTAGGAAAGTTTCAATAAAATTAATTGATCTTTGATTCTTTCAAGTCTGTTAGTGGTTTTATGAAAAACACATCCAGTTTTTTGATCGTTTTACTATGTGGTCTCATCCACTGTCTTTAAGAATTTAAAAAATGTTTGGTTGACATTGTCTCGAAAAATTACATTTTTTCAAGTAGATTTGGCAACAGTCTATAACACAGACACACATGTTCCAGCCACTGACCTGTCACCTATCAGCCAATGTCAACTGTCATGTTTTCTTCTTGTTTCCGATCGTTTTGTCCCGTTAAGCAATAAGATTGTTTTCTTACGTTCTCAAGTTTTTAATCCGTTGTGATGTTTTGCTGACGCACAGTTGTGTGTATTTTACGACTGTTACCATGTATCCAGCTTTCATCAGGCTACTGAATGTTCTCATTAAGTTAGTTAATGATAACATTTAGCAACAATATCACCTACTGTTGTAAGTAGTTTGAAATCAATCTTGCACTTGTACTTGCTATTTTTCAAATGTTATTGTAGCTGCTGATGATGATGACAAAGTTAATCGACAGCTTGAGAAAATAAAGTAAAAAGAGTAATCATTGCTTTAATCTTATCAAAGTACCCAATTAAAGGCTGAAGCTTTTCTCACCTGATTATATATATGTAGTTGGGAAACTTCGTTAAATTTGAGAAATGCGGCTCTTACCTTTTAATTTCTCAAGCTTTCAGTCAACCAGATATAGGGTTTGTAAATGCCTACATTACTGACCTTACTGATGGCGGATAAGTCATTAATATTTTCTAAATAAAACTGTTGAGTTGGTACTGTTCCTCTAATATAATAATAATAATAAATGGCTTTATTCGAAAAGACAATGCATACAAAAATAGTGTTCAACAAATAGGAATAATTGCTCTCGAATCTCAAGGGGGAGTTCACGACCTGCGTGCTCTTCCACTCATCCCTTGATACAATTTTAAAGGTCAAACTTAATCAACACCAGCTCATTTTCAAAGTAGAACAGATTTATTTACAATTCATTTAATGTAGAATCAAGTATGCGTGGCGTAGAAAATATTCTTCCGTAGTTTTCAAGCTACTGACACAGTCTGAGCCCAGACAGCTTTTTACCAGTATTGGTTACGTTGTACGTACTGCATATAGAAAATTTCCATTCATTATAACTCCATTATTGTGTATCTTGATAGTAGGACACTAGACCCATGTTATAGGAACTTTATGTGTTACTTTTGAACCTATTTCTTGTCCTAGAAGGATTGCCATTGTTTTCTAAATCATGTTGCACTTGAAACACAGCAACTATTTTACAGGCTGGCTGGGGTACTCGAATGAAAAAATCAATCAATTAGCTCAGAAGTATATGGATAAAGGATTTAATGCCTTCAAAGTAAAAGTGGGTAAGAATTTATATGAAGATATCAAGCGTCTGGAGTTTATAAGGAATATCATCGGTTGGAAAAGAACTCTGGTGAGCATGCTTTATGTTTATATTAATAAACAAAAACCAGTAATCTATATAGAACTTGTGTTTCTTAAATTACTTTTAAACAGTAATCCAACGAAACTTTGACAGCATAGTATTTACAATGAACTCATTTGAATCGTCAATGGCGATCTAGCCCTAACACAATATGGATAGTATGTATACGCCTTGTACAAGAATGACAAAAATACATTACATACCTAGTTTGAGAAGTAAGCCATTATTGTACGCGCACTATTATATCCTGCCGCGCATAGTGCCCAGCGATACGATGTGTGAAATGTTTTACATGCAAACCCTCATATGACGCTGCATTATACAGTGTCGTTCAATCATTATTTGAAAAGACCCAATTTTCACTAACTCGTATTTAACGATTCGTTATTTCGAAAATCGTCAAAGGACAGAATAGTTCAAAGAACCCCCCTTCAAATGTTTGCTACATGTTTTGGAAATACCCTGTGTATCACTTCATTATACCTAAGATGGTGGACGCCAATCAAGTCTGGGAAGTCCAAGAGGCGATCGACTGGATGCAACAGCTGGCCCATTTCAAACCACTCTGGATCGAGGAACCGACTTCACCGGATGATGTTCTGGGTCACGCCCAAATCGCTAGAACCTTGAAGCCATTGGGCATTGGCGTTGCGACTGGAGAGATGTGCTGCAACCGAGTGTTGTTCAAACAGTTCTTGCAAGCAGAAGCTCTACAGTTCTGTCAGATTGACTCTGCTAGGATCGGAGGAGTTAACGAAATACTGTCTGTGTATCTTATGGCTCATAAGTTAGGAGGTAATATTTTGGTTTTACTATATATTTTTTCCGGCAAATACATTTTCTGGTAGTATTAATATTTCCAGTAATTTCGGTCACACTCAAGGACTATTGCTATGTTTTCTCAAAGGTTACGTCAAATATCTCGACATGCTTCAAGTTAGACAATCAGCATTGCGATCTCGGAAGCACTAAGAGATACGAAGTCGGTTAAATTGGCGCATCCAGGTCCAGGCAACTAAATGTGCGACACTTAAATGTTTTGAAATATTTCGGAATGTAAATGGGAAAACAGATTTTTTCCAGAATCATTTTAGTTTTTGCCTGACATCATTTAAAAATTAATTTCAACACAAATTGACACTTTTTTCCTCCACAAGATGGCATAATTAGAATTTACATAGAGGTTTTGATCCCGATTTCAACGATGCCGCATATGGATCTTGTAAAACTACGGTTATATTATAAACAATATAGTACAAATATTATCAACCAAGCATTCCTTCAGTTTGTGTGAACCGAGCAAATGTATACAGAGCTTCTACTTCTAATTTTGCGGTTGTTCATGTTCATAAAAATGACCTTCATCTGCTAGTGTCAACTGCGAAACGAAATTATATCTGTATTATCTAAATGAAGACACAAGTGGATAAAGGTGTCATTTTTTTTAAAATTGCTTTTTTGCATTAAACTAACCTTAAGAAGTGATTCTTTCTTTCTGTGATTACTTTGTTCCAAAAACAAGATAATAACAAACTAATTAAACTAAATATAATTTTCAATAAAGTAAAAAATCCCAATGAAAAATCTTTAAAGTAAATTTTCTCCATACAATGATTTTTTTTACATGGCACCTTTATCCACTTGTATCTTCAAATATCTTTTAAAGACATTCTCAAAAATGAAATAATGTCTAAATGATGATATAAACGAATGCGGTAGGTAGTCATTATTAGGGCTATGTCTAAGCTATTAGTTTTAGTTTTCAAAATAAAAAGATCTACCTTCCTATGCGAAATTAGAATTCGGTCATGACTAACGCCATATTTTATTTTTAAGTGAAAGTATGCCCTCACGCAGGTGGGGTAGGTCTTTGTGAGATGGTTCAACATTTGCAAATGTGGGACTATGTGGCGTTATCAGGTTCATCTGAAGGCAAATATGTCGAATATATTGACCAGCAACATGAGCACTTCGTATATCCATGTATTGTCGAAAACGCTCATTATTTAGCTCCTAGGGTGAGTACCATGGTTATGAAATTAATAGGGTGTAAGTGACATCCATACATAGTTTGAAAATTTGGCACGTACAGCTGACAACTCTGAAAGGAAAGACCCTCTCATATCAGACAAATCAGAAAAAAAAATATGTAATGTATAAACACAATATAAAAATTGTAGAAAAAGTAGAGCATTCCATTTCAAAGGTCGTTCAGCTGTATGGCAGAAATTCTCGATCTAACTATAATATGACTTACTTAGACTAGAACGTTCAACCTACTTTGCTTGTTCACCATTTATTTAGATACAAAATATGAAAAAAAACTGCGTTCATTAGGTGTGTGTCTGTAAGACGTTTCTCTGTGACCACATTTTTTTTCTTCCTATGTATATGCTAAATCCATACTTAGTTCCTTGTATAACATCATATGTTTCTTGCAGGAACCCGGTTACAGCACAGAATTCAAGAAAGAAGCACTAGAAAATTATGTCTATCCCAATGGAAAAGAATGGGAGAGCATGTTCGAAAAAGGAATTTTCAGTGACCCAAGGAAAACTAGAATATAAAATAAATGGAATCCTTACATAACATACAAAATATAAGTTGTACAATCGCTTTACTTGATTGAAAATAGTAAAATAGCCACTGTATTCTAAGTACGCTTCATAAATCTAAAACTATCCAGTTTTCTTTGTTTTTCTTTCTGATTATCTGTTTCAGATTCCGATGTCTTACGTTTTTCACCGGTCTGAAAATATTACAATATATATTTGTAATGAATGCCTGTTTGAATAGCACTCACCTCTCTATTTCCAGACGTTTCATGTGTATCTTTGCTTTCCAAATTTACGCCTGCATATTTATCAGTTAGACTTAAAGGATTCGAAATTTTATTCTGTGCTTTCTTCAAACTCTTCAGAAAGCTACATTTTGTTTTGTTTTCTTTTAGCGTAGCTTCTGAATTTATTGAATCCTGAAACAGCAATTTTATGGATTGTTGAAAAGATAAGCCAGTGCAAGCATAAACGAACTAAAATTGTTGCATCTCTAATTCGACTATTTCCATCTGAAGGAAGTCCCAGTAATAAATAGTAAAAGCTTTTGTAAGAATCTAATCACAGACGAAAATACCGGTTTGCGAAATAATTGTATAATCTGCTTTTATTTATATAAGTTGTTCAAGGGGGTACACCAATTTTTGTGGGAAAACTTTTTATTCGACAACAAAGAATTCAGTTCAATTGAATGTGTTGGCAGCAACGGGAAAGCTCTTCAAATAAGATTTTTAGGAATTTATGAGACCACACGCACACGAAGACACAATTATGTTTCAAACCGTCTTAGACTAGTTAGTATGTAACATGGCATGTGCTAAATGGCTACATTATTGATGACTGTCAAATAAGTAGGTCGTAGGTCACGTAATCCAGTTTCTTTTCGAAGAAATATAATTCACTAGACATTTTTTATAAAAGTATTAATAGAGTATACGACAGTTTAAGAAATCTCGTACGATTAAAATGACTGCGGTTCAAAATGTTGGAAAACAAACTCGAGAAAATGAAAAAGCGGAAGACAAATATCAATCAATTGAAGCAAACTGACCATCTGAAAAACTATGCAAAATGGTAGGTATTAGCCTCTAATATATTATTTAAAGATTCGACATTTTACCTTGTATAGTTTTCAAGATTATTTCAATTGTTTATAACATATGTATTTGATGTGCCTCAAACATTCGCTTGACATTTGTCATTGTCAAGTATAGTGGTATAAAGATCTAGTAAACTAAGAGGCGTCTTAGTGTAATGGGAAGAAGTAACGGTTGCAGAACCGCAGGACGGAGGTTCGAATCCACAAAGCTCCTTCTTTTCTATTAATTTTTTTTTGTATTTGGAGAAATAAATGCTTTTTCACATTACGTCTACTTTTATTGTTATCAAACAATTTTTAGCACGCCATAGACAATGTAAGCTTACAAACAGGAAACCAGCGGTATAAGTATGATTGTTTATAATTTTTTTTTTATATTATTTTGATAAAATTTCAGTAACACTATGTATGTCGGGTCATAGCAGATAATTTTTCAAAACTTATATCGTAGATGTGCAAATTATTAACCCACAATAATGAAAGACATCCGAAATTTTGTTAGTGGTAATACGTTTTCGATACGCGGTCAAATTAGGTACCTCTTGGAGACGCAGAGGAGGATGCTTATAAAATTAAGTGAGCTGACGCACAGTTTTTGTATTTATCCAGTTACTGTTGAGCGTAGATGCTCATTTCATCAACAACCTAGATATTTTTTGCATAGTTTGTATTTTTGTAATTCACAGTAGCTTTGAGGATCAAAAAAGACTAATCTCGGTATATTACATTGTAGGATATACTACTAATGCAACATTGATAGTCAATATACTAATATCTACTTATTATTCTTAAATATGGATAACGCTCTATTATTTCATATAAGTTTCAAACTATTACCTGAGAATCAATTACCAGACTTCCATTCGTGTCATTTTCAGTATTTTCTGTCTCATTCACAGACCCATCCAAAACATCCTACAAATATGATGTTTATTACAAATCTTTATTAATGAATGTATTGTATATGTATAGTCTATTTTAAATTGCACTGATGAATTTTATCCTGCAATGACAAACATTAACGATCTAATTTGAATGACCTGTGACTTGTAGTCAAGCATGCACCGAAACCACCCTGAATCGGTACATAAATATCAACAGTGATGCAGTTAAACCTTATACTTGTACTACAACTACTGATCCAGCTGGATGACAGAAAGTACTGCATGTGGACCCAAGCACTTCAGTCGAAGATAGGGTTCGCTTATTGAAATATCCCGAAGGTGCCCTACAAGTATTCCAACGAGTATGTATCGTTCAAGGATGGTGTGCATGAGTGTGATTTTGAAAGTCCTATGAATCCTATTTGGCCGCGGCGTATTCTAATCGTTTTTTAGAGATTCAGAAAAACGTGATCCATCAGACCTCATAATTGGTCCAAACATGGTGTTACTAAATATAAATACAATAAATGTCAATAAAATAAACCTACTTCTCGCTGAAATATCTGATTATAAATATAAATACATAAATGTTTCATGTATTGTCGAAACTGGTGTTAAGGAACATAATTCTAAAGTCAATCCATATTGAAGGTTTTCATAAGAAAGTCAACTGTTAGAAAAATTAAAAGATGTGGAGGAGTTGCTATGTGGGTAAACAATGGTCTGACAGCGAAGAATGTACAGTTTGATCCATTATGTATTGAACAGGATTTTGAAGCGTGTGCTGTATAGTTTCATATCAATAGTAATAGTAGTAGTAGAAAGATTTATTTAGCACATTTGGCTACATAAACAGAATAATTGTAAGCAACTTAGAATTAGTAAATTTAAACCATATGATGTATGATGTAAATTCTGGGCAAGCTATAATTGTAGATTTAACAAGTGATTCCTCAATTTTACTTTAAATTTATATAATAAGTTCTCTGGTCTTTTATCTCTGTGTATAATTTATTATATTCAATCAACCCTTGATGGAATACAGATTTGTAGCATATGTTATACTTTTTGGTCATTAAATGGAAGTCATCTTTATTTCTGGTATTATGTAAATGATGGTCGGCATTTGATGATGTTAAATTAGTTGATGGAAATATATTATTTTTTACTTTATAAATTAATATCATTACAAGATATTTGATAAAATTTTTTACATTGAGCCATTCTAATTTGCTAAGCATTTGTCTAATTGGAGTATATTTATCTTTATTCAGTATTATTCTCATGCACTTGTTTTGTAAAATTTGCAGTATTTCAAAAATGGAATTATTTGCTAAATATAGAATAGTACAAGAAATATTTAAAATTTTCTATGAATTTAATATCTTCACCATCAATATTCAGTTGAACATTTGTACATTGTTTTTTTTTCTTAACATCATCTGAGAAAGAACGGGGGAGTTGTGGCTTTTGTCCGCAGCAGTCTTTCCTGCTCCAGGGATCTTTCTTTGGAATCAGACCGGAAGGACATTCTGTGGCTTCGCCTCAACTCCAAAACATCACCCAAATTTATTTGCTGCCTTTATCGCTCTCCCTCGAACCATAACTGAGATGACCTACTCGAATACCTCGCCGTCCAGATCGACTTCCTGAACATCAATCACCCCGCTTCAGAGGTAGTTCTTCTCGGTGATTTCAATGCCCATAATGAGCTTTGGTTGGGCTCAAATAAGACCGATGCAGCAGGTCGTGCAGTCGAAGCGTTCGCTCTTACTCAAGGGCTGACCCAGCTGGTGACGAGCCCTACTTTTTTCCCCCGCGTCTCGTCACACCCCAGTAGCCTGCTGGATCTCTTTCTGACCACGCATCCTGCCCCTTACAGCACTGCCGTCCTGTCCCCCCTGGGTAACTCAGATCACGGTGTTGTGGAGGTTAGGTTTCGGTCAGAAGCCGCTGTGGCCGCAGAAACTCGCACAGGCCGCAAAACTTGGCATTACGGACATGCCGACTGGGAGGGGCTCAGAGACTTCTTCTCTAGCTTTCCTTGGAGAGATGTCTGTTTCACTGACGCGGATGCGTCGACTGTCTGTTCTTCAATAACCGAAATTATCCACGTCGCAATGGAGGAATACATCCCTCACACAGTGAAAGTTCCTAAACCAGGCTCCAACGGCTGGTTCAACAAATCGTGTGACACTGCTCGCCAGCAGAAGATCAAGGCCCACAGAACCTACTTACAAAACCCCACTGTAGAGAACAGACAAGCCGACGTCTCGAGTCCAGAAACAAATACTATAACGAAGCGGTTCGCAATGCTAAAACCCAGCATGATATAAAAGTTAGGCACAGGGTAATGTCGCAGCGCAATGGCAGTCGGTCTTTCTGGACGCTGGCCAAGCAGATTGAAAAGAACTTCTCACACAGTAGCCTTCCACCACTTACGTGTCAGGATGGAACTATTGTATTCGACTCAAAGGCCAAGGCGGAAGTGCTAGCCAAGATCTTTGCTGCCAACTCCACCATGGACGTCCCCACCAACGCCCAAGTGCCGTCAATTCAAAGGGTTCCCCACACTATGCGGGAGGTAAGATTCAGGCATAAGACCGTAAGACGAGTGCTCTTGTCGCTCGACATCAACAAAGCTTCTGGTCCGGACTCGATTCCTGCCATTGTACTGAAGAGATGTGCAGCTGAGCTTGCTCCAGTTCTTTCGGGTCTCTTCCAGATATCTTATGAATCCGGCACCTTCCCAGAAAACTGGAAATTTGCTCATGTACAGCCCATCCCAAAAAAAGGATCTAAAACCGACCCTTACAACTACAGGCCTATAGCTCTGCTTTCTGTTATCAGTAAAGTGATGGAGAGGTGCATAAATCGCGAGCTTCTGGACTACCTCGAACGTCACAGCTTGATTAGCGACTGGCAGTACGGTTTCCGGCACCAACGATCCACAGGGGACCTCCTAGCTTACGTCACGCAACTGTGGAGTAAACTCATCCAGTCTCATGGTGAGGCTCATGTCGTTGCTCTTGACATCACGAAAGCGTTCGATCAGCTGTGGCACGCTGCCCTCTTGAGCAAACTTCCATCCTACGGCCTCCCAGAAAAGCTTTGCAGATGGGTGGCTGACTTTATCTCTGGCCGCAAGATATCCGTCGTAATTGACGGATTCTCCTCTTCATCCCACAACGTCAACGCGGGTGTTCCCCAGGGATCGGTCTTGGCTCCAACACTGTTTCTCTTACATATCAACGACCTCCTTTCCTGCACGATCAACCCAATCCACAGCTTCGCTGATGACAGCACTCTACATGCAGGAATTCATAGTGACAAGCCGATCTCTGCCGCTGAGCTGGAAAAAAGAAGACTAGCGACGACTTCTTCTCTGACAAGAGACCTGGAGGCTATCACTGCTTGGGGACGCAACAATCTTGTACAGTTCAATGCTTCCAAAACGTAGTACTGTACTTTGACGAGCAAAAAGCGTCCTAGCGCTCATACAGTTTCGATGGACGGTCGAGTTCTACCAAAGAGCCATTCATTTCGGCTGGTCGGAGTCCAGATCACCGAGGACCTGATCTGGCACGAACACATCTCTTCAATAGCTGCAGCTGCTGGGAAAAAGGCTAGGCTATTTGTTTAGGGCTAAGAAGTACTTTTCGCCGCATGACCTTCTCACTCTATACAAGACCCAGATAAGGCCTAGCCTCGAGTATTGCTCACACATTTGGGGTGCTGCCGCCCCGACTACATTGTCCATGCTCGATGCTGTCCAGAGGAGGGCGGTCCGACTGATCGATGACTCTTCTCTAACAGACAGTCTCGGGACTCTTTTGCACCGGCGGGCCGTCGGCGATCTAGCTCTTTTCTATCGCTACACCAACGGGCTTTGCTCCTCAGAGCTCTCTTCCATGATGCCGCCGCGCGATGTGCCTGCCAGACAGACCCGCCTGACTTCGGCGTCCCATCCTAACCGTGTCAAACTTCGTACATCCAGAACTGGCCGATACGACCGCTCCTTTGTCCCGAGGGTGTCTAGATTGTGGAACAAACTACGGGAGGAAGCTTTTCCCAGTTCTACTAACCTTAGGCAGTTCAAAAATCGTATTAACAAAATTTCTTTGGGATCATCATAGCAGCCGCGGTGTCCCGGCATTTAGGCTTCTGCCTGCGCGGCTGTTTCGATATAAAAAAAAATAGCTTTCGTTTTACTTGTATTTAATTTGAGTCTGTTAGATGCTAACCATTTTGAGACAAGTTATACAAGTTCATTTATATAAGAGATACCGGTCTGAATATTTTTAGTACTTATATAAATCATAATGTCATCGGCGAAAATCTGTATTTTCCATTTTTTGACAATGGCAGATAAATCATTTATGTATAAAATAAAAAGAAGTGATCCCAGGATACTGCCCTGTGGAACACCCAACGTATTTTCAGGTTTTGATGAAATAGTGTCATTAACTTGTGCAACTTGTATCCTTTTAGACAAATAATTTCTAAACCAATCTAAAACACTTCCTGATATATGCCTTATGCCATATGCCGTCAATTTACCTAACAAAATATCTCATCGATCGTTTCAAATGCCCTCTTCAAATCCAAAAATACTGCTATGACTTCTTCTGAGTCTATGGCTCTTCTCCAATTCTCAGTTACTAACTGGAAAGCCGTTTCTGAGGAATGTTTTTTTCGAAAGCCTGCTTGCGCCTCACTAAAATTTTGTTTTCTTCTATAAACTGCATTAATTGGTCATGCACTATGGAGTCTTATAATTTTTCAATGTCTGGTAACACATTTACTGGTCTCATATCGCTGCATCTTTTAGAATTTTTTATTTTGGGAACTGGTGTTATTGTAGAGCATTTCAAACAGTTTTTCAGTACGTTTTTAGTAATGATTTCGGCACAGGTGTTGTTTGATTTTAAACTGTTTACTTTTTTCTCAGTTAATTCAATGATACGCTATGAAATTGAACTTGATTTTCACAATCATGCGGCTTCGAATTGATCAGTCTTTTTAAAGTTTTCCACATCTTTACACTGATGCACTTGTTATTATCGATTTGTTTATCGTAGAATTTCCTTTTTTCTTCTCTAATTACATACAAACATTTATTCCTAAGAGTTTTATATACCTCCCAATCATCATTTGATTTTGTGAGTATACATCTTTTGTATTGTTTGTATCTCAAATTTTGAGCTGCCTTAATATTTTTGTTATACCAGGATGTATTTTTGTCGAGCAAATCACTTTTTTATCAGTTGCAAGATCTAAGTTTTTTGTAGTTAATAGTATTCACGATTTTCTTAATTTTTGTATCAGAAAAATGTCCTATCAAGGGCAGCATTGTCCAACTGTGATCACTAACTTTAGGTGTATGTACAGCTTTAATCAGTACACATTCGAAATTTACAATAACAAAGTCTCTAATAATGATGCTATTCTGGTACTCTCTTCAATTTTTTGCTTGAACCCATAGTTATTTATGGTTCACCTAAAAGTATTATATTGTTTCTAAAATTCCACATTTCTTCGAATTTCTCTTCAAAAAAGATTAAAAATGTATCCGCATCACTGTTTGATGAACGGTAAAAAGTACAAAGATCATAACGTTTCCCAAATAATTTGAACTGTATATGTGCATACCAGTATGCATAGTCTAAGGTGATACAATCGAATAATTTGATCTGTATTTTGTGGTAAACATAAATCACTACACGTCCAGTATGTCTGGAGTTGGATTTGCCTCTGTTAGTTTTATAATTTGTAATTCACCATCAGTGATGTCTTCTGTAGCATGTGTTTCGGTAAGACATAATACAAGTGGTTTTCTCCATCTTAAAAACTGTTGAACTTCATCTATATTATTCAGGACACCTTGTATGTTTAAATGGTATTATGAGTTATATTCACCACTTA
Source organism: Acanthoscelides obtectus (assembly GCA_963669975.1). Taxonomy (NCBI): domain Eukaryota; kingdom Metazoa; phylum Arthropoda; class Insecta; order Coleoptera; family Chrysomelidae; genus Acanthoscelides; species Acanthoscelides obtectus. Next base: position 68,189,723 of record CAVLJG010000001.1, on the reverse strand, counting down.
CAGATTTAGCCACATCTTGCAAATCTGGGCTAAGTAGTTGCTATTCATTTGCACAACCAATTTTTTCCCTCTCACGCTCAATTTTCCTTTTATATACTTCACAATTTTTGTCCAATGGTCCATGATTAATAGGTAATCCTAGATTAAAATCCTGGTTTGCACTTTTACAATTTGGACAGCATTTGTACATTTCACTGGTACTACAGTTTTCTGTTGAATGTCCTTCTAATCCACAAGTAATATATCTTCCAGATTTTGTGCAGTATTTAGCTATGTGGTTAAACCCGGTACATTTATAGCATCGCAAAACATTGATGTACTCGAAAACAGAGCAAATAGACATGTCGATAAAAATAACACCCTCATTCATAACACACTTAAAGGTTTCATTTTCTTGACTGTAACTACTCTATGTGAATTTTCTTGAAAAGATTCATTTTGTGATTTTATAGTATTTATTAGCTCGTCTTCTGCATATTCTTGACAAAAACCAGTAACCTTGATTTGTGGTTTTTATCTATTTCTGAAGTTTTCACTGTATATGTTTCTGGCATTTTTGATTTTACTTCTTTATGCTTCTCGGTATCATCTTTTGTTTTACATGGGATTTTCACGCCACCATCCTTCAAATCATAAACTTTTTCAATAGTAATTTTCAAACTTTTAGGATTCACAAATTTTGCGATGTCTTTCTTTGTGTTATTACACTCTTGTTGGTTATTTTAATACTGGTGATTGTTTTTTTGCTGTACGTGTTTGCAATGGTAAGCATTGCTACTCATAATCTACCATTGCTGTAGGCGAATGAACGGTTGAAGTCCCTGAAGCTTTAACCATATCAGCGTAATTTGTAATTACTTCTTGTGACGGCTGTTGCATCTTCCCAATTTTTTGTTTAATTGGTCTATCTGTTCGTACAATTCCTTTATTAATTTTTCTTGAATCGAAGTGGTATAATCTTCTACTTTCAAAACGTCCTCTGTACAAAATCCCTTTTCACTCAGTGAGACCACAGTCTCCACTCCCTCACTAGCTCCATCCTTTTTAGACTTCTCCTCCATATTCAAACTAAAAATTCAGGAATCTCCTAAAAACCTTTTTTTTTAGCTTGACCTAATTTTTGAAATTAAATTGCTATCGCCCCCATCTAGAAATGTTAACACATTCTGTAAAAAATTGGCAGTTGTTTTATATGATTTGTAAAGACCTTATACAGGGTGCGGCAGAGAGAATGGACGGTTTAAAAAAAATCATAAAATAGTTAATTTTAACTCGAAAACAAATTTATTGATGGAATCAGGTTCACAAGGAAATAGCATTTGAAACAGTTAAGTGTGGAAAATCACATCAGGCATGTGGTGGCCGAAATCGTTGATGCAGTGCTGGAGGCGTTCTTGGAAGTTCGCGTAGACTCTCTTCAGCATCGCTCTCTCAACTTGAGCGACTTCCACGCGAAATTCGCCCTTCAATTCGTCCAGAGTTCGGGGCTTGTTCGCGTATACTCTAGCCTTGAGGTGTCCCTATAAGAAAAAATCGCATATGGATAAATCTAGGGACCGAGGATGCCAATGAACATTGCCAAACCTGGAAATAACGCGACCATGTAAGAGAGGGCGATTAACGTCCATGGATGCTCGGCTGTGTGGGCGGTCGCCCCATCCTGCTGGAACCACACACGTCGGATTGGAACACATCGCCGTCGTAATTCAGGGAGAAAGAAGTTGGTGATCATGTCGACGTAGCGCTCTGAGTTCACGGTAACATCACGACCATTACCGTCTTCGAAGAAGTAAGGGCCAATGATGCAAGTTTGCGATACAGCGCACCAAACCGTTAGTTTTGGGCTGTGCAGCGGTCTTTCGTGTAACTGTAGCGGATGTTCATTAGCCCAATAACGACAATTCTGCTGGTTAACCATGCTGTTTAGGTGAAAGTGGGCTTCGTCACTCATAAACAAAATGAGGTTCTCATTTTGATCGATCAGTGCTTCCAGCTCACGTGCGAAGTTCATTCGTTGTGCATAATCTCCGGGCTGTAACTGTTGCACAATGGCCAATTTGTAGGGGTGAAAGCGGAGATCCATACGCAAAATTCGTCTTACCGAACGATCACTAAGGCGAAGTGCAGCATGTTTCCGGGAAGATCGAGTCGGACTGCGAAGAAAGACCTGTCGAACGCGTTCAACATTTTCAGGAGTTCGAACTGTTCGCGGTGCTCCTCTTGGTCTTCTGTTGATCAGTTCACCATGCCTGCGAAGTGATTCAACCCAACGAAGGATGGTGTTTCGAGAGGGAACAGCTCTATTCCGATGAATGTTGAAGTGGCGACGAAACTCACGCTGTACGACGATGACTGACTCATTATTTCGGACGAAACTATCATAGGCGAAAACGCGGTGCTCCACCGTCCAAGGCTCCATAACGACAACTGGTAAAATAATGCTAGGATCTCACGAGTCAAACGGCACCCTCCCCACCTCTCTCGTAGACAAAAACGTCCGTCCGCTCTGCCGCACCCTGTATGAAGCTGATTATTTGGGTCGATTTTAATCTAGATTTATATAGAAATCCGAATCTGAAGTATTTATTTGAAGCTACATGGAGTTTTAATTGTGTGCCAGTGGTGCAATGGCCTGCAAGTAACATAACCTTTACACTTAGATAAATCTGAATATATGCTAATTCACCTTGAAGTGTCCTTTGAATAGCCAATTTATAGTATTTTTCACACCTCAAAAGTGTCCAGATACGATTGCTGTCAATAAGTATTTGCTTTCTTTGTTTAGTTTAATTTATTCCTGACATATAAAATGCAACACCCAGAATTATATATTGAATTTTGATAAAAACTCGTAAACATATTTGCTATCATGGAAGTATACGCTGATAAAATGTTGAAGACATTCCGTGCCGTACTTTTTTGTAAAGGCTTTTTTTGTCATATCAGAATTCGAACAACATGAACATGTTTAATTAAAATTCAGTGATTTTTCTGTATTGGTTCCATTTGTTTCATTGTTGTTCCATTGCATTATCATGCCTAGAGTTCGCAGACGCGCTAGTTTCACTCAACTTTCCGAGTTTGAGAGGAGTCGGACAATCGGGTTAGGTGAAGTCGGACTTTCTTTTAGAGAAACCCCTAATGAATCAAAACGAAGCTACTGTAATGAGATGTTGTCGAGTGTGGTTCCAAGAAAACCGAAATCGATGAGTTCGAGGTACTCGACGTCAAAGGCAGACTAGAGAGCGATACGATTATTATTTGAGGCATAATAATTTTCTACAAGGCCAGTTGCGAACCAGTGTTTTGATGCTGTCAGAAAAGGAATAACAATGAGGACAGTTAGCGCCGAATAAGGTCTTTTGGATTGTTTTAATACCGTCCCCATCTTGTACTACCTCTGACTCCACAGATCGTCGGCAATGATTGGTATGGAGTAGGGAGAGACTTGAATAGATTATGGAATGGACCACAGTCGTGTTCAGCGATGAGACCAGATTCTGTTCGAGCACACATGATGGCCGTGCAAGAGTAAGGAGAAGACGTGGTGAAAGTCCACCAATATTCCATCGAACGACAAATTCATCGCACTGTGGGTGTTATGGTATATGGGGTGTCATTGCTTACGGAAGCAGGTCACGATTAGTGTTCATTCGAGGTAGCATGACTGTCCAGCGTTATATCCAGAAGTTTTACAACCACATCTGCTTCCCTTTTTGGAAACATCGCAAGATCCACTTTTTTAGTATTACATTGCACGACCTTATGTCGCACGTGTTAGTTTAGACTTTTTAGAAGCATCCAGAGTAAATTTGCTTCAGTGGCCTCCTCGATCTCCAGACCTTTCCCCTACTGAAAATGTATGGGACATGATGAGAAGTACGTTGCAAAATTCACCGCACCCTCCACAAACATTGGAGGCTCTACAAAACCAAATTCAGATTTCCTGGGATACAATACACCTAGAAGACATCAACTTAACATCGTCGCGGCATTGATTGGATTAGGTGATTGATGTGGTGTAGCGAACAGAGGAGCTTCAACACATTAAGGTGGAATATCTCGGCTATTTCGAGTTAAAATTTTAATCACTTTCTAATTATCACTGGAACTAAAACTTGTAAAAGTATACTCAAAATTACAGCACGCCTAGTCGGTGTTGCATTTGCTATGTCATTTAGTATAGTATTAATATTCTGCTGTTCGAGAGAACGCCCAGCATAGTTAGCTACTTGAATATCCTTTGTAAAAAAATAATGAAAGCCACTGTATTGTGTTGACACGTTGTCACTTTAGTAGGTAAATGAGTCAAAAGTATTCAATAAAACTACACAATTTTGGCAACAAACAGTGCAATGTAAATATATAAGCTTGGCTCCTAATCTATTCGAATTCGTTGGCTCAAACTAGCGTCCATTACATAATACGCTGAAAATATACTATGGTGTTATTCTTCATCTTCAGAATCCCCCGATTTCCAATGTTCATGTTTATATCACAAAAACAGCTGGAATTATTGAGAAAAAAATGATTTTGAAACTTACACTCAACACCCTCTATCTCATTAACGAGCCACGGTTTGCAAGGCATGTTTTTCATGATACTAGTCCTGAATGGACTCATCTAGGATTCTTTTTGACGCATCCATTACAGAACGCCCGGAAATACTTCCTTATGGATAACACAATTTGGATTTGTTTGGTAAAGCAAGTCAGTAAAGATTTCCAGCCGAAGTCGTACATCAAATAACTGTTCGAGCTTTCGATTTTCCAAAGAGCATGATGATGAGCATGACCTAGACACTCAAATGTCTTTGATATATAGCATTAGCACCGCAAGCTCAATCAAGTTCTTATTTTTATACTTCATAATTTGAAAAATGTAACTGATCACAAATGAAGCAAAGAATATCTATTATGGATAGAAAACTTACAACATATTTAGAAATACTACTGGGCATCTCTGGGATAAGAGAATTCTTCTCAACCCTATTTTTTGGAGTGCCTCTGCTAGAGCTCAATATCAATTTCCTAGGAGGCTTGATAGTATTGGTATCCGGTGTTGCCGCTAAATGCTGTAAGCAAAATGATATTAAAGAATAATGTGATTATCTCCCATGTAGCTGCATTACTGACCGCAACACCCAAACCTTCTCCAGCATCTGCAATTTTTGTTGCAAGATCCATAAGTTTTTCAACCAATTTCCTTTTTTCCAACTTCGAAGCATACTTTAGTCCTAGTGTTATCACTTGAGGATTAGATAAAATCTCCATCAAGTCAAATGCTCTTTCATCTAAATTGTTCCTACATGCTAACTAAAAAAAACAAACAAAAAAATTGGCACAATTAAAAAAAATAGTCAATCTCTTGGGTACTTTGAAATGCTTTTACTAACTCATATTTGGCTACTTTGCTTTAGTATATCTTTTTGGCGCATTGTTACGATTGTGCTCAAGTAGGTGAAAATCTGACGATCGCCTTCTACCAATGTTTTGCCTAGTTTTTCACAAGACCATACCCATTATGTGTACTTCCCGTTCGCATGTCTCCAAGACTAGACCTATATCGCAGCATCCCCATTTTAGCCTATGTTACTAATTTAGATTTTTTTTTTTTTTTTGGCACTAGGACATTGCCCCATTAGCCAGAATCAAGTATTTATCTATTATATCATACACACATATATAATTTAAAACGTGTAAAATGGCAATGACGTAGCAAGCAGATCCCCTCAGCTATCAGGGTATTGCAGGAAAGACATTTTGGTGACACAGTCGTATTTGGGCGAAGGAGCAAATACTTAACAAACAGTAGGAAGAATTGATTATTAAATTTCTTCTAATGCACACTCTCCACTCTGGATGAAAAACAAAAAAAATAATATAGAAGAACTAAGAAAGTGTTATCAGGAGGGGGCGGGGGTTAAGCATTACACACAAATTTTCAGATGACATTCGTGTCTAAAGGACACCATAACTACATATTAAACCTATGCAACTCTAAGGGGTAGGAGAGAGGATGGGTCAGACAGGGACACACGTTCTTCTCGCCCAGGGACCCGTCAGGGCATTTTTCATTTTTCACATACAACAATTAGGCCACGGATATGAAGGATATATTTATACATAAAGGTACAAAAACAGAGGATAACTAAAATACGATTGTTATATTTTGATGCCAGAATTTCTGATAAATTTAACAACGAGAATGATCACATCAGATCTACCTAGCGAAAATACATGAGATGTATTTAGGGGGGCAGATATGCCAGATTTCACCAAATCGGAGTAGAGTGCATTGCAGTGATCCAGGAATTTAGCGCAACCAAAGAAACAGTGATCCAAGTCACCATAAACTTCACAAACATCGCACAGTGCAGATGGGACCAAATTTAATCTTGCAAGGTGTGATGGAAAAACACCATGTCCTATTTTCGCACGGGTGATGCAAGAAATATATTTTCTGGGTATTTTGAAATTTTCGTGCCAGTATCCTCGTGGCAGGCTAGGGTGTATGAGGTTGTATCTTGTAGGATTAGTAAAACAGTATTCTATCCATTCACTGCGCCATCGCTTGAGCAAATTACCTTTAAGTATCACTCGATTGTCTTGCATGCTTAAGGGTATGTCCAGCTTAGTTCCAGATGTTATACTCATCTTTGCTAGATCGTCAGCTTTTTCGTTGTGTATTATCCCAGAGTGGGCCTTCACCCAAACTAGTGTAATCCTGAGGCCTCGTTGTTTTAGCTGACTTATTTTCCATCTTATGTTGAATAAGTGTATATTTTGCATATCGAAAGGACTGCCGTTTCTTAAACTACTGACAACAGAGAGGGAGTCCGAGAATATAGACGTGTTACCAAGATTGTGGTCCTCTACAAACTGTATGGCTTGGAATATAGCAATAGCTTCTGCAGAAAAAATCGTGAATTCATTTGGTAGTTTAAACATGGAAAAAATATCTATTGAAGGAATATAATGAGCGCATCCCGTTCCTGACGCCGACTTCGATGCATCGGTGTAAATGAATGTATCACCTGCTAAGTTACTCTGCACTTCTCGAAGTAGGTTCTGAATGTGGTGTGGTTGTTGCTTGTAAGCTGGTACTCTAACATCAAATCCTGATAGTAAATGAAAGTAACTTATATCTTGGATCAATCGTTGGCTATGAGAGGTTAGTTGTATTCTGTTGGCATATTGTATGGCACTGCATAGAGGCGGGGAGTTTCTTTTGGTCCAATATTTGCATGTCAAGTCCATGGTGTTTAGACGATGAATTTTGCTCAGTAAGTGGCTATCCGCGTGTTGTACCTTAAGTAGAAATCTGCTAGATAACATTTGCCTTCGAAGATGTAAAGGAGGCTCCTGTGCTTCTGCTCGCAAAGGTCCGACTGGTGACGATTGCATTGCTCCAAGACATTTCCTGAGAAATTTATTCTGTGTTATATCTAGCACATGAAGGAGATTTTTACTGGCAGAGCCATAGAATATGCTGCCATAATCAAGGATAGATCTAACATATGATCTGAAGAATAATATTGCGATCTTTTGATCGGAGCCCCACCATACCTTGCAGATCATCTGGAAAAAATTGAAGGCTTTCTCACATCTACTGACTACTTGTTCGATATACGGCTTCCATGTGAGCTTTTTGTCAAGGATTACGCCGAGATATTTGACAGAAGTTTCAACTTTGAAGGATAACCCTCCCAGTAGTATGTTCCTCTGTAATGATACATTGTGTCGTGAGAAAACGCAAAAGGATGATTTTTTCAACGATATGTCGAAACCATGTTCCATTAGCCACTGTTTGTAGTGTTCCATTGAAGAATTTAGCGTAGATATACATTGATTAAGTTGACGGTTCTCTATATATACACAAATATCGTCTGCATACTGGACCAGCTGACATGGGGTTTGCACATCATGTAAGTCTGCCGAAAAGATATTGAATAAAATTGGGCTTAAAACTGCGCCCTGTGGGATACCTTCCTGCACTAGTCGTGGTCCAATCTTTCCGCCACTGTCGTTGCGTAGAAAAATATTCCTATCACGGTATAGGTTTGTTACAGTAAAACTAAAGTGAGGTGGGATGCCAAATTTTTCCAGTTTGTTTCGAAGTATGTTTAAATTGATGTTGTCATATGCACCTGTAATGTCTATGAAGATGCCTGCTAAGTAGTTGTTTCGCGTGAAACACATCTGAATGTCGGTGACAATATTCGTAATAGCGTCTGCTGTTCCAACTCCTTTCTTGAAGGCATATTGGTTGTTAGGAAGTGGATGAGATCTAAACCACCATTCCAGGCGATTTTTGATCAATCTTTCAAAAGTCTTCATGACGCAGGATAAAAGAGATATCGGGCGATATGAGTCAGCGCAATTGGGATCCATGTTTGGCTTCAAAATTGGAACTATAACGATGTTTTTCCATTGGCTAATTGTGTCTGCATTCAGCCAAATGTTGTTAAATATATCCAGAAGGAATAGTTTTGCATTAGATGGGAGGTTCACGAGCATTGGATATGTGATATCATCGCAGCCAGGTGATGTGTTTCTGGTATTTTTAACTGCAAGATTTAGTTCCGTCATGTTGAAAGGTCTGCTGAAAAAGTTGTCTTGATGTAAACGTGGGGGAGGTTCGACTTCTGCAGCCACGAAGGACGGAGAGCATTTTCTATGGAAGTCGTCTGCCCAATCAGAATTAGTTGATGCTTTCTTTCCCATGGGTATCCTTCTGATGATTTTAGCCTGTTTCCAGAGATCGGTTGATGACGTATTTTTATTCAACTTAGATATCCATGCTTTCCAGCTATTTTTTGATTTTTGTTTGAAGAGTTTCTTTGTTTCAGCAAATACCTTCTTGCAGTGGACGAAGTTGGCTAAAGAACTGTCCTGTTTGTACGTTGCTAAAGCTGAGGTCCTTTGTGCTATGGCACTTATACACTGTTCATCCCACCAAGGAGGGGGTGGCCGTTTCTTAGCTTTAAATGGCCTTAGTATAGGGATGGAGATCTCGCTAACATCATTGATCTTTTCAATGAGATAATCGTATTTACTTTGAGTAGAGTAAAATTCTGGAGTAGAATCGAAAATATCTTCCAATAAGTCATGATACAAACTCCAATTGGCTTTTTTCATATTCCACTTATACTTAGGATAGATTGTGTCATATACTTGGAAAGATAGAGGAATAAACATAAGAATAGGAAAATGGTCCGAACCTAATGTATCAGAAGTAAGTTGCCAATGACTTATTTGTGCAATATCTCGGGAGCAGATTGTAACATCTGGAGCAGTTACCTGCTGATTTGGAGCTACAAGCCTAGTAGGCGAACCATCGTTCATAACGACTAAATTCTTTGATTCGCATATATTTATTAACTGATAACCTATGGAATTATTAAATGAGGATCCCCAGAGATGAGAGTGTGCATTAAAGTCTCCACCAATAATAGAAGATATGCTGGTATTAGAGAAGATTGTGTCCCAATCACCAGCTGTTGAATTGATGTTCGGGGGCCTGTATATAGACAACAAAGTTAAATCAAATGTTTGGTTAATAAGATTTATCCCGCATACAAGTATATCATCATTAAAATTATTCGAAAATGATATTTCACAAAATTTTATACCTTTTTTCACAAAAATGGCTACACCAGCTTTGCCATCAATTCTGTCCCTCCTCACAATATTGTAGCCATGATATCTGATAGTATCGTTTGGCTTGAACCAAGTTTCGCTTACTAGGGCTACGTCAATATCATTTTTTGAAAGGAACATATTCAAACTGTTTCGATTGGACACAGCGGAACGTGCATTCCACTGCATCACCTTTAGCACATTATCGGTATTATTGAAGACGCTAAGTTGAATTTATTAACTTATCTGTTATGCAATGTATTTCGTTTTTCAATGTATTATTATTGATTTTCTTAAGATCACCTAAGTTTTCGGATTTGTTTACAAGTTCAAAAAAAATTTTTGAAACTATGTCAACCATTTCGTTTTTTTCTGAAATATTCGACTGATAGATCCTACTTGAAGTTACTGGATTAGGAGGTTCTGCACTAAAAAAATGTTTCTCTGTCGGAAAATTTATGGGGGGTGATTGAGCTTTACGTTTTTTATTTGCACTAAATGCTGTAGAGGAAGGTCCAGTGTTTGTCATCTGATGAACATGTTGCCTGCTAGGAGAAATTGTTTGAGGGCGGCTAGGGAGATGTGGGAAGGTTACTTCGTTGATATTTTCCAATACTTGGAATCTATTGGAGGTTGAAACATGGTTTGAATAAGAGTGTTCTATAAATTCTTTGGCTTCTGTGAAGGGTAGATTTGATGTGGCCATGGTCTTTTTAATTTTTTGTTGCTTCTGAAACGAAGGACAATCTTTTGATGTGGATCTGTGCGAAGAGTTTTTACAGAAAAGACAGTAAGTATTAGTTTCATTACATGTATGTTCATCCTCTTTGACTTGGCCACATATAATACACCTGGAGTGAGTACTGCGACACTGTCCAGAAACATGTCCAAAACGCAAGCATTTATAGCATTGTATTACCCTTTGTACAAATGGCTCAACTTGAAATAGCACGCTGTTTATATAAAGTTCGTTGGGAAGCATATTGCCATTAAATGTGACAACTGCCATTTGCCTAGGAACTAACTGATGAGTGCCATCACTAACAATTTTTCTCTTTAGACGCTTGACCTCCAGTACGCTTATATCAGAAATTATATTTTCTTTTAAATATTCCTCACTAAACTGAGTATCAACACCCTTGATTAAACCCTTTCTTATTAATAAATTATTTGGGATGTATGCTTTTAGATTCTCTGCTGCGAGTTCAGTGTTACAAACTAAGTGATTAGCATCGTTCAAATTTTTGAGACCTACTTTTATACGATTTAAGCCGACGCGGCTAATAGTCGTTATTTTATCATTCAATTTAAGGTTTTTGTGGAGTATATGTCCTACGTGAAGCGGATGTAGTCTGCCAATATTTTGGCTGTTGGTCTTCTCAATAAACACATAAATATTATTATTTGAGTAATACTTAGCGTTTTCAATCTCAAACAGTCGTGGTTGTTGTTGTTGTTTTTTTTCCGAGATGGTATGCCGGTCCTCTGTTATCGCAACGTTGTATTCGCTCGAGTTGACGCTGGAATTTATTTCACACTGAGGAGAATCTTCACTAAATGTTAAATCATACACAGCAATGTTCACATTAGTGTCACTACCACTGGGGCCTCCCACCCCTGTAGGAGGTGGAGGCATATTTAGGAAATGTATTTAATTAATCTATATAGAACCCGGTAACCCTCGCTAACTATATTATATGATCGCTCCGATACAGGTACGTCTTTCTTGTAAGACAGCCGAAGCGGAACTGAATTTAGATTTATAACATCTCATCATTTCATTGGAATGGGGGGTATATTCAAATCACGACGTTGCATATGTACTACTTACGGCAAAAGTTTTCAGCGCTGTTTCCTTAGCCTTCTTATCAACATCATCTACTTGTAGAGTAGACCATGTGAAAAGATTCATTTCCATTTGCGATTTTTCCGTTGAAGGTTCCGCAAAAGCAGGTTCTAGCGGTAGCTCACATAGTGTAGGCTTCGGGATCAAACCAGGGTAAGCACAACCTTTACATTTGATACCTCCAACTGCTTGGTATGTCTCAAACACTGTTGTGACAAAGAACTTATCTCCTGGAGATTTCATCTAAAATAGGAAAAAACGTAATGCATCGGTTCTCGCTTGTAGTCGTTTGTTTTAATTTTATATACTTTTTTTATTATTTATAATAGAGAATATATTTTGTTGCAGATCTCTACTCAGTCGAAGTGAGGAAATGTAGTAAATAGAAATATACTCCTCTTCAATTTAAAAAATGTATACCACGTAGCAAAATCTTTTCTCTACATTAAAGAGTGATATTTTGTTTTCTTGTATATAAGTCCCGGCCATTTCTTTGTTCCGTTGTTTATACAAAGACCTTTTCGGGCTGGACTCGATCTACGGATGGATTTTTTAACGAAGTCGTACCATTTGGAAAACTAGAATACCCTAATAATGTGAAAATCAACTTCTAGAAAAAAATTATGTCAAATAGGTTGCACTTCCTATGTATGCAACGCAGTTCATAAAGGATCATGTTAGCTCCTATGTGAAAAAATGCATTTTTAGCATAGTTTTCGGTACAACTATGTCGCTAGCTACTCCTCGATCTTTAAACATTTTTTGAGGCAGATACGCTTTCACAAAAGTTATCTCTTGCCGATGGATGGCCCTCCTTTTCCCCTGCGGGCGCACATGATCGAAACTATTGTTGTCGACCAGCGCCGGAAGTCTTGTACTCACACGCATCCGCTGGACAGTGAACCTAGTGATGTAAATTTAAAAAAACAAAACGTTTATTTAGATATGTTGAAAACAAAATGAAAAAACTTGACGTCTCCGTTTTTTTTTATAAATTGTTTTTTTTTTTCAGATACAGTGAAATAAGATATTCTGAAAATAACATACTCAATAGGATTGGTTAAATGCAGTTTCAACCATCAACATAATCCATTAAATGTATATATAAAAAAAGTAAAAGAAAGTTTAGTAACTTAATCCTTTAGATGTATTAGTTAGTTTAGTAACTCAAAACACTTTATGGTTTGTTCGTACAGCCTGTTTGGTGACAATCAGCAAACTGATAGTCGCGACAAGTCATGACCTAGTTTACTCAGTTAGCTGTCACTGATATGTCGCTGACTGTATAGATTACGTTACGAGTTGGCTGAGGGAGTCAAGACTGATTACCGACAACTAAAGGTTGATTCTCACTATACATTCCGTTTCCATTCCATATCAGTTTCGTAAACGTTTCGTAAAATGTGATTGTATACACAGTATATCTTACGGATTACGTTACGAGTTGGCTGAGGGAGTCAAGACTGATTACCGACAACTAAAGGTTGATTCTCACTATACATTCCGTTTCGATTCCATATCAGTTTCGTAAACGTTTCGTAAAATGTGATTGTATACACAGTATATCTTACGGATAATGTGCATACACATGCAATAGCCTGCTTTAAGCGAAGGCGAATATTTAATATCAATAATTTACGGAACGGTTAAGGAATGGATACGGAATGTATAGTGAGAATCAACCTCAATCCGCTGTTCGTACAGAAACTTCTGACTGTTTGATGACTGTCAAATTAGTAAGCAGATAATTGGCCAGTAAATTTTCAGAGCCCGAAATCAAGTACAATAATTATTCGAACGTGAAATTTTTCAGAATGAAGTAGACAATTTCGTAAGAGTTGTGGTATTTCCACTTGCTGTAAACCAGAATGATCGAGGATTTATCGTCCAACTGCTCGAATTCTCCTCTAGAGGGGACACTTTCTAGAAAATAACAGCACCCAAAAATGTCAAGTAGATTTACTCAGCAATTCCCATTCAATTCTTATTTAATAAGTATAATCATAAATTCGAAGAAATATGATTCCACACATCGAATGACAAGTTGAAGAAGTAAATAGTAAGAATTCCGAATAAACGTCTGCAGTGATGCATGAGAAATGTACAGAGTATTGTGAATAACTTTTAATAAAACTCGGATAGTAGTGTTTTTGTTCCCTGTTCCCTTGTCGCACAGCCTCGAACTGTATGCACAAACAGTATTTATATATTTTAGCTATGCAAGTCCCGCCCAAAGCTGATGAAAAAAAAAACAAAATAACGAATTCTGGAGATTTTGTGATACAGCTTTTTTTCACGGATGCCCACGGAGAGGGAGTGGCCGACTGTTTTCTGCTGTGGTGAAAATAATATTTTCCCTATACAGGGTATTTAAAATTCGACCCTCACCAATGAAATCTCGGAAACTTTAAGGGATACGAAGTCGCTTAAATAGGGGCAAAGTTGCGAATTCAGATAATCAGCAAAATGTCGCTTAGAAAGTTTTGGAATTAAAAGAGACGTAAAAAACGAAATTTCCCAAAATGGTTTTAATTTTCTCCTGACTTTATTTGTGGTGGGATTTCAAAATAAATTGTACATCAACTCTGCCACATTTTCTCCTCTACAAGACGGTACAATTAGAATTTCAATATGACGTTCCGTCTCTTGTCCTCAAGCATCAACTTGATTTTTTCTTATAGACGCCATATTGGATTTTTTCACATATGAATAGAATTTGTATTCTGATTCTTAGTTATTCCAGAAGTTCATAGGTAGGCCTTGAAATTATCAGATTCCATTTGTTTGCATAGCATCAGAGTTTGAAAGACTGTGAAGATCTCTGCTTATTTATGGTTATTATTGTTATTACTATCAATAAAATTTTCATTTCGTGTTCCGATTTCACCATATCTTTTTATTTCCTTATAATTTTCATCCAACAACAAATTTATGGTCATCTAACAAAACACATCACTGAATTTAGGGCTGGAAAGTCAATTTGAATGTACAAAATTCCAATATAGCGTCTGTATGAAAAAGCAAAGTTGATGATGGAAGTCGAAAGAAGAAATTTGTGCCATCTTGTGGACGAGAATAAGTTACAATGACAATCTGCTATTTATTTTGAAATCCCTTCTCAAATAAAGTCCGGAAAAAAATAAAGCGATTTTGGGATAAATCTGATGAGCGAAACAAATATGTATCTGATAATTTCTAGGTCTACTTAAGAAATTCTCTTTTTTTTTGAAGTAATTATTAATGTGTGACGTATTTTGCATTTTTTGAATCAAAACTAAAAGCTCTATTCATCTGTCTTCATCTGTCCTTAAGAAATAATAAAGTTGATGTTGAAGTGCAAGAGAAGAACCATCATATAGAAATTCGGATTATGCCTCATTGAGAGGAGGAAACGTGCAAATGTTAATGTGCAATTTATTTCACAATCCCAATATAAATAAAGTCAGGAAAAAATCAAAACAATTTTGGGAAAATCCAGTTTTTCTGTCACTCTCCGGAAGTACTGTGAATTTTTAAACTTTCTAAGTGTCATTTCGTTCACTACCCCATTTAAGCGACTTCGGATTCCTTACAGTTTCCAAAATTCTAATGGTGAGTGCCGAGTTTGAATTCCCTTGTATATGCAAACTCTCACTAGAAGAAAGAAGTAAAAATACCACAAGGACTTAATAACGTCTTTGAATAACAAAGGGTGATATACACTAGAAAACTAAAACGGCTGGACATAACTACAATAAAATTATCAAGATCTGCTTACACAGCTATATATTTCACAGTTCTCAACATAGACAAAAAGAAGTGAGACTACGAAAATACATAGAATTAAGACTTAAATCGCTAATTTCGCATTTTGCAACTGTAACAAAGATTTTCAAAAGATTAGTGATTACAAAAATACACAAATTATGGTTTTTGAAAGTTAGGTCCTCTATTGTTCGGATTTTTCATACTGTATTCATAATCTTCATTTTGCCATTACCGGGCCAATAAACAAAATGTTTCTTCTGCCACTTGATCACCCGAAGATGTTACAAAAGCTTGTTGCTGTTGAATTGTGGCACTGTTTTCTCCACAAAATTCAGGTTTTTGGGTTTCATTCTCTCCTCCATTAGATCTTCTTGGTATATCGCTCCTAATGGAGATTGTTGCACGATCTTGACACCCTCGGAACAAAGGAGCGGTCTTATCGGCCAGTTCTGGATGTACGAAGTTAACACAGTTAAGATGCTTGATCGTCAACGGCCCGTCGGTGTGGAGGTGTCCCCAGACCGTCCATTAGAGAAGAGTAATCGATCATTAAATGCCTTTTGCGAAGCAATTTTAGTCCTCAAGATAGTTTTGACACACTCTGATAGCTGTCACTGTTACTGGTTGACTGGTGTCCTCTGATCTGTCAGAAGGTTCTGTACGAACAGCGGATTAGCTGTCACCAAACAGTCAGAAACTGTACGAACAGGTAACATCTCTCTTATTCTGATTTTGACAGTCACCGACAAGTTACTGACTTACGAACAAACCATTAATCTTCATCCGTATTGTCAGTACTGTCTCTGTCACTTGCATGTCTATTACAAGTGGTTTCTGAGTTTGTTATGTCTATGTCGTCTGGATATTGATTAATCGTTAGTGATTGTGAATCTGAACTGACCGAAGATTCAAAGGGAGATTAAATTATGAGCAATGTACAATCTTTCTGGCTCTGTCGTTTTTCAATCAATTTCGTTCACTGGTATGAATATCGCTGTTAGTGCTAAATGTTCTCGTGCATGCTGTCGATGTTGTGGGTAGCGAAAAAATTTTTGTTTATACCAAAGCAGCCGCGCAGGCAGAAGCCTAAAGAAATTTTGCTAATCCGACTTTGGACTGACTAAGGTTAATAGAACTGGGAAAAGCTTCCTCTTGTACATTGTTCCACAATCTCGACACCCTCGGGACAAAGGAGCGGTCGTATCGGCCAGTTGTGGATGTATGAAGTTCGACACGGTTAGAAGGGGAGTCCAAAATCAATCGGGTCTGTCTGGTAGGCACAACGCGCGGCGGCATAATGGAAGAGAGCACTGAGGCGCAAAGTCAGTTGGTGTAGCGGTAGAAGAAAGCTAGATCGCCGACGGTCCGCCGGTGCGAAAGGGTTCCGAGACTGTCTGTTGGAGAAGAGTCGTCCTTTTGCTGTACAGAGCCTTCCTATGGACAGCATCGAGCATAAATAATGCAGTCGGGGCGGCAACACCCCAAACATGTGAACAATACTAGAGGCTAAGCCTGATCTGGACCTTGCATAGAGTGAGAAGACCATGCGGAGAAAAGTACTTCTTAATCCTAAACAAATAGCCTACCTTTTTCCCAGCACCTGCCGCTATTGACGAGATCAAGTCCTCAGTGATCTGGACTCCGACCAGCCGAAGTAAGCGGCTTTTTGTTCGTCAAGGTACAGTACTGTGTTTTGGAAGCATTAAACTGTACAAGATTGTTGCGCCCCCAAGCAGTGATAACCTCCAAGTCTCTCGTCAGAGAGAACGTCGTCGCTTTTTTCCAGCTCAGTGCCAGAGATAGGCTTGACACTCTGAATTCCTGCATGTAGAGTGCTGTCATCAGCGAAGCTGTGGATTTTGAAGATCGTACAGGAAAGGAGATCATTGATATGCAAGAGGAACAGAGTCGGAGCCGGAACACCCGCGTTGACGTTGTGGGATGAAGAGGAGAACCCCTCAATTACGACGGATATCTTGCGGCCAGACAGAAAGTCAGCAAACCATCTGCAAAGCTTTTCTGGCCATAGTATGAAAGTTTGCATAAGAGGGCAGCGTGCCATAGCTGATCGAACGCTTTCGTGATATCAAGAGCAACGACATGAACCTCACCATAAGACTGGATGAGTTTACTCCACAATTGCGTGACGTAAGCTAAGAGGTCCCTTGTGGATCGCTGGTGCCGGAAACCATACTGCATGTCGCTAATCAAGCCGTGACGTTCGAGGTAGTCCCTTAGGTGTATAAGCGAAAGCAGAGCAATAGGCCTGAAGTTGTAAGGGTCGGTCTTAGATCCTTTTTTTTTGATGGGTTGGATATGAGCAAATTTACAGTTTTCTGGGAAGGAGCCGGATTCATAAGATATCTGGAAGTGACGCGAAAGAACTGAAGAAAGCTCCGCTGCACACCTCTTCAGTACAATGGCAGGAATCAGGTACGGACCAGAAGCTTTGTTGATGACAAGCGACAAGAGCGGTCTTATGCAGGAATGTTACTTCCCGCATAGTGTAGGGAACCCTTTGAACCGACGGGACTTGGGCGTTGGGGGGGGGGGTCCATGGTGGAGTTGTCAGCAAAGATATAGGCAGGCACTTCCGCCTTGGCCTTTGAGTCTGTTACAATCGTTCCATCCTGACAAGTAAGTGTTGGAAGGCTACTATGTGAGAAGTTCCTTCCAATCTGCTTGGCCAGCGTCCAAAAAGGCCGACTGCCATAGCGCTGCGACATTACCCTGTGCCTAACTTTTATATCGTTTTGTTATTAATTTAGATAAATCTGTTCATTTACAAAGCCCTGCACACCAAGCAATGGGTGCCAACTTATTCACCGATGACCACAAAGAAATTTTAGAAAGAAATCTTGTTTTGAAATGTAGTTTGCAAGCTCTGCTAATAGTTTATCCTTGTTGATGTCTGGAATCTTCTCTGCAGCATTATAAATTTGCTCTATAGCCGTGGATTCTGCTTCAGCTTCGCAACCTTTGAAGCGAGAATCCAGTAAGTTAGCAATTTGTGATATATTGCAAACTCTTTTCTAGTTTTCAATATCATTCTTACGTTCATTCCCTCTCTTTTTATATAAACATGTATGTATGGCGTTCCATTTTCCACAATTGTAATTGTATCTGATATGGGCTTCAATAAATCGTAGAACCCAGTAACTTTGTCCCAGAAATTATCGCTCAACATATTCGTTTTACATGCATGCACTTTATTTGTAACATCTGAAAGACTCTCATCAATCGCATTGGTTTTAATAGTTTGTTTGTTCTCTTTCAAACTTTGTAAGCAAGATACCAGGGAACCACAACGGCAACTGGCACAACTGGCAATTTCAAACTTATTTTGGCGCCGGTGGTGGATTGCTTTTCAATAAAAGCTGTATTGAGAGTGCTTTATATCCTTGATACAAGCTGTTGCGTTACCAGAGTCTTTAAAGTTGGCAAATCTTTCATATCTGTAAATATCAGCTGAAGAAGTGAGCTAGGCAACCATAAGTTAATAAGTTTGCCTTTCGATACTTCACGTCAAGGGTTCTCCAAGCTGCCTTCATATACGAGCCACTTCCCACTTCAGTTGGCCCACTTCAAGATGAGATACTTTTAAAACAATTTATTTTCTCAAAAGCATTTTAGATACACTCTAGTCGTAAAAAATACATATTTGAAATCACTTAGACCTATAACTAATAGAACATCTGAACAAATAAACAATGTGCGAATAAATGCGCGAAGTTAAGAAAGCAACAATTGAAAGATTACCATTGGGTAACATCACCTTTATTTTTTATTACGGCTGAAATTCTTTGGGGCATAGTGTTAACCAAGTTTTGGCAAAAATTTGGTGCAAAACAATCCCATATTTCTTGAAGCTTTTGTCTCAGTTCTGTGATTGTACGAGCAGGATGTTGTCGTAGAACCTTTTTGATCTCGTGCCACAAAGTTTCAATAGGTGACGGATCTGGACTGCTAGAAACCCATTTCAAAAGTGGTACATTATTTTCTTCCATACATGTTATAGCCTTTTTTGAGGTATGGCACGCTGCACCATCTTACTGAAACACAAAATATTGTCCGGATGTCAAACATTCTTCCATCACTGGTAAAAGCGATTCTTCTAAAATTGCCAAATATTTGTTTGTATCCACATTTCCATCAATAAAATGAAGTTTTCCTACTCCTTTTGATGACATACTGCCCCAGACCATAATGGATGCTGAAAATTTCACTTTTCTCTTCAGACAGTCAACATGGAATGCTTCATTTTTTTGCGAATAACTCTACTGCGACTGTCACCAACACAAACTTCGAATCGGGCCTCATCACTCCATTGTATTGCACACCATTGTTGAGGTGTCCATTGTCTATGTTCTTTAGCCCATCTAAGTCGATTTTTCACATATCGTGGCTTAATATTAACTGAACCAGTTACGTTATATCTTCTAACAATATATCTCACACTGTACCGCGATACGTCTAACAAAGTTGCAATTTCTGAGTTTGATTTCCCAGAATTAAAAAATTTAATTATCAGTAACCGAATTTTCTCACTAGTAACCTTTCCTCTACCCATTTTTAAAACCTTAACTACCCAAAACTATTTTAAACGTATTCTGACGGCTGTGATTAATAAAAACAATTGTCATGGCTGTTATTTTTCACAGCTACCTATGCGTTATAGACTTATTTTGCATTGAAATGAAAATAGGTTGATATGCTGTAATTGCAACATGTGTTATTTTTATGCTGCAAATTTGATTAGGGAGTGATCAAGTTTGTGTTTTCTACTATATATTTTCAAAATATTCATTGTTAATATTTTAAACCTATAACACCCTGCTACATTCTCATTATTTGTGTTTAATAAGAAAAAAACTAAGTCTTCAATACTTGGGCCAAATGAAGTGGGAAGGGGCGCGTATTAGCAGCATTGTCTGTTACGAGACCAAATACCTTTTGAGGTCCTGTTTCGGCAATTACAGAACCAATTTCTTGAGTCATGAATTCTGCGGTGTGAGATGATCTTCCTGTCGGTAAAACTTTGTAGAGGTAAGCCGTTGGCGTTGTAATAACAAAATTAACAGGCCCGTTTCTGATGTTGCTCCAGCCATCCACAGCCAGTCCCACAGAATGAGCAGAGGCAATAAATAGCCTCTGCTACTAGAGTAGACACATTTTTGTACCCATTTTCCAACAATGGTCCCGCTACCACAGAATGGAAAAAACGCCTACTCATAGGAATCCGACAGCCGTCAGGCAACACGAATGACATTTGGCGCCACTTTTTTCCCTGTCCGAATAGGCAAGCCGGATCATCAATGAATGTTGCCAATTAAATGTAATTGCTTATACTGTACAATTAAAATAAATGATATAAATCTCAAGATGAAACCAACCCATAGTTTAACGAGATTCCCGTTTTTAATTGCATTTTCGTACTTTTGAACTTTAGAAAACAAAATGTTTTTCATTCTGTTTTTTTTTACCGTTTTCTTCTTTCAAATATGTCTAATAGATGCATAGAATCACTAGTCACCAACAAAAGCCAACCTAAACATTGTAGTATAATGGCCAGAATACCTCGAGTTTTCAAGGCACCACAACCACGCAGCCGGTTATAGTCACTTGCCGTGGTACTTCAAGCCCAAAGGATCTACAAGAAGGAAAGGATCATGCGGAGAAAGGTATATAACAAATATAAAAAATAATGGGCAAAATCCACAAAAAGAAGGAAAGTGGATTCGAGCAGAAAATAGGATAGGTAACGGGGGCAATAATCGTTTCTCCTTGTTGGCTTCATCAAACACGAAATGAATGCGCATATGCAATTACAAAAGTAGACATACATGCCCATACATCCAGAAACGGGTGGAACTGAGGAAACGAAGATGGAGAGGGTTAAAAACGACACACAAAGTCGCCAACAAGAGCCAACCTACGCATTGTAGTATAATGGCCAGAATACCTCGAGTTTTCAATGCAACAACACAACAATCACAATCACTTGCCGTGGTACTTCAAGACCAAAGAATCTACAAAAAGTAAAGGATTTCAGCTATATTTTGCTAACTTATAATTATCTGATTAACATTTTTGCCGTTTTCCTGAAATCGGTAGACTTCTTCAGTTAACTATAAATCAGGAATATTTCTGTATATTTCATGTAAACAGTAATTCAATCCTTTAGGTTTTTCTCACTAAACCATAATTGAGATTCTAACCGTATCTCATCCCCATCTTGTAGATTCTGATCGGTATCTCCTTTATATTTTTTTAAAAAGCTATCATTCCACCTATAAATGTTTTAATTACTAGACGTCAGACAAAAGTAAAAACCGAAAATGACATTTTTGGGACCCAATTTGTTGTTACAATCAATTAAATTGTTTCCATATCTGTAAATATGATGTAATGTTGATATTAAATGCATGCTTTAGCAATATTTCACGATGTAAGTGATTTATGTAGGTGTACTACAGTATCATAAAAACAAAATCACCAAAATGCATTTTTATCGAAAAATATGTGTTTAACATACCGTATAATATATCAAACTTTGACCTAATCTATAACCTAGATGAGTGACAAAAAGTTAAAATTGAAAAATTGTATTTGTTAGGTCGAATTACCTGGGAAAATTTAGTCATGCGCGAGTATAACCCAACTTTTAAGAAATATTCTACGACCTGTTTGTTTTTGAAGTAGACATTAGCAATTCAAAGTCCCACATTTGTGATCCCGATATTATATCTGTAATAAAATCTTACACAATTGCCGTTAGATAACATTTTTTGTAAGAAGCTTGAAAAAATTAAACTTTTTCATTTATCTTTGCACACCAGTTTCAGAAAAACTGTAAGCTTTAATGTCGCATTTTAGTGCAACACAGCACCTTGAAACATCCGTTATATAATACGTTGATACGTACATGTTTAGAAGTGTCACAAAAGGGGATCCAAGTATTAGTAGCGAGAGGATACATGTAAAGCATCCCCAATGAATCTAGTATGGCTGGCGTGCCCTTGTCAGAAAATCCTAGCCAACTCATTGTCGATTCTGGGCCCAATGCACAACTTATATCTTTGGAGTCCATGGACATCCCTGTAACAATATTTCACTATTAACGAACGTCGATACATTCGTTTCCTACACATTTTTAACTACTCCAATTCATCAAGTAACATTATTTTTAAACTGTCCAAATAATGAGATAAATACGAGTAATAAGTCTTTGAATTTACTCGTAGTATACAATAATTACAATATTCAAAATTGGTATAGTATGACAATTTTGTGCCCTATAAGTCAAGGAGGCTCTATATGAATGCATCCAATCATTTTTTACCTTAAATTTTTTTCCTTACAGGAATGCGGTAATTACTCGCGATTTCTCGGGTCAATATTGAAAAAATTCAAGACTTTATTGAATGAGATGCCTGTTTTGAATTGCGATGAAGATTCCAGAAGTAATTATTATATATTATGTTATTTCAAAAGTTTTAATGCGGACTTCTATTGTCTATTCAATTTTGAGATCACAACGTTTCGATTGATAAGTTATCTTCAATCGCCATTGAAACTTCTGAAACATCTACGTTGTCTACAAATTTTAAACAATATATTATCTAACAAGATCATTATTGAAGAAAAGGAAATAAAAATAGACAACCTGGGCTCCGACACATCAGGTTGCTGTTCCGTTATCAACTAGCCACTCGTCACATATTGACGTGTGCAACTAGTTGGTCCGAAAATTGTGTGCTCTTAGTAGAGCGAGGGAACCGAGGATGAACGCTTTCTGCATTCTTCCAGCTAAGACGATTGCCGATGCTCGGCTTACCGGTATGGATTTTATTGCAGATAGCAGTGTATTCCTCAAACTGATTGAGGAGCTCCTGATACTCTCCTTCGAGACGATGCTCACTTCGGTATATCAAGGTATTTAAGACATCATTTTTGCAGTCAGTCTCAGACTTTAACCCACTAGACCTAAGCTTAGCTTATAAAATAGTTTGTAGTTTAGATTGTAGCACCTCATAGCTCACATGTATGTTTTTGTATAAAATGTGACGAATAAATGATATGGTATGATACTGATTAGATCAAACGGTTTACTAGCTACATATGCTACATAAGTACCTCAGGTATATTAAAACAAGATTTCACAATAAACGCCGTGATCTCCATAAGAATGATGCGGTATCTTTTGAAGTGAATAGTAAAACGGCTTTGCAATATGCTACATAATAAATGATTACATTTATGATGGATAACTTACCTTGAAAACGGAATTGCCTCACATTAATACACTGGTCGCCATTTCTCGGCGGTGCGGAATGATAAGCAATTAATAAGCAATTCTTTGCTGCAGTCATTGTGACAGGTGTCCCAGGTACCGATACTACCGCCCTCTGTGTGCCATAAATAGAACATACGCGCACTATATAGTTATTCATAGCAAAGCACACCAAGTTTTCGGAGCTGGCTATTAAAATAATTTCCTCTGGTTCTTCAACTTTCAGAATCCATTCTTTTGTAACAGCTGCCAGAGGTATCACATAAAGCTGACTAAAATATAAGTGATTGAGAGATCGCTAAATGGTGATAGAAACTGTCCGATCCATCTCACAAGCAAACCTCTTAAAAAGCAATTATATGCTTGTATCCATGCATAATAAGTCGCATCTTCATGAGAGTGTCAAATATGGACGATCTAGTCACGTGGTCGATACGTGGAGAGATATGATTTTTAAGAGTAAAAAAACACAAGTCATTATTGACGCTCGGGTCATTTAATGATTATCATTACGGTCACAATCAACAAGAACTATGGATATTTGTGTTTTGGAGAGAAGCAAGCATGGAGGAAACCCTGTTTACTTTCAAAATCAAGCAAAAATACGTTTATCCTTGTATGTCGATATCAATAGCATAATTATTTGCGACTTGGGAATAGATAATTCAAAACTGCTCACTAGGTTTTGACACTCGATTAGCCAGTGCTGCGAGTTGTAGTCGTTATCAATGCTTTATTTATGTCAAGTACTCGTAAATGCTTTGTGTTGAGATCCTCTGACATATATATTGATCACTTTTAAGCGCTAACAGTCACGTGATTACTTTTGCACTATCACGAAATTGCTTTTGACACAATGCGTGTAACTGTTTTTCCGATTAAATATCCCAACATTGTGAGACGTACAATTTAAGACACGTTGAAAGAAAAGTTGCAAATGAAGTTGAAAACGAAATGGACAGCATACGAATGTGGACATTCTTAATATTGGCTCCTCTTTCAGACAGTATGAAATGGTGATGTATGAGTTAAACTATGCTTTTGACAATTTTGAGAGCTCGGCTTATGTACTGTATCCAACGGATGCTCACTTCCCTACTAGGTTACTTACCTAGAATTTGCTACAGCAAGAGCTCCTTTACTTATAGAACCCATCGTATAGTCCAAATAATTTCTAATCATCATACTGCTGTGGAATGTCGAATCAATGAATTCGACCTCTATGGATTTTGTATCGCCCTCGTATGCATTATTGCCGTAGCACCTGCAAACACATATTTGTAGTTTCGTAGCAAAGAAATTTTGAGCATTTATTAAATTTAGAGATTCGGGAGAAAAAGCGGGTTTTGTTGAAACAGACAAAAAACAATTTATGGAAGTAGTTGAACGATTTGTCTGACAACAGAAGCTATATTTATAACGAAATCTGTAGGTTTTATGTATTTTTATGTTGGCTAGGGAGGACTTTTCTAGAAGTTTGTTAGATTTCGAGATGTAACCGGTTTGTTTCTTTGTTGAAGATTTATTCAGCATTAATGGTACAATATCAATTTTGTATAATTATTCGTTTACCCATTTTTTTGAACCAATTTTCTGTAATTTTACAATCTTATCTATTAAAATTTGCATTTTGAGTATTCATAAAGTGACTTTTTAATTTCACCTTAAACATTTATAAATTTGAACACTGTTTAATATTTTGCTAGTTATGCTATTACAATTTTATAGATAAACATCCATACTGCCTAAACGTGGCGGTAATAAATTATTTTTTTAATTTGAATATTACAATGAGAACTAAAAAATAACATATGAATTTTTTTACATTCAACCACTGTAGTTCTAACGTAGACTTATTTTGTAGAATTTGTAATTTTGAAAATTTGTTTTCATTTGCTGTAAATAGGATGGTTGAACAATATAAAAAATGGAGAAGAATTATACATGTGTGTTATACACATTTTTTTTTAATACACACTGAGATTATGGGGAATTCTATAGAAGCAATTTACCTTTTTGATATTTTTGAAATAATGTATTCATAATGCTCTTGAAACTGTAGTTTACTATCCACATATATACCCAGATGTTTGAATGATTCGGCTACTTCAATTCTTTAATCATTAATCATGATTATATTGTCACCTAAATGTTTCCCTATTGACATACATTTTGTTTTATTATTGTTTAATTTGAGTTTATTACCATTTAACCAATTCATAATTTTTTAATATCACTATTTAACAGTTCTAAAGCAGTGTCCAAATGTTTATGTGCTATATATATATATATATATATCAATGTATCTTCCGTAAAATATTTGAATTTTGTAGTGTTCTAAAATGTCAGAGATATCACTTATACAGGGTATTTCAAATTCGGCCATTGGGATCTCGGAAAATGTAAGAGATACGAAGTCACTTAAATGGGGGCAAAGTTGCGTATTTAGGTAATCAAGAAGATGCCGCTTAGAAAGTTCAAACCCAAAATACTTCCGGAGAGAGACGAAAAAAAAAAGAATTTTCCCAAAATCGGTTCAACTTTTTCCTGGCTTTATTAGTAGTAGGATTTCAAAATAACTTGCACATTAACATTAGCACTTTTTCTCCTCTACAAGATGGCATAATTAGAACTTCAATATGACTTTTCGTCTCCTGTCCTCCAGAATCAGCTTAATTTTTTCTTGTGGACGCCATATTGGATTTTTGCACAGATGAATACAGTTTTTAAATCTAATTCCAAAAATGTATCATACGTCTTACATTGCATTGCCAAATTGTAGTTATTTAAAAAAAGCAGAATTTCCCAGGCCTTGAAATTATCAGATAGTCATTTGTTTCACATATCTGGACTTTGCACCCATTGAAAAATTTGATCAGCCCAACTTGAACTTACTCTATACGATTTTTCATTACAATTGACTGGTGGTCCAATCCCATATGTTTTTTGCCTGGTACTTGATCGCTTGATTTTTCAATCCGATGCAGTTTTCGGTTAAAAAAATAAATGATCACAAGAAAATCGTTAATATAGTCAAAATCTCGAAAGATGACAATTACGTCATACCATAAATTGTGCTGAAGTAATCAATGGACGTACGTCGATGATAAAATCACGAGTCAGAAACATAATGACAACAAATTTATATTATGATTTTGCGAAGTTAGGTTATTTCACTGATTATTTTTATTTTCATTTTATTTCATGGTTTTGATTGATACTTTAATAATAATTTTAGTGAGGAGTTTTTGTTTTGAAAAAAACAGTTATGAGTAGAATACCTTAAGACAGGAACTCCAAAGACCAAAGTATACTAAGTGACATATAAATCCGAACACCCAGTTTAAATGGTTTTATTTTAATAAAATTTTGTATAAGTACTTAATGAAGCATAATAAGTAAATGATAAAAATTTCAAAATGATTGCACTGCTTTAAAGCCCTTTGACCTTTAATAATGTGTGGATGCACCCTGATGTGCTACGCATTCTCCAACGCGCCTAGGCATGCTTCTGATCAGGTGGTCAATGTCCTCCTGTGGTATCTCATTCCAGGCAACCACTAACTCCTCTGGAAGTGCTTCTAGAGTCTGAGGAGGACGTTGCAAATTGAGCAATCTCCTACCCATCATATCCCACACGTGCTCAATTGGGGATAAGTCGGGAGATCTTGGTGGCCATGGTAACAATGTGACATCATTATGTTGAAAGAAGTCTATTGTGACTCTTGCAACATGTGGTCGGGCATTATCTTGTTGGAAAGTTGGATCTGCCAGGGTGTCAAGATAGGGTAAAAGATGGGGTTCTAGAACTTCGTGGATATAACGCTGCGCGTTCATGTTACCTCTGATGAAGATTAAAGGTGACCTGGAACCATAAGCTATCGCACCCCAAACCATAACTCCAACAGTGTGATGAACATGTCTTTCAACAAAAAACTGTGGATTCCTCCTTTCACCACGTCGCCTTCTAACCCTTACACCGACGTAATCGCCTTGAGTGGTGCAGACAACGGTCACTCTGGGATCAGGAATGGAACAATATTGTCTTTAGTGACGAGTCTCGATTTTGTTTAGGCATGCACGATGGTCGTACCAGTCGTACCGATCTCTGATTTTCTTGGGACCAAAATTCTATAACTTCATACCAGAGTCATTAAAAGTAATTAAATCAAATAAATCATTTAAAAAACAACTAAAAAAATGGATTTTACAACAACCAAGGTACTCCATCCACGAAATTGTAGATCTGAAAAATCATTATCAAAATCAATAATATTTTACTTACACTAACATCCATACTTTTACTTCAGTTCTAATTGTCTGGATATTTTTCCTGACATTACCATAATAATTCACCAAATTATACAGTATTAACGGGTTTTTTCTTTTTTTTTTTTCATACACTGACTGTCCTATTAGTTTTTATTTTGTACAAACCCAAACACAAGTGCAAACTTTTTTTGGGTCTTTTATGTTTATTGTGCACAATATTTGATATTTACTTGTATTTTGTGACAATAAACACTATTATTATTATTATATATTCACAAATCGCTGTCGTTTGTCTTTACTACAGACTAAAATGATGACGTAATCGTCATCTTTCGTGATTTCGACTATATAACAGTATCACCATGCAGAGAAATTGCCTCGAATTTTTTTGGTGACAACGGTGCGTCGGACTAAAACTTTCAAAAGATTAAATCTGCTCATAAATGAATACAGATTTGATTTTTTATTTTAAGAAAGATCAGTGGCGTACCGTTGACTTTCTAAAGCGTATCTAACGAAGCTACAAAGTAATCGTAAACAGTGGTTCCAGAGCCTCCAGACGAAGTCGCACGGTTGCCACGCTCGGCGAGTATTCGCCAGAGTGGTTGATCACATTCGCATGGATCACAAATCAATCTGTTGGTGCAATACGTGCAATGACTGTTGTAAAGGACATTATATAACAATAAATGGCATCACAAAGGTATATTCCAATTTGATCTGCAGCAAATTATGAACGGCATATACGGAGATGCGAAAACAAGCTCAAAAAGGTGAAGAAAATTTTTGTGCAATCTTTATAGTTAAATTTTTCCTAAGAGATAGCATCAGTGAGGGAATTTTTTTCTATTGTCTTATTTTTCACATTAATGCGATGTCGAGGTATGTGGCCCTATCGCAATTGAAAATAATGTTTCGATAATCCTTCCATAAAGTTTCGATGAGTAGATCTGAAATAACCTTGAGATATTCTTCAGGGAACTACAAAAATCTCCTTTTGTGTTTTTTTGTGCAGATTTATCTATTAAAATCCTATCCGCAATCTATTTTCCGTGCACACACCTTCAACCGAATGTATGCCATATATGATATTACCGTTTCCAACTTTCACCAAGGTTAATAGGAACCATAACAGCTCCCTACCCTTCCCCCCTATAAGAATATCGATTTGTAGCCTCACATTTCAAGGTTAGACTTCTTGTAATGTATCTGTTCAACATTCGGCGATTTCTGACAATTTTCCCAATAAAACATGATCATTGTGACATTAAGCCTGGCAACGCTGCATAGTAGAGGGAACTCTCAGCGTCACGTTGATGGTTCGTCACCACGCACAGGATTGTAATCAGTTACGGATACCCGTTTATGAGCGCGAACGTTTTATGCACGTCTTGACTTGATTTTTCTCGCGGAAATTTAATATTAGTCTAAAATGTCTGACACAGATACAGCTGATGATGTGGTTGAAATCAGCTTAACGCCACCCAGCAAAAGGGCTAAAATGTCTGACACAGATACAGCTGATGATGTGCTTGAAATCAGCTTAACGCCACCCAGCAAAAGGGCTAAAAAGCTTCATCTTAGCGCAGGTGAAAAACAAATTATTCTAAATATCTACAAGAACCAGATGCAAGAGAATAGTGGATTGGCTATAGAAAATATCGTATGTAAGGTTGCTGAAATTTCTGGAGTAGGTCGATCAAGTGTTTACAAAATCTTGAAGGAATATAGACAAAATCACACACTATCTGAGCCAAAAACATATCCAGCGAGAAAAAAAATCATCGAAAAAATAGATGACTTTGACAAAAGTGCCATTAGAAGAAAAGTACATCACTTTTTCTTCAGGAATGAAATACCTACAATAGATAAAATATTGAAGCAAGTGAATGATGATGAGGACCTGCCAAATTTTAAAAGATCTACGTTCCATAAGCTGTTGAAAGAACTAGACTTTCGATTTTTGAAAAGAGGAAGGAATAGTTTATTGATAGAAAAGGAGGAAATTGTTATCTGGAGGAGAGAATACCTTAGAAAAATTAGGCAATTCCGCGCTGAAGGAAGAAAAATTTATTATTTAGACGAAACATGGGTGAACGCGGGGCATACGCAGGGAAAGGTTTGGGTAGACAGATCTGTGAGGTCCTCAAGGCAGGCTTTTTTAGATGGCCTTTCGTCGGGATTGAAAAATCCTGCAGGTAAGTTTCGAAGTATATGAACTTTTTTGGATGCAGATAATTTATTTTCTGATAGAATCAATGATTTGGAAGCTCCGAACTCAGTTTTGCTATCTCATCCAAGTTTCTGAGTATTTCCTTCACCCAAAAACTAATCTAAGACCCTATCCTACACTAACCTAAAAAGAGTAAGTTGCTTAATTTCGTCATTTAGTGCGCTCGATGAGAAGTAAAATAACTAATTACTTTCAGGCAAGGGAAAACGCCTGATCATTTGCCACATAGGTAGCGTAGATGGATTTGTTCCTGAAGCATTGTGGGCATTTGAATCCAAAAAAACTGGAGACTATTACGAAGAAATGGATGGTAACTCATTTGAAAATTGGTTCAAAAAAATTTTGCCGACACTTGATGATAACGCAATTATTGTGATGGATAATGCCCCGTACCACTCCAGAAAATTAGAAAAAATTCCAACAATGGCCACCAAAAAGGCAGACATTCAACAGTGGCTTGTCTCAAAGAAGATCGACTTCGACCAAACAATGGTCAAAGCTGAGCTGATAAATATAGTCAAGCGACATAAGTATAAATATGATTTAAAAATTGTTGACGAAATGGCCAAAAACCAAAATAAAACGATTCTCAGGCTGCCTCCCTATCACTGCGAACTGAATCCTATCGAGTTGATTTGGGCCGACATCAAATAACAGCACTTTTAAGTTTTCTAAAATGGAGAACATGTATTGACCATGTCCAAGAGAAAGTTGAAACCAAAATGTGGGATATGGACAATATCATTGACACCCAAGTTGAACCCCTTATAATTGACATCAACAATTCTGATGATTCAAGCTCCTCGGAATACAGCATATAAATCGATTGATACCATTAAGACTGGCAGTTTAACGGGCTTTTTGGCAAGACAGGTAAGTTCATTATAGACTGCAATCAAAGTGTAAGTTTCTAGTTATTAATGTGGAAATTCCAAATTTATAATTACACAAAATTAGGGTTAATTTAGGAGTTCCAAAGCATAATAGTGCCATTTTGACCTTCTTCCTATTTCTCATGTAAATTTTAATAGCAATCAAACTAACAAACTTTATGGAGTCTGTAATAAACTTTTGTACTACTACTACTACGTCTGTAGTTTCTATTTGCTCAAAAAAATTTGCTCTGCATTGTGAATAGAAGGTTGATTTGTAAATATTATTGGGTATATATGTAAGTTAATAATAAAATATGAACAATTTCAATCGAGATGGTCCACAAGTTTTTTTCGTGTGCGTTTTAGTAACATTTTGCTGAAATGGTGAATACAGAATTTTTTGCACTGATTCCTAATGTCGAAATATAATTAGAAAGGCGTGGTATATTCCTGATAATTTACTATGCTATTGATAGAATTTACAGCAACACATATCTTGTACGACATTTTTTGATAGATCAGTCACAATAGCTTGATACGGCCCTGTAGCGTCTCCTACGGTTAAGTTCTTGATCACGTGCAATACGGGTGTATATGTTTGATTTTACTTTGTTTCTTCGATGGATACAGTTTATAATATTGAGGACTGTGTTAATTGGGTCGCCACTGTTTAAAATCGATAATTTTTTTGTGAAAGTCCTTAGTTGCCAATCAACGACCATATCACCACACACAATAGAACATAGAAGCTAGATAAGTTATTGAAAATGTCCTCCATCTTGAAGAATACACGATTTAGCTATTTTCCGCATATTGTAGCGCACTCTTTGAAATAGGAAGCTCTTCTACGATCCTTCAGCTCCTGTGTGTTTACTGGGGTCTGTTAACCTACCCCCATAAAAAAGTTCATACTATTAAAGTCTGGGGGCCCATGGTTCGGCTCGACACGATCTACCCATCGGTTATTAAGTTTATTTAGATATTCTTTTGCTGCAACAGGCATGCTGTTTCTAATTAAAATTGTGACTTCTAACAATATGGGCAAATAGAAACCGACGATAATTATGGCCATTTAGTCTTTCTGGTAGGAAAAAAAGCCCAATTAAATGATTTCCAACAATTCCAGCCCAGACATTTATCCAAAAATTGTTCTTGATGGTTGAATTCTACAACTGCGAGGGGATTTTCGTCGGTACAAATGTGATTATTTTGGAAATTTCTGGAAAAGTTAGCTTCATCTTTCAACATTTTTTCACTGTCAAACAAAGGATTATTCGCAAGTTTCCCCAAAAACTATAGAAAAAAATTAAATTAAATATGATACGATGTAACTGAAAATCGTGCAATATTTTCCAAACCAGAATGTTCATATTATTTCCAATTTTCTAGTACTAAGGTCAAGATTTTCATCAATCGAATTTAAAACTGTTTTTTCAATTTCTGGAGTTCTTACAGTCCGATGAGCTCGTTTCAGGACGACTCTATTACGAAACAACTCCTGATACAACTGCTTTGCTTCCAGCGATTTGTCATCAACCATACCATACATGTAATGCATATCTTCTGCCAACTCCTCATTAGTAAACTCTGCCATTCTTGTTCAAATGAACAATGCTCGGATATTTTAAACACCAAATTATTACGTCGCGAAAATCAATTTTAAAAATTGCTTAATTGTCATACAAAATAATAACTGCCTGGACAATATGATAATTTCAAAAGTTTTATTTCGGACTTCCATTGTCTGTCTATACAAAATACCACATCAACCGAAAGGTCGTGATCTCAAAAATTGTATAGACAGTGGAAGTCCGAAATAAAGCTTTTGAAACATTCACATTGTCTACAAATTTCTAACAATAATTAATAATAATTATAGCCACAGTTTACTACGATGATAAGCAATAATTCTGACCTACTCAAGTAATTTTTTAATATTTAACTGAAAATCTTCTGTACGATCACTAAGTACGTAAATATTTTTGAAATCCTTATTCACTTATGAGCAGATTTGATTTCTTGAATTTTTTTAGTCCAACGCTCGGTTTCACCAAATATATTTCTCTACATGATGATATTGTATTAATTAATATGATCATAGAGAGAAGCGGTTTTAGCTTTTTAAGCAAAAAACGTACATCAAATGGAAGGTCAAGCGATCAAATCTGCGAAGAAATAATTGAGGATTACAAGATAATTTTTATTTTAAAAGAAATCAGTGGCCTACCATCAATGTCTGCCAAAATATTAAGGTGAAATTCCGTACGAACGCCACTGGTGGAAATTAAAACATGTAGTTTATTAAATGCCTCTTGATAAAAGAAATAAATTTCATTGAAATATCTATCGATAATAATAAATGATGTATTTTTGAAAACTCTACCAGCCTGAATTTCAAAAGTTAAATACTGCAGAGCTGCAGAACTGCCAAAACTTGTCTTAACAGAAAAAAGCAGTAGTAATTTGATCATTATTTATTTTCCATGTTATCACACACATAGAAACAATACCGGCAACGCTGCCCCCGCAAGATACGGCGCCGAGTCTGTTTTGTATTGAGAAAACATTATAATCGACCAATTGTGTACTTGTCATTTTCGTCGCGACCGCAGCGTAACATTATTCATGGGCCACTTGAAAAGGGTCTGTGCACTACTTCGACACAAGCCGCACGCGCATGCTTTTGTCTCTCTCTACAAAATCAAATGCGCGATTTAAGCATAAGCATGTGCTGCACGTTATACAGATCCCCAGGGTTTATCTCTGACAGATCCGTACAGATCTAATGCGAAGTACGATATCTGATTTGTCGGTCGGTGCTCGGTATAAAATTTTGCGGAGCATTTGAATTGGCGCTACGGGGCCACGACAAAACCGAGAGCTCCCAAAACCCGGGAATATTTCGTGGACTGATTAATTTTTCTGCTGAGCTTGATACAACCTTAAGCGAACACATAAAAAATGCTTCAATATTCAAAGGAACTTCGAAAGAAATACAAAACGATCTACTGGATTGTATTCTTGAAGTTTGTCTTCAAGAAATAATAAAACAGATTAACAGAGCCTCGTATTTGGCGATAACAGCAGATGAAACAACGGACATTTCGGTGAAAACCCAACTGGTAACAATTTTCAGATACGTATTTAACGGCGAACCAGTAGAAAGTTTTTGAAATTATATGAATCCCGAAAAATGTGACGCTGATACTCTCACAAGACATATTTTGAGCGTCCCAGATCCATTAATAGGAAATTTCCCTAAAAAACTGATTCCACAAAGCTATGATGGAGCCGCGGTAATGAGCGGACATAATGCTGGAGAACACACAAAAATTAAACAAAAATATCCATTTGCTCACTATGTGCATTGCTATGCGCATCAGTTATGTCCTAAGCTGCTTCCGCAAATGCTCAAGTTCGGGTGTTCTTTGGGGATTTGAAAGATATTCCGGGATTTTTTAATAATTCTCCTCAACGCGTAGAGGTACTGAACAGAATTGTGGGGAAAAAATTCCCCAAGGAGCAACAACTCGTTGGAATTTTAATATTCGAACAATAAATGTAGTGTTTGAGAACAGATAATCACTCATTGAATGCATGAAAGAAATAAAACAAAATTTCACTAATGAAACCGTTTGCAAGGCAGCTTGCGGTATTCACCGTATGTTAAACGATTCCGTTTTCGTGTTTTGGTTGAAATTTTTCCATCATGTCATGCCTCAACCAGTTACAGAAAGAGAAAAACCCAGCCAGCGCAAGTTAAAACGGCTATCGATAATTTTGAAAAATGTATTGTCGATGTGAGCAATAAAATTGATGACATAATAAATGAAGCCAAAAGTATTTGCACTGAACTCCAAGGCAACAAAGGGAGACGACGTAATAATAGCAGTCACGATCACCGAGTTGCAGCATTAGAAGTATGCGACAATATAATGAATTCTGCAAATGACAGATTTCAATTCAAAGATCATTTGGTAGCCGCATCCCTTTTTTTCCCCGAACACTTTGGAAAATACTGTGGTAAGTTTCCTGATGACAAGTTGGAAACTACCTGCTTGGGTTATCCCGAATTAGAAAAAAGTCGTTTAAATACAGAGTTGTCTGTTATTTATGCACGGAATGATTGCCGAGATTTACATGGAACTCTGTCTCTTTCGAAATTTTTGATACAAAATAGTTTGGAGGAAACACTAAAAGAAACAAAAAAGCTATTAGAAATTATTGTTACAACTCCTATGTCAACATCAGAGGCTGAGCGAAATTTCTCAACATTGAAAAGAATCAAGACTTTTCTTCGTAATCCTACGACCCAGGATCGCCTTACAGCGTTGTCGATGCTGTCCATTGAAAAGGAATTTATTTCGACGATGGAAAATTTCAACGGGAAGATGATCGACACATTTGCTGCCAAGAAGGAGCGCAGGATCGAACTGACATATAAAAAATAGGTAAGTTCGGATTTGCAGAACACCTGTTTTACTTTGCCACGAGCCGCCACTGACTGCGATACTACTATTTATAGCTATGATATTACCTAATTATTCCAATGTCATTCCAGCACATATATCTTGCATCTAAATGAACAGGAGTTGAAGAAGACATGAATGGTGATTGCAGAGGCGTCTCTGGTGTCCTTGGCGTAGGACTTCTGGAATGGACCGATGCTAAAAAAACAAACAAACTAAGTTGGTTGTACTAGTAATCGTCGGAAGCTAGATACATACAGAGTGGATGGTTTTGTCGGAATAAAGCATCTCAAAAATGGAGCTGAGAGAGTTTTCAATCTGTATATATATATATGAGCAGTAGTCATTGCCATTGCCAACGACCAGTTGGGCACAAAATACAATTAATTGTTAATTGGGAAATTGGCAAATTTGTATGCTTAAGTTGACTCTTTTGACGATAAAATCAAGCTTTCGGCATACCTTCGTTATATGTTAAAAATATCAATACACCCGAACATATTAAAAATTATTAAACATGAGAAGACATTTTAGGGAAACAATCGGAATGCAGTCCCTAGGGGGACGGAACGGAAAGATAATGCCTCGACAGATGACATGTGACTGACGCGAAGGAACGTGGAACTGTAAACCTCATTGTCCAATTTGTGTATGAA
Organism: Acanthoscelides obtectus; assembly: GCA_963669975.1. NCBI lineage: Eukaryota > Metazoa > Arthropoda > Insecta > Coleoptera > Chrysomelidae > Acanthoscelides > Acanthoscelides obtectus. The sequence goes on along the minus strand of CAVLJG010000001.1, from coordinate 68,153,691 downwards.
GTATAGGAGGGACGCTCGGTAAACCTCCACCCAAATTATTAAAATGCTGAATTAATTTGTTTTAGAAAAATGTGTAGTTCATATGAGGGTACGAATGTGAGATAGTGATACACACTTGAAAAGATGGGTTATGTGAGTTTATATTAAAGATTGTGAGTGAGAAATTTCACTTACCAGGATAGCAATTGGAAATGTATTCTAATTTTGGGACGACGTTGGTTCGATTTGGATATGTAGCCGTTCTAGCTTTTCGCAATTCAACAGGTAGGAATAAATGACACTAAATGACACACTACTTAACATCAGCCTTTTTATTCATGCAATGATCTGTCATGAAAATGTGGGACATTTCTAAAAATAAAGGTTTTGAGAGTCTTTTTTCTTTGTCAAGAACCTCAATACTGCCATAATTAATAGAGTAACCTGTGTTGTTAATATGAGATGCCAAAGCACATCTCCCTGGATGTAATCTGGCGTCACTTTTGTGTGAAGTTATCTTGCCTTTCAGTGACCTCGAAATTTTGGCCTATATAAACTAAATTACAGTTGTTGCAATTAATGCGATAGACAGTGTTGGTTGAATCAAGCAACTGAACCTTATCCTTCATTTTGGACAACAAACTGTTGACTGTGAGCACTGATTTACAACCAAAACGACAATTAAAGGAATTATACAGCCTGATCAATTTTGGTGTTAGTTCTTTGATGTATGGCCAAACAACATAATTAACTCTGGAAATAGGAGCAACCACTGTAGTGCTGTTATTCTCATTGGTTGAAGAATTCATGGGTGTCTGGTTGGACCAAACAGTGTTGTCATTTTCACTATTGTTATTCGTCATTGGCAAAATATTCGGAAGAGAGCTGCACAAGATTCCAAATACTTCGGATAGTCATTGTTGATGAATAAGACTGAAAGCTTCCTCAAATTGGAAAGATGGAAAGTACTATCAGAGATTTTTATAACCCTGTTCTTCATTTGTTTCACCAGGTTTATTTTTATTTTAAGTTCATGGTAAGACCTGAAGTTCAGGAACCTTCCGGAAGAAATTGGTTTCATGTACCAGTCTACCAATAATATATTGTCATTGGTGCGAATCAATCTTGAATCCAAAAAGGAAACCGATTGATTGTCATCTTCTTTTTCGATGGTGAACTGGATGTAGGGATCATAACTGTTAAAAACTTCAACAATATCATCCACCCTTTCATAAGGAAGACAAACGATAATATCGTCCACATACTTTTTTATGAAAATTAGATTGTATGGCAATACGGCAATACTTGAATAACAACATCAAGCAGGTCATCCATTACATATTCTGCCAAAATTGGAGATAACACAGAGCCCATGGTGCAACCATGTGTTTGTGAAAACACTTTGTTATTAAAAGTAAAATAATTGTTCCTGAACTTCAGGTCTTACCACGAACTTAAAATAAAAATAAACCTGGTGAAACAAATGAAGAACAGGGTTATAAAAATCTCTGACAGCACTTTCCATCTTTCCAATTTAAGGAAGCTTTAAGTCTTATTCATCAACAATGGCTATCCGAAGTATTTGGTTAACAGAATCTTGTTCAGCTCTCCTTGGAATATTTTTCCAAAGACGAATAACAATAGTGAAAATGACAACACGGTTCGGTCCAACCAGACGCCCATGAATTCTTCAACCAATGATCATAACAGCACTACAGTGGTTGCTCCTATTTCCAGAGTTAATTATGTTGTCTTGCCATACATCAAAAAAGAACTAACACCAAAATTGATCAGACTGTATAATTCCTTTAATTGTCGTTTTGCTTGTAAATCAGTACTCACAGTCAACAGCTTGTTGTCCAAAATGAAGGATAAGGTTCAGTTGCTTGATTCAACCAACACTGTCTATCGCATTAATTGCAACAACTGTAATTTAGTTTATATAGGCCAAACTTCGAGGTCACTGAAAGGCAGGATAACTTCACACAGAAGTGACGCCAGATTACATCCAGGGAGATGTGCTCTGGCATCTCATATTAACAGCACAGGTCACTCTATGAATTATGGCAGTATTGAGGTTCTTGACAAAGACTCTCAAAACGTTTATTTTTAGAAATGTCCGACATTTTCATGTCAGATCATTGCATGAATAAAACGGCTGATGTTAAGCAGTGTGTCATTTAGTGTCATTTATTCCTACCTGTTGAATTGCGGCTACATATCCAAATCGAACCAACGTCGTCCCAAAATTAGAATACATTTATAATTGCTATCCTGGTAATTGAAATTTCTCACTCACAATCTTTAATACAAACTCACATAACCCATCTTTTCGACTGTGTATCACTATCTCACATTCGTACACTCATATGGACTACATTTTTTAAAAACAAATTAATTCAGCATTTTAATAATTTGGGTGGAGATTTACCGAGCGTCGCTCGTATACTTCATACCCAAATTGGACAATGAGGTTTACAGTTCCACGTTCCGTCGCGTCAATCACATGTCATCTGTCGACGCATTATCTTTCCGTTCCGTCCCCCTATCCACGTGTAGCGGAAGTAGGAGGTTAGAGACTGCATTCCGATTGTTTCCCTAAAATGTCTTCTCATGTTTAATAATTTTTAATATGTTCGGGTGTATTAATATTTTTAACATATAACGAAGGTATCTGTCGTTATCAACAAGCCCAATGTCTCCGTCCTATTGTTTTTTTTATATTTATAATAAGTTCTATATTCTCTACGTTCGTTTTGAAACACCTTGTGGTTGCAACCTCAACGACGAGTAAGTTGTTTGACAATTTAAATCGGTCCTGTATTCGTAGCATACATCACAATTGTGTTTTCAGAATCCTGATGAAGGCTCCATAGAGAATGCCGAAAGCTTGATTTTATCGTCAAAAGAGTCAACTTAAGCCTAAAAATTTGCCAATTTCCCAATTAACAATTATTTGTATTTTGTGCCCTATATATATATAGAAAATGATCATGCGGAGAAAGGTATATAACAAAAAGTAGGAAAATAATGGGCAAAATCCGCAAAAAGGAGGAAAGTGGAGTCGAGCAGAAAATAGGATAGGTAACCCGAGCGATACGTATTTCTGCTGGTTGGCTTCATCGGGCCCGAAATGAATGCACATATGAAACTACAAAAGTAGATAGACATGCCCACACATCCGGATATGGGTGTAACCTGAGGAAATGAAGAGGTAGAGGGGCAAAATCACACGCGAAGTGCACAACAAGAGCCAACCTACACATTGTAGTATAAAATGGCTAGAAGACCTCGGATTTTCAAGGAGACATCTAACCACCACCACGCGGCCGGTAATAGCCACTTGCTGTGGTACTACAAGCCCAAAGAATCTACAAAGAGAAAATGATCATGCGGAGAAAGGTATATAACAAAAAGTAGTGGTTAGATGTCTCCTTGAAAATTCGAGGTCTTCTAGCCAGTTTATACTACAATGTGTAGGTTGGCTCTTGTTGTGGACTTCTTGTGTCGGTTTTTCCCTCTCCATCTTCGTTTCCTCAGGTTACACCCGTATCCGGATGTGTGGGCATGTGTATCTACTTTTGTAGCTTCATATGTGCATTCATTTCAGGCCTGATGAAGCCAACCAGCAGAAATACGTATCGCTCGGGTTACCTATCCTATTTTCTGCTCAAATCCACTTTCCTCCTTTTTGCGGATTTTGCCCATCATTTTCCTACTTATATATATATATATATATAGGTTTCACTAAAATGTCTTCTCACGTGTAATACTTTTTAATTTGTTCGGGTGGATTGCTATTTTTTAACATCTAAAAGTTCTAATCTGTTTTTAACTTGTTCTTGTCACATATTTGTGTGTATTTTATATAATTTTGACCATTGTACCATCTATCCAGCTTTCACCATGTTACTGGGCGTTTCCCTCATCCTGAACCCTGAACGTAAACAACGATTAGCAACATCCTCACATACTACTCTCCTGATGATGATGGCACAGTCCATTGAAAGCTAGAGAGAATAAAAAAGTATAAAGAGTCCTCTTTGCTTAAAATTTTTGTCGAAGTACCCAACAAAAGGCGGAAGCTTTAATTTTTCACCTAACTGGTCTAGACGACAATGACCACGTCTCAAGATATACAGGGTGACTTCGAAGTTGAGTCATTTATTTTAACAGTGAGTAGATCTGATCAAAAGAAATGTTTTTTCCTTTACCATTTTTCTGGTAAAATTAAAGTAACAAAGTTATAGCCCTTTGGAAGTTTGAGTACCGCCCTGTCTCAATAATAATATTATCTGCTCGTGTTTGGCGACAACGGATATAATCCGCCTTATCGGTTCATCGCATCGGAAACAAAAAAGCGAAAGAATTTGGATCGATGTTTTTACAATTATTTCATTCAGTTGTATACAGTCAGTGTCAGTCGGTAGTGGATAGTGGTGTCTGTTGCGTGGCTCAAACGAAATAAAAAATGGCACATGTTTATGCGGATCGGTTTCCCAATCGAGTGCAAGAGCCTTTGTTAATGTAGTACAACGGGTTCGTGAATCATTTGACTTAAGACCTCACATATGGACGGCATGCCGGTGCTCCAAGACCTCACGATCAAATACAGGTCCGCACTGAAATACTTGTCGGGAGGCTACTTTATAAAACAAGGTAATTTTTTTTTTTATTTTTACACACATATTTTGGTTTATCTTCCTTCTACAATCATTATCTGAAAATTAATGACTCAACTTCAAAGTCACCCTGTATATACAGGGTATCCAGCGAGGTAAGGGACAACATTTTTCTGCGTGTTCCTTAGGTCAATTCGAGTCGAAAAGGTCTGCTTCCTTTTCGAGATATGATTTTTTTATTTTTAGTGGGCGAAAACCACAATAATGTTGGAAAATTGCTTTTATTTAACAAAAAAGTTAATACAGTTCGTATGAAAACAACTGCTTACAATAATTAAAGTCTACATTCACGTTGTACTGCCCGATTAATACACTGGTGTTTGTTTGTTGACGGAGTAGTTGTATCAGTTTGTTGAACTTTGCAAAAATTACTGTCATGTTTGCTTTTACAAGTGAGGAATACGGCGACATTTTACTATTCGTCACTATTCGTCAGAGATGGTGACATGATGTTTGCCTACGGATATTGCAACGGAAATGGCAGAGCACAGCGAACGAATACCGCCGCCGGTATGCAAATCGAAGAATACCTGACGGAAGGGTATTTGGAAGAATTTTGGCACATGTGAAAGCAACAGGATCGGTTCCAAATGCTACTGTAACACGTTCATCAGAAGCTGTCCATACTTAATACTGGATAGTGTTAAACGGTCACAATCAACCAGCGTCCGCAGAATATTACGTCGCACTTGTGTTAGCCGAATGACTGTGTGGAGAACAATGCATAACTTTGGTTTTTCATCTGCAACCAGTCCAAGCTCTGCTGCTCACTGATCCGGACCCTCGTATGAAGTTTTGTAACTGGCTAATCGCAAATCGTAATCTTGTTAAAAAGATTTTGTTCACAGACGAATCTACTTTTACTCGAGACGGCGTCAATAATTTGAGGTCTTCCCATTCTTGGCAGCTTGAAAATCCCCACGCAACTATCGAACGGAATTTCCAACACCGTTTTTCTGTTAATGTCTGGTGCGGTTCGTTAGAGGAACACTTAGTTGCCCCTTTTGTGTTTGACGGTCGGTTGACATCTGAAGTTTATCTTCAATTCTTACGAGAAGAACTGCCTGTGGTGGATTGGACGAGAGGGCGCAGGTTCTTGGCCACCCCGCTCGCCCGATTCAAATCGTTTGGATTACTACTTGTGGGGACATATGAAGTATTTAGTGTAAATTACTGATGTCGCTGACTACGTAATAAGTACTCGTCTTGTTATTGGGAAAGCTACCAGTCACATTATGAAACGGACTAGAGTATGTTTACATTGTGAAGGTGGACACTTTGAGCAACTATTGTGAATAGTTAATTTTTATTGTACCTAGTAAGTTTGTGTTAAATAAACGTAATTTTCCAACAATATTGTGGTTTTCCCACCATTAACACCTTAAAAATAAAAAATTCATTATCTCGATAAGGAAGCATTTGCGAACCCATGTTCATAGGACCTTTTCGACTCGAATTGACCTAAGAAACAGGCAGAAAAATTTTGTCCCTTACCTCGCGGGACACGCTATATATATATATATATATATATATATATATATGTTAAATCATTTAAATTCAATTTTACTTTTTAAAAAATTTAATTGAGGACAGTAACTACTGTCCGTTACAAACGTTTACAATTACTTGACTTGACGGAGTCTAACCGGGTATTGAACACGAAGTTTACATAAGTGACTGTTACGGTGCCTAGCCGGGTATTGAACACGAAGTTTACATAAGTGACTGTTACGGTGCCTAGCCGGGTATTGAACAACGTGAAATGGGCCGGAAGGCCTATTTATACTATTGATGTGCTTACAAGGCACTTCTAGAAAACAAAGCATACGAACGAGTTAGCGAGAAGTCGTTATCTGTTGCTGAGCTAGCGTCTGATGCAACATTCTATGGAATAGTAAGTCCATTGTTGAGTGCATATAATATATATATATATATATATATGAGCAGTAGTCATTGCCAAAGCCAACGACTAGTTGGGTACAAAATACAATTACTTGTTAATTGGGAAATTGGCAAAACTTTTAGGCTTAAGTTGACTCTTTTGACGATAAAATCAAGCTTTCAGCATTCTCTATGGAGCCATCATCAGGATTCTGAAAACACAATTGTGATGCTAGCAAAGAAAACAGGACAGATTTAAAATGTCAGACAACTTACTCGTCGGTGAGGTTGCAGCCACAAGGTGTTTCAGAAAGAACGTAGAGAAGATCGAACTTGTGTTCAGTATAAAAACAAAAGGACGGGGACATTGGGCTTGTTGAAAAACGACAGATACCTTCGTTGAAAGTTAAGAAAAAATAAAAATTATATCAATACACCCGAACAAGTTAAAAATATTACACGTGGGGAGACATTTTGTTGAAACAATCGGAATGCAGTCCCTAACCTTCTACTACCGCTACACTTCGAAAGGGGGAAGGCACGGAACGGTAAAGCGTCGACAAAAGACAAGTGATTGACGCGACGGACCCTGGAAATGTACACCTTCCTGAATCTCCACCCAAAATTACTAAAATGCTCACAGTCAACAGTTTGTTGTCCAAAATGAGAGATAAGGTTCAGTTGCTTGATTCAACCAATACTGTCTATCGTATTAATTGCAACAACTGCAATTTAGTTTATATAGGCGAAACTTCTAGGTCGCTGAAAGGCAGGATAACGTCACACAAAAGTGATGCCAGATTACATCCAGAAAGATGTGCTTTGGCGTCGCATATTAACAACACAGGTCACTCTATGAATTATGGCGGTATTGAGGTTCTTGATAAAGAAAAAAGACTCTCAAAACGTTTATTTTTAGAAACGTCCCACATTTTCATGACTGATCATTGCATGAATAAAAAGGCTGATGTTAAGCAGCTCAGTGTCATTTATTCCTACCTGTTGAATTGCGAAAAGCTAGAACGGCTACATGTCCAAATTGATCCAACATCTTCACAAAATTAGAATACATTTTCTCACTCACATTTTTAATATAAACTCACATAACCCATCTTTTCAAGGTTGTATCAATATCACACAATCTTGCACTCATATGAACCACACACTCTTTTCCAAAACAAGTTATTCCAGCATTTTAGTAATTTTGGGTGGAGATTTACCGAGCGTCCCTCGTATACTTCATACCCAAAGTTGGACAGGGAGGTGTACATTTCCACGGTCCGTCGCGTCAATCACTTGTCTTCTGTCGACGCTTTACCGTTCCGTGCCTTCCCCCTTTCGAAGTGTAGCGGTAGTAGAAGGTTAGGGACTGCATTCCGATTGTTTCAACAAAATGTCTCCCCACGTGTAATATTTTTAACTTGTTCGGCAGAAGGTATCTGTCGTTTTTCAACAAACCCAATGTCCCCGTCCTTTTGTTTTTATACTGAACACAAGTTCGATCTTCTCTACGTTCTTTCTGAAACACCTTGTGGCTGCAACCTCACCGACGAGTAAGTTGTCTGACATTTTAAATCTGTCCTGTTTTCTTTGCTAGCATCACAATTGTGTTTTCAGAATCCTGATGAAGGCTCCATAGAGAATGCCGAAAGCTTGATTTTATCGTCAGAAGAGTCAACTTAAGCCTAAAAGTTTTGCCAATTTCCCAATTAACAAGTAATTGTATTTTGTACCCTATATATATATATATATATAACAAATAGAAAAATAATGGGACAAAAAAGAAGGAAAGAGGATTCGAGCAGCAAATAGTATAGGTAACTCGAGCGATACGTATTTCTGCTTGTTGGCTTCATCAGGCTTGAAATGAATGCACATATCCAACATTGTTTCCTCAGGTTACACCCGTATCCGGATGTATGTACGAGCCCCTTCCCAATTCAGTTGGCCCAACTATTGAAATCTTAGTTTTTTTCTTATCAAACACAACTAATAAAAATGTAGCAGGGTGTTAAAGGTTTAAAATAATAACAATGAATATTTTGATAATATATAGTAGAAAACACCAACTTTATCACTCCCGAATCAAATTTGCAGCTTACAAATAACACATGTTGCAATTACAGCATATCAACCTATTTTCATTTCAATGCAAAATAAGTCTATAACGCATAGGTGGCTGTGAAAAATAAAAGCCATGACAATTGTTTTTATTAATCACAGCTGTCAGAATACGTTTAAAATAGTTTTGGGTAATTAAGGTTTTCAAAATGGGTAGAGGAAACGTTATTATTGAGAAAATTCGGTTACTGATAATAAAAAATTTTAATTCTGGGAAATCAAACTCAACTTTGTTAGACTTATCACAGTACAGTGTGAGAAATATTGTAAGAAGATATAACGTACCTGGTTCAGTTAATATTAAGCCACGATATGTGAAAAAAAGTAATATCACAAATGCCGACCGAAGAGCATTAAGAATAATCGTGAAAAACAGGCGTACCAATTATTTACAATTAAGTGCTCTGTGGAGCGACGCTGTTGGAAGGAGAATTTCGAGGTCCACAACTCATAGAGAGGCCCACAAACTGGGATTTAGCACTTGCAAGGCATGTTTTCTTATAAAAAAAAAGAGAAGTAAAAACCCTAAAGTTGCACAACTTGTTTAAAGGCCACTATTAACTCCACTGCAAAAGAAAAATCGGCTTAGATAGGCTAAAGAACATAGACAATGGACACCTCAACAATGGTGTGCAATACAATGGAGTGACGATACCCGATTCGAAGTTTGTGTTGGTGACAGTCGCAGTAGAGTTATTCGCAAAAAAAATGAAGCATTCCATGTTGACTGTCTGAAGAGAAAAGTGAAATTTCCAGCATCCATTATGGTCTGGGGTAGTATGTCATCAAAAGGAGTAGGAAAACTTCATTTTATTGATGGAAATGTGGATACAAACAAATGTTTGTCAATTTTAGCAGAATCGCTTTTACCAGCGATGGAAGAATGTTTGATATCCGGCCAAGATTTTGTGGTTCAGCAAGATTGTGCAGCATGCCATACCTCAAAAAAGGCTATAAAATGGATGGAAAAAAATAATGTACCACTTTTGAAATGGATTTCTAGCAGTCCAGATCTGTCACCTATTGAAACTTTGTGGCACGAGATGAAAAAGGTTCTACGACAACATCCTGCTCGTACAATCACTGAACTGAGACAAAAGCTACAAGACATTTGGGGTTGTTTTACACCAAATTTTTGCCAAAACTTGTTTAACACTATGCCCCAAAGCATTTCAGCCGTAATAAAAAATAAAGGTGATGTTACCCAATGGTAATCTTTCAATTGTTGCTTTGTTAACTTCGAGCATTTATCGCATATTGTTTATTTGTTCAGATGTTCTATTAGTTATAGTTCTAAGTGATTTCAAATATGTATTTTTTACGTCTAGAGTGTATCTAAAATGTTTTTGAGAAAATAAATTGTTTTAGAAGTAAATAGTTTCATCATGTTTAGTTTATAAAGGCATATTTTGGTACAAATCTTGAAGTGGGCCAACTGAAGTGGGAAGGGGCTCGTATATTTCGGCCCTGATGAGGCGAACAAGCAGAAATACGTATCGCTCAGGTTACCTATCCTATTTTCTGCTCGAATCCACTTTCCTTCTTTTTGCGGATTTTACCTATTATTTTTCAATTTGTCATATATCTTTTTCCGCATGATACTTTTCTCTCTCTCTCTCATACAGGGTGACTTCGAAGTTGAGTCATTTATTTTAACAGTGAGTAGATCTGATCAAAAGAAATGTTTTTTTCCTTTAACATTTTTGTGGTAAAATTAAAGTAACAAAGTTATAGCCCTTTAGAAGTTTGAGTACCGCCCTGTCTCAATAATAATATTATGTGCTCGTGTTTGGCAACAGCGTATATAATCCGCCTTATCGGTTCCTCGCATCGGAAACAAAAAGACAAAAGAATTTGAAACGCTGATCACGATGTTTTTATTCAGTCAATGTGTCAGCCGGTAACGCGTGAGTGAATAGTGGTGTTTGCTGCGGGGCTCAAACGAAATATAAAATGGCACATGTTTATGCGGATCGGTTTCCCAATCGAGTGCAACCAACCCCTCGTGCCTTTGTTAATGTAGTACAACGGGCTCGTGAATCAGGTGACTTAAGACCTCACAGGGGAGGGCATGCCGGTGCTCCGAGACCTCACGATCAAATACAGGTCCGCACTGAAATACTTGTCGGGAGGATACTTTATAAAACAAGGTAAATTTTTTTTTATTTTTACACACATGACTCAACTTCAAAGTCACCCTGTATATATATATATATATATATATATATATATATATATTGTGGAAGTAAATATCTACAGGCCTACCATTATCAGCTAGTGTCTCTAATTCAGGTTCTAGACTACCCATGATATCTCTCTTGAGTTTTTCGACTGAAATAGAATTCTCGTTGTCTTCATCATCATAATTCTCCATCATTTCCATTTCACCAAATTCAACATTATCTCCAAGCCTACTCCCGACAGGCTCGCCTTTGTCATGTGCATGTGTATTATTAGACTCTACTACACCTGTTATCTTGCCTAGCTCTCCTTCAACATCAGTATATATCACTTCTCCATTCCCTTAAACACAATAAGTTCTGTTAGGAACACTCTAGGATGTTTTAAGTATAGTCAAGAAATATTTGCTATTAATTAGCACAATAATGCTTACATACATTCGACGGGATTAAACATCATGTTTATGTAAATAAGCAGTGAATATGTGAAAAGTCAAAACAAAACCTAAGAGCAGATAGAGCATTATATTTTGGACATATTGAGTCATAGTGATATAGATAGATCATTAGAATAAAAGATCAAAACCCCTCAAAAAAATGTTATGGTCGTCTATTTTGCTCTTAAAACCCCACGTTAAACGCGATCTTGTTGGAAATTTAGAAACAGTAATCAAAATAACTCCAAAATTCAGATACATTCCAAACTTTTTAATACCCTGGATTTTTTATATTGATAGCTATAGCAAGCCGTCAAACAGCAGCCCCTGTATCTCGTACCCTGTGAGTTTTTACCACTGGGACACTTGTTCTACATGTTGAGATCAACAACTTATAATGTTTTTAAAATACCATATATACCGATATTACAACAATACTGACATGTTCTTGTAGACATAGACCGTAAGTTTATTCATTTTTTTTTTTACTTGACCATCTATTTCCGTCTCAAAGTCATATAGTAATCTAAGAAATACAGCAAAATGTTCGGAAGTAATTACACAAGTGCATCACAATTACCGATAATAAATTTTCACGAAAATAACCGAATGCGGTTTTTTACTGACAACATCATGCTTGAATGGCAAATTATCAGGTTTATTTTGATGCACGAGTGTAATTCGGTAGAATATTTATGATATATGATATTATTGCATGTCAAGATGAAAAATGGACATTTCATCAATCGTAACTATATATACGGAACTATAGGGAAATTTTCGATACCTACTGGGCAATTTTCAGTGAAAATTTACCTAAGCAACGGGAAATTTTCGGAAGTAATTACACAATTGCATAAAAATTACCGACAATGTTCCATGAAAGCGTGTTGTCTAGAAAATGCATGAGTTTATTTCAATACTTAGGCGAAAGAGCCTGACTCCGAAGGCGGATAACATTTTACGTTGCTAAGAAGCTGATTTTTGACGTTCATATCAACTTTCAATGTATTGGTGTTGGTGCAACAATTAAAAATGGCTGGTGGTAAAGCTGTTTCTGACGAAATAAGAAAAGTGATCATTCACTTGCATTTGAAATGCCAAAATGCTTCCCAAATCGCTGAAAGTGTTAACAAATCGAGGTATACATTTCGAAATATTTTTAAATTGTGCAAAACAATGGCTTCTGTGGCTCAAAAACCCAGAACTGAAAGTAGCTCGCATTATTCCAATACCAACTTAAGAGCCTTAAAACGGATTATCAAGGAAAATCGGCGTGCTAATTATAACGAATTGAAAATATTATGAAATCAGGCAACCACAAAATAGTTTTAAAGTGCAACTTGTCTCAGATCTGCCCAAAAGCTGGGATTTAAAACTTACAAGCTGGGGTTAAATTATTTTTTTATTATTCGTTTTTAATTCAATATTTCTATGAGTGAGTCATAGTAGGAGTCATTTCATAAGGACTAAAGAAGAAGTGTTTCAGAATGACTGTCTTAAAAAAAGTTACGTTTCCGGCTTCTGTTAAGATTTGGAGATCCATGTCAGCAAGTGGAGCGGGAAACTTGCATTTTGTGGAAGGTATTATGAATGCTGATAAGTACATTAATACCCCAAATTGAACAAATGCGTTTAAACAATATTGAATGTATTTTCCAACAAGATGGTGCCGCTTGCCATATGGCTAAAAAAGTAAAAGATTGGGTGTCAGAAAACAATATTTCAGTTTTAAAATATACGTCGAGTAGTCCAGATCTATCGCCTATTGAAACCTTGTGGTATATCATGAAGAACAAGCTCCGATCGAATCTCGCACGAACCGTTCCAGATTTACGAACCCGTCTCCAAGAAATTGCGAACAGTTTTACACCAGATGAGTGCCAAACATTAGTTGACACTATGTTAAGACGTATCGAAGCAGTAAAAGAGATAAAACGCAGTGGTATTTGCTGCTATTTGGTTTCATTGATCTCTATTAATCGGCAATGTTTTTGAATTTGTAAGATATTTTGTCTTTGCTACAAAAAAAATTGTTAGACATATTAAATAAAAATATCGTATGTTAGCAAAAATACATTTTAGTTATTAATACGTTCCCACTAATATGACAATTTCATAAAAAACACTTTTATTTATGTGTATGCAGGGGTTTCGAGAAGCAGTGATAATATTTCTGAGAAGAAGGTAGTGCCAAAAATAATGTATTTTATAAACATTGGTCTTAAAATGCACCCTTATCAAGATACAGCATGTTAAGCTTTCAAAATTCAGAAAATAATATATATATATATATATATATAACAAAAATAGGAAAATAATGGGCAAAATCCGCAAAAAGTGGATTTGAGCAGAATAGGATAGGTAACCCGAGCGATACGTATTTCTGCTGGTTGGCTTCATCAGGCCCGAAATGAATGCATATATGCAACTACAAAAGTAGAGACACATGCCCATACATCCGGATACGGGTGTAACCTGAGGAAACGAAGATGGAGAGGGAAAAACCGACACAAGAAGTCTACAACAAGAGCCAACCTACACATTTGATACTACAATGTGGTTTTGCCCATTATTTTCCTATTTTTGATATATACCTTTCTCCGCATGATAATTTACTTTATATATATATATATATATATGTGAAAAATAAAAAAATACTAAGTATAAAGAGTCTTCTTTGCTTAAATTTTGTCGAAGTACCCAACAAAAGGCGGAAGCTTTAATTTTTCACCTAACTGGTCTAGACGACAATGACCACGTCTCAAGTTATATATATACATATATAGAGCTAAATGAAAGACTTGTCTTTGGGGATATCGACAAATTAAGCTAAGTGTACCCTTTTGACTTACAAATACTCAAGCTTTCGACAGGCTATGTTGTCATTTTCAGGAGTCCGTCAATGAGATTGGTGCTAGTGTTTGATGTTTTAAATTGTATTTGGGAACACATGGCTTGATGATAGAAACTGGATTTACGCGGATCCTTTTTTAGAAACGGTAGAGAACCATAATTATGTTTTACTGATAAAATATGGATGGATTGGGACAAACATTGCTGATTGAATAAAATTCCTTAAAAGCTTCACAAATTCACATCTTGGGCTAACCTAGAATTATTGGTGTGGTCCCGCTCTTCCCTGAGAAATGTCATCAAAATCTGACAGCTACAAGGTGCGAATGCATTCAATTTCGGCAAAACAATAGCTTCCTGGCTTCTTCATATCAGTGAGCGTTGACTCTGCTTATACAAATGGGATTGATGAACGAAGGCGAGTCGCTCGCTCTTTTTCTCCAGAGAGCCTATTCTATTAGCGTTCAAGAATAGAGTTTTCCGAAAGGTAAGAGAACCATGCCCACTTTGTCTGTTATTTTATTCCCTTATTTCAAGAACTCAGTCCTCTTTGCCGCGACGTTAAATGAAATAAAAAAATAAAAAATATATATACACGAGATTTGAAAGATTTGAACAAAATAACTCTTAAAAAATGAAGAGAAACTTGAGAAACATAACATAACAAAGCTTGGGAATGTTTTGATAGCATTTGCTAATTATTCCACGGCCAATCAGTGGATTTTTCACTATATAGTAGTCAAACCTATCCATAGAATACTGCTCCTGAAATTTCATGAAATTAAAACCCTTAATTACTCGCATGAAGAACATTACATAACTGCTCGCATGGGGTCACAGGTGACCCCAAGTTGTAGGATATTATTTTAATATATATTAAATATAAAATGAAATCAAACTATTTTATTATTAAAGTGCTTTATTTATATTATGATATTTAAGAGAAATAACATGAATTACTATCTAATGAAAAAAATTGAGCTTATATAAAATAATAGTTGAAAATTAACAATTTGTACTTATATCAAGATATCAAGGCAAATTTTTATGATTATGTTAGGAACTATCCGAATCACTTTTCTTGCACTGTTGACAGTATATGTCTGAGTGATCATTGCACACAAATTTTGCGCACTTTTTGCATTTAGTCAATACTTTTCAATCACTTTTCCGCGGGCAGTTGTTGCAACGCCCACGTTTTGCAGTGGTTGGTGGGGCGCGGTTGTCCAAGTCATGAACTTCTATAAGTCGTTTCTTTATTACTTTAGGAGTTGAATGGACATCAAGCCGACGTTTCTGGTGATTATGGACAAGTTCAATGGACAATTGCCGCGAAAAATTACGCCTCATGCGAGTACGTGATTTAGTGGTATTTGCCCGATGTACAACGAGAGCATTTATGCATGCAACGTTTATAAGATGGAAGAAAATAGCTAACGGCTATCGTTTGGTTCGCCTTCCTGCGCTGTATGTACCACACAAATGATCATTGGTGTCCACTCCTCCTTTAGTGCTGTTGTAATACATAATTATTGCTGCTCACCTGAACCTGGGCCGATGTGAGCTCCATGGTGCATGGAGGATAACAACACAACAGCTTGATTTGGTTTTGGCACATTTGAAACCATGGTTAGAGTCTTTTGAAATCCGAACAGACAGCTGAATTGACTTCTGTCTGGTAAAATCTCCTCAGGTATATCGGGTTTGTTTTTCTTCAATGTTCCAACGAAACATCTCTACACCGGTTCCGTCGGTGGCCCAGAGATCTATGAAATTGAGATGTGAAGCTCTAAACACTCCAGACATGATCATCAAACCCAGCAATGCTTTTATTTCTTCAACGTTTGTATCTTTTGCGTCACGTTCCCTTTGAAACTTGCCTCTGACGACTTCGATGTACTGATTTGTACATTTTACCAGCAAATTGATAATGTCATCAGAAAAAAACAAACTAAAACATTCTAAAGCAGTCTTTGCGGATTTCGCTGATGACTTGACACCGGGTAAGTGTAAAGTTATGTTATGTCTTCGTGTTCTTGCGGAGCTTGTTGGTGGAGACTTTGACCATTTTTGTTTAGGACCGTTTCTGCCATTATATCTGGTAAAATAGAATTTATCATACTGCCCTGCACAGCCGTCGTCCTCGTTGTCTGAAGACTCACTGGAGTGTGCGGACAATTCGTCGATTTCACTAGCACTATTATATCGCTTTGTGTTATCTCGTCTAACTCCGACTCAGAATTTGACCCTCCAACTTGTTCTTCATCAGAAGCCTCAATCAACCAGTTCTCAATTTGTTCTCTTCTATCCATGACGAATTCTGGAAACAGATACAAAACTCATAGTAAAAGGTAATGTTTCGGTACTTTCATTTTATAAAACTACACAAAACATATTTATTAAATAAATGTATAAACTGGACATTCAATAATACAAATCGGATCAATAAAACACAAAAAAATACATAAAATAGGCAACTTACCTTTTTCAAAAAAGTAACGTAATTAGTCGCACGGGGTCACTGCTCAAAAGCGCAACGACGTGTCCTTAGACTCCTGTGACATCGTCGCTACTAAAACACAAACGTCGACGCGCGGTCTCAAGCTAGCGGGGGCGCGGGGAAATTCGGTCCGCGGGAAATCCTTCGTTTTTGAATGCGAAACTGCTTTGACCCCATGCGAGTAATTAAGGGTTAATAGGTGTAGCTTTCATTAACATGGCGCGGTTACAAGCACGAGAATAGTCATATTGGCCGACTGACAGATTGAGGAAAATAAGTTATGATTTTTCGTGATGTATAGGTATGATAGAACAACCAAAAAGTAATATTTTTAGCATTTCGGATATTGCCCATTCGTGAGAAGCAAAATACTAGCGTACTAGTAAAGCATAAAAGTGGTTTTATTTTTTTAAGAATCATGATCCTCCTGATTTTTTAAGCATTGTTTAGGTATGTATGATATTGACCGAAATAACTATTAAAACCAAAGAAAGGGCTTCGGGAAAGGCAAAATTTTCAACATTTATTTAGACTAACTAGTTCAGATTATTAACCGAAGCGAATTGATATTCTCATTCCTACTCCTCCGACTCGTAACAACCGTCTTATCAGTACAGGTGATATCTGAACTATTACAGAATAAGAATAACGTGATCTCGCTGCCACCGCCCCGTAGCTAATGACCAATCTCTAAGTCGACATCTCAAAAACTGGGAAACAATATTTCAATCCACCTAACGTATTTGAACAAGTTATGTTTGTATAGTGTAGGTAGTTAGCAATGGCTCCTTGCTTCTTCTAGACATCGCTAAAAACTATTAATTTTTTATAGAAACAGTAACTTCAGTGATCTCCACTTAGTATTTAAATTCTGCATAAATGAGAAAACGGATATCGTATGGGCAGAGAATATTATCTGTTTGATGCCATTTAGACCTGAGAATGAAACGAAGATGCGAGTTTCCCGTTCCAAGCGACAGTAAATGGATCTGCCATTTTATCGTAGCTAATAGGCTTTACGCTGAGGCAATTAGTCACAGTTATCATAGTATCATTTCAAAAAACTTAGGCATTGTGTTTTATGCATCTATGGTCGTCTGTCTGATCCTTCTTTTTTTTACAAATTAATCTGAAAAATCAATTACCAATTTCATACAGTGATTTTCAGAAAGGTTACCCTTACTTATTTTTTTAATTGACGCATGGTTGTTACTACACGTATGTTAACGTAAAAATAACATTCAAAAATTTCAGTATGGAGGCTGAGTAATTGAAATAATTAAATTATGCTAAATACGAGTAGATAAAAATATGTCACGCTATAATCACAAGAGTAATCACTCCACATGGCAATCTCAATGCCAAACTTATGCCGTCACCAAAATGTAAGCTATTTACTCAAAAATCTTCCCAGTTTAACGCAGACAGATTAACTACCGTTAGACAGATAAGCTGTTGTAGTATATGGAAAAGGTTGTCAGATGTCGGTATTTTACGGTATACTAAATAAAGTAGTACAGACTATAACAAAAATAAATTCTATTGATTGTAAATTATAATCTTGCAAATAATGAATGTTATTATTTATGTAAAAAGCTACTAGCAGAAACCGACACCTAAATGAACCTAACCCTTAATCCAAAAATAATATTACGTAGAAATCCAGCTGTATAGCACAGTCCCTATAATACGTGTGTAACGAATAAGGGTGAATTTTGTATGATATCTCGTTATCAGGTCAAGTGCCATTGAGGTAGTATCTAGTAAATAATCCTGCTAGATGGGTGAAATGTTGTAATCATTTTCATTATCCTAAATTTCAGCTTTTGACGTGACCCTTAAAAAAATAAGTACCTAGTCTATTTTGAAAAGCACAGTATATTCATTTGTCATTAGTTTGATTCGATCTTTGATAGAAGCAGCCGAAAGGTCACCTACTAGTCTATTCAACATATGAGATTCTATTTAATGACCAACGTAAGAGAGGCGAATGGAGCATATATTTTTTAACAATGAGATCGCCCCAAGAATATCGATAGAAAGTTTTATGGTAACAGTTTCAAGTATATTGCTTCAGTATTCTACCAATGCGATCAAGACTTTTATATTAAAAATGTAAAAGAATCAATATTCAAAACAGAATACGGAATGTGAAAATCTGTTATGGTCCGCCTATTTCTACAATTAGAAACGACGTACCACGACCAAATGCGAAGAGTGAGTCAAATTCGTAAAAATTTGGCATGACACAGATACAAAAATTTCTTCAGAAGAAATTTCACGATTTTTGTCCGCAATGCACCGTTTCGCAGAGAATAATTTTGTTCAGGATTTTACCGTATTTATACTATTAAAAAATTGGAATTTTCTTCAAAATGAGCATCTGCTAAACTTTTTCTGTGGTATGCAACCGTTTACAGTAGATTTAAATTCAAACCTTTACTACTGCAGTTAAATCAAATGTAGTTATTGCTGGAGCGGTACAGGCTGTTGAAGGCAGAGGTGAAATTCATAAAAACTTGCTTCCATGTCATTAAAACTGCTTGGATTATACTAAAACATCAGCACAAAATTCGTATAGACGAAACGAAAATATACCTTTCTAGAGTGAGAGTGAGCGTAAGCTAATTCAAGTAACCGATTCGGCTCGCCAAAATAAAAATCCTTCATGCTCGATTTTAAAATAATACCAAATGGAGAAATTTTGACGTAATGAAAAAAATAATTATATCGATTTCGGAAAATAATGAGCTTTAGTTGGGCTCAAACAAGACCGACGCAGCAGGTCGTGCAGTCGAAGGGTTCGCTCTTACTCAAGGGCTGACTCAGCTGGTGATGAGCCATACTTTTTTCCCCCGCGTGTCGTCACACGCCAGTAGCCTGCTGGATCTCTTTCTGACCACGCATCCTGACCCTTACAGCACTGCTGTCCTGTCCGCCCTGGGTAACTCAGACCACGGTGTTGTGGAGGTTAGGTTTCGGTCATAACCCGCTGTGGAAGCAGACACTCGTACAGGCCGCAAAACTTGGCATTACGGACATGCCGACTGGGAGGGGCTCAGAGATTTCTTCTCTAGCTTTCCTTGGAAAGATGTCTGTTTCACTGACGCGGATTCGTCGGCTGTCTGTTCTTCGATAACCGAAATTATCCACGTCGGAATGGAGGAATACATCCCTCACACAGTGAAAGTGCCTAGACCAGGGTCCAACGGCTGGTTTAACAAATCGTGTGACACTGCTCGCCAGCAGAAGATCGAGGCACACAGAACCTTCTTACAAAACCCCACTGTAGAGAACAGACAAGCCGACGTTGAGTCCGGAACCAGCACGATATAAAAGTTAGGCACAGGGAAATGTCGCAGCGCAATGGCAATCGGTCTTTCTGGACGCTGGCCAAGCAGATTGAAAAGAACTTCTCACATAGTAGCCTCCCACCACTTACGTGTCAGGATGGAACTATTGTATTCAACTCAAAGGCCAATGCGGAAGTGCTAGCCCAGATCTTTGCTGCCAACTCCACCATGAACGTCCCCCCCACCGCCCAAGTGTAGTCAATTCAAAGGGTTCCCTACACTATGCGCGAGGTAACATTCAGGCATAAAACCATAAGACGAGTGCTCTTGTCGCTCGACATCAACAAAGCTTCTGGTCCAGACTTGATTCCTGCCATTGTACTGAAGAGGTGAGCACCGGAGCTTGCTCCAGTTCTTTCGCGTCTCTTCCAGATATCTTATGAATCCGGCACCTTCCCAGAAAACTGGAAATTTGCTCATGTCCAACCCATCCCAAAAAAGGGATCTAAGGCCGACCCTTACAACTACAGGCCTATAGCTCTGCTTTCTGTTTTAAGTAAGGTGATGGAGAGGTGCATAAATCGCGAGCTTCTGGACTACCTCGAACGTCACGGCTTGATTATCGACAGGCAGTATGGTTTCCGGCACCAACGGGAACCTCCTAGCTTACGTCACTCAATTGTGGAGTAAACTCATCCAGTCTTATGGTGAGGCTCATATCGTTGCTCTTAACATCACGAAAGCGTTCGATCACCTGTGGCTCGCTGCCCTCTTAAGCAAACTTCCATCCTATGGCCTCGCAGAAGAACTTTGCAGATGGGTGGCTGACTTTATCTCTGGCCGCAAGATATCCGTCGTAATTGACGGGTTCTCCTTTTCATCCCACAACGTCAACGCGGGTGTTACCCAGGGATCGGTCTTGGCTCCGACACTGTTTCTCTTACATATCAACGACCTTATTTCCTGCACGATCAACCCAATTCACAGCTTCGCTGATGACAGCACTCTACATGCAGGAATTCAGAGTGACAAGCCGATCTCTGCCGCTGAGTTGGAAAAAAAACGACTAGCGATGACTTAATCTCTGACAAGAGACCTGGAGGCTATCACTGCTTAGGGACGCAACAACCTTGTACAGTTCAATGCTTCCAAAACGCAGTACTGTACTTTGACGAACAAAAAGCGTCCCTGCGCTCACCCGGTTTCGATGGATGGTCGAGTTCTGCCAAAGAGCCATTCATTTCGGCTGGTCGGAGTCCAGATCACCGAGGACCTGATCTGGCATGGACACGTCTCGTCAATAGCTGCAGCTGCTGGGAAAAAGCTAGGA
Source organism: Acanthoscelides obtectus (assembly GCA_963669975.1). Classification (NCBI taxonomy): domain Eukaryota; kingdom Metazoa; phylum Arthropoda; class Insecta; order Coleoptera; family Chrysomelidae; genus Acanthoscelides; species Acanthoscelides obtectus. Next base: position 68,132,432 of record CAVLJG010000001.1, on the reverse strand, counting down.
TATTTGTGTAGGGCTAAGAAGTACTTTTCTCCGCATGACCTTCTCACTCGATACAAGGTCCAGATAAGGCCTAGCCTCGAGTATTGCTCACACGTTTGGGGTGCTGCCACCCCGACTACATTACCCGTGCTCGATGCTGTTCAGAGGAGGGCGGTCCGACTGATCGATGACTCTTCTCTAACAGACAGTCTCGGGACCATTTCGCACCGGCGAGCCGTCGGCGATCTAGCTCTCTTCTACCGCTACACCAACGGGCTTTGCTCCTCAGAGCTCTCTTCCATGATGCCGTCGCGCGATGTGCCTGCCAGACAGACCCGCCTGACTTTGGCGTCCCATCCTAACCGTGTCGAACTTCGTACATCCAGAACCGGCCAATACGACCGCTCCTTTGACCCGAGGGTGTCGAGATTGTGGAACAATCTACAAGAGGAGGATTTTCCCAGTTGTATTAACCTTGGGCAGTTCAAAAAACGTATTAATAAAATTTCTTTGGGATCATCATAGCAGCCGCGGTGTTCCGGCACTTAGGCTGCGCGGCTGCTTCGATATAAAAAAAAGGACGATGGTTAATTTTGGAGTTGTGTTTTATCTCTGGACCGACATTTGTTTGTGTTTATCTTATTAAATTTGTCAAAGTTAATGTGCAAAATATCATGCTTAGTAGCGACGACTTCAAAATATTGGGCCGTTAAGTGTAATTATTTTTTTCAAATTCGATCCAAATGCTTTATAAAAAATATTTAAGAGTATTGACCCAATGCTCAATTGACATGACTCTTTAATAGTTTTTCTATGTAATCTAAATTCTTTCATGAGATCTATTAAATTAAAACTTTGCTGACACAGAGGTGGTCGTAGGATTCATGTTCAAGGATGTATCGGCGATTGAAAATTAAGGAGCGGGGAGTGGGATACGTCATAGGGGGCGGGTAATTTTCGCACCAAGGTACGGCAATATGTAACCATTTTATGGAAAAAAAGCGGCAGAATTTGACGCCTGCCGGGGCACCTCTAACGCCGTGTCCTAGCTAAATACGGGCAGTGCGGTGCGTGCGATGCGTTGCGTGCGGTGCGGACCGCGACCACGATTAAACTGCGGTAAACAAATGAAGATGTCCCAAGTAAGCACGATTTGGGTGCGTTTGAAAAATCAAACGGTTTGATTTTACCGGCAGTTATCGTCCGACTTGCGACGTGCGATGGAGGCGTTTATTGCTGAAGTACAACAAAAAGACGTTTTGTGGAATAAAAGAAATCGAAATTACAAAGATCGACTTATTGTTTATAAAGAATGGAATTGTGTTGCAAGAAACGTGGGAATCTCAAGTAAGAATTGATGATTTTTTATTGTTTTAATAGATTAAATACAGCTTAACATTCAAATTTTATTCATGGAAAAGTATTGACAAAAAGTATTTCGGACAATTTCCGCTTCTCGACATGAGTGATCTAGAAATTCTTAAGTTTTGATCCATTGTTGGTAGTGCTGATATGAGATTATTGGCAGAAGTTGTAGGACCAGTATCTTTTTCCATGTCTATTATAATATTATGTAAAAGGCAAATTGCTTTTACAATATGAACTGCATTGTTAACATTCGTTTCAATAATTCCAAAGGCACATTCCACAGTCATTCTACCCCTTGATAATCGGTAATTAAAATATGAGGCATTTGCATCTGTCTGAATTCTTCTTGCAGGAAATGGCCTCATTAAATACTTCTTCAAAGGAAATGCCTCATCCCCTATAAATACAAATGGAGTCTTCTGTTCGAAATTAGGCAGTTGTTTATCGTTAGGTAAAGCTAAAGACCCATTTACAATATTTTGGTGAATAGCGGAATTAGCAAATACTCCAGCATCACTATCTCTTCCGTATGCGCCTACATCTATCATTACAAATCGAGACTTCGCATCGACTATTGCCATTAGCACTATTGAAAAAAGCCTTTATAGTTATAGTGCATGCTGCCTGAGTTATCTGGACACTTAAGCCGAATATGTTTCCCATCAACACTACCCAAACAGTTCGAAAAGTTCCATTTTTGAAAATATTCATTTGCAATCTTCTCAAAATCTTCAATTGTTGGTACAGGCATATGTACCTGACAAAATGATTGTCAAATGGTTTTGCAAACCTCCATAACTACGTAGTCATGCCATAAGTTCTGTCCCTCGTTTTCAAACAAGTGTAGACCTGTTAATACTTGTCCGATTGTTTACATTGTGGTGTCAGTTGATTAAGCGCTTTTCGGGTAATTACATATACCTCAGTTTGTATTGATCTCTCGAAGCATAACGATGGAGTGGGGCAAGGCAGAGAACCGTATTGCAGTGATAGCTTTACATAAGTGTAATCACAGTGCTAGTCAGATTTTTGAACTCTTACGCGGCCTTCAAATATCGCGTAAATTTGTGTCTAGGACCATTCAGCGGTACAATGAGACGTCCTCTGTTGATGACAGGCCAAGAAGCGGAAGACCTCGTCAAGTAAGGACTCCAGCAGCCATCAAAGCCGTAAAAGCCAGGATTCAAAGGAATCCACTCCGGAAGCAGAAGATCCTATCCAGGGAAATGAAGATTCCTGTCCGGACGATGTCGCGCATCATTAAACAAGACCTAGGGCTAGGGGCTTACCGGAGACGTACGGGCCAGCGACTTACGGCCACCTTTCGACACATCAGGGCGACAAGATCCAAGAAGCTCTTGGAGAGGTACGCAGCTGGGGGTTCCGAAAGATTTTGTTCACGGATGAGAAAATCTTCACCATAGAAGAAAAATTCAACCGACAAAATGACAAAGTGTATGCAAGGAGTTCACAGGAAGCTTCGGAGATCATTCCGAGAGTTGAGAGAGGCCACCACCCTGCGTCAGTCATGGTTTGGTGGGGGGTGTCCTACGAAGGGGTCACTCAGCTCCATTTCTGTAAACAGGGCGTGAAAACAAAAGCGGCAAACTATCAGAGCGACATACTGGATCCTATCGTCAAGCCTTTAAGTGGTACATTGTTTGCCAACCAACACTGGGTCTACCAGCAGGATTCCGCCCCCGCTCACAAGGCTAAGAGTACGCAGCGCTGGCTGGAAAGCAATGTGCCAGAGTTCATTGCTGCGGAAGATTGGCCCTCAGGAAGTCCGGACCTCAATCCTTTAGACTACAAGTTGTGGGACCTGCTAGAGCAGTTGGCCTGCTCCAAAGCCCAACGTAATATCGAGTACCTGAAAGCGGATTTGATCCGATCAGCGGCAGCTATTCCTTTGGAAGCTGTGCGTGCAGTGATAGATGAGTGGCCCGCGAGATTGAAGCAGTGTGTGAAGGCCAAGGGGGGACATTTTGAATAAAACTGTTTGATTGTGAATTCTAAAAATGTTGTCGAATAAATAATATCTTTCATATAAATATATCTTATCTTGTTTCATTTTTATCATGAGATTATCATGGGACAGAACTTATGGCACGACTACGTATGCATGCAACTGATGATTTCGATATACGGAATGTGAATGCCAGTTGCCGAAATGAAATTCCCGTTGCTAAATACCTAGAACAAAAAAAATATAATACATTCCATGTCATGAAAGTGACAGTGAGAAGAAAAAACCGAGGACGCTAACGTCAAAATAATCATGCCAATCTTCCGAGTCTAGCATAATCTAACGATGAATGTGTGTTATTTATTGATTTTGAAAGAAAATATAATTCTCTTTTCAGAGGACGAAGCCAAAAAGAAATGGCGCAATTTACGCGATCAGTTCCTAAAAGAATTTAAAAAAATCCCTAAAAGAAATCTGGTGCCTCACAAGAAGATGCTGCAGTATACTCGGGAAGATGGCAATACTTCAAAAATCTATTGTTTTTAAAAGACACTGTTATTCCCAGACAAACTGAGGGAAATGTGCCCCATATAAATGACGTGCAAGACTCGCAGGTCACAATTCAACAAAATGAATATGAATCTGATGCCGATAAGATTGAGCTACAGTCTGATAGTGCTCAGACACAAGCGGACGTGGAGATACAAGCGGACGTGGTAGAAGCAACAGCAGTGGCTAGAACTAACTGTTCAGCAACACAGAGCTCTGTTTCTAATAAAATTTGATCTCATCGAAAGACCAAAAGGCCACGTAATGCCAATGATATAGAAGTGAAGTTGCTGGAGATTGAAAACAAAAAGCTCGCTCTTCTTGAACAGGAGGAGGATGAAAATTCCTTATTTTTACGTTCCTTACTCCCCTATTTAAAAAAACTAAATCCGTTACAACAATTAAAAGTTCGCAGCAAGTTCCAAGATATTCTAATACAAGAACTCCAAAATAGCACCGCAGATTTCCGTTGTCCCTCAAATAACACACTCTATTCAACTATTCCTTCTAGTTGATCTACATATTATTCAGACATATCTTCGCCGACATCCCCTCTTTTCTCTGTTCACGCCATCAATCCAGCATCATCTTCCGGAAGTGCAAGTAATCCTCCTCCTGCGGCTTTTACCACCTCTTATCTACAGGACACCAGCCAATCAGAGGTTACAACTATGTTTCGCTCAATAAAGTACTTTTTAGTAACATACGTTTTTTTTATTTACTTACCGTAAAGTTACCACAACTCTTTCTTCAACTGAGATAGGAATCTGGAAGTTTGTTGTGCAATGATAACAGGCATTACGTATCTTTTTTACTATGTAATCGAACGTGTTGATTTCCATCCTAGTGTATTGATAAAACGCTGTTTCATCCTCACGCAACTGCAAATACAGATGGTGGAACTCGCCGTAAAGTACCCTGTTTTTGTAAATAACATGGGTATGTTTTCTATTACGCCTTTTGTTTAGTTTCTTAAATATTTTTAACGTAACTACGCTGTTTTCCATTAACAACATGCGACGTACCGAAGTTGAAGCCATAGTAAATAAAACTGAACGCACGGTCAAATCGCAGTGTAGTCGGCCACCTCCGCGTTCACCGCAAACACCGACGATGCGTGCGGGCAACACAATATCCGCACTGCACGCAAACGTACCTACCTAGAACACGGCGTTAGGTCTGCCCATGCCCCCAACCCTCCTTATAAAAAAGGATACTCACAGCTTCGGTTCGTGAAATAGAATATACAGGGTGGGCCATAAAGGTGTTGGCAATTTCAATATTCAATTAAAAAATAACTACGCCATATAAAATAAAAATAAATGTATTTCTTAAAAATCAGAATAGGAATTTTTAAGATTTAAAAATAATGTTGTTCAAATGACTTCCTTCGGCTGCTTGGCACTCTTGAAACCGAAGCTGCAGATTTTGGAAAACTCGTTGAAAAGTTGTTCTCGGTATTTCGTTACTTTCCTGAACAATATTCCTCTTCAGCTGCTCGAAATTGGTTGGATTATTCTTGTAGACCACCGATTTGAGGTAGTCCCATAGGAAATAATCGCATGGAGACAGATCGGGGCTATGAGGTGGCCATTCAATATCCCCCTTTTTCGAAATGAGTTTTCCGGGAAAGACATTTTTCAGCAGCTCTATAGATACCCTAGCTGTATGACATGTGGCCCCATCTTGTTGAAACCACATTCTAGAGGTATTGGCTTGGAGTTCTTGCAAAGCTGGCACCAAAAAGTATGTTATCATATTACAATAATTGTTAGCTTTAACTGCCCCAGCTTGCCCCCTTTCGTCCTCAAAAAAGTACGGTCCAATAATACCGGTTGACGTAATTCCAGCCCATACGACTAGTTTAGGGCTGTGAAGTGGACATTCATGCAAGCGTCAGGGATTAGTTTCGGACCAGAACCGACAATTTTGTTTGTTAACTTGGCTATTGAGGTGAAGGTTGGTCTCATCACTAAACATCACGTTGTTAAAACTGTTGAATCGGTCGAGCATCAAATTGACAAAGTTAAGTCGGTTATTGGCATCATCTGGTTTTAATTTTTGGACTGGTTGAATCTTATAAGCATTCAAATGCAAATCACGCTTCAAAATTCGCCGCAAGCTCGTTCTTTTGATGCCCAAAGCCTGACTTCTCTTACGTGTTGACTGTTGCGGATTTCGCTGAACTGAAACACGAACACGCTCTACATTGCCGGCTGATCTTGCAGAAACTGGACGACCACGAGCTGTTATTGCTACTGTCGAACTTCTCTTAAATCGCGTAAACCGTGTTCATGCCGATACAAACGTCGTGCAGTATAAAAGATTTATTGTTTTCATAATACGCTCGGACACAAAATGCACGCTGCGCTCCCGAGTACGGCTCCATGGCGACTAAATTTTCAGGCAACGGCGCGGCTAACAGCTTAAGATTTAAATCGCCAACACTCTTATGGCCGACCCTGTAGTATAGATTTTTTCGAGCATCTTATTTTACGAGGTCAAAAGTCATACGAGTTGGTTTAACGTCAATTCACGTATCAAACCTTTTCTTTAAATCTGATTCCAACTTGCTAGAGCGAAAGAAACTCAGATTGCGGCGCCTTTCTAACACGAAATCTATCATGTTTCTTATAAATAATTCGGTACACGCAAAGAGTATATAAATACCACATTGACATATCAATAAAACTACAGAGAACTACGTGGTTGTCAGTGTTTGTGAATGCCATCTTAGCCGCTGATAGTACAGTCATGAATATACTCCGTCCTAGCTCACCGCCACCTAGGCTATACACTCTAGCACTAAAATGCATATTGAAAATCTAATTTCGGTGTCAGTCAACCTCCTAATTTTTTGTTTTTCGAACTCACACAATCATAATATGTCACTGAACATGCTTTGGTCAAATGGCATCCGGACACTTAAGCAAAGAGGACTCTTTATACTATTTTTATTCTCTCTAGCTTTCAATGGACTTGGCCATCATCATCAGGAGAGTAGTATGTGAGGATGTTGCTAATTATTGTTTACGTTCAGGATGAGGGAAACACCCAGTAACATGGTGAAAGCTGGATAAATGGTACAATGGTCAAAATTATATAAAATACACACAACTGTGTGACAATAACAAGTTAAAAACAGATTAAAAATTTTTAGAACATGAAACCATTACATCGTGAAGCCACTTGATGATTGCACAAAATGGTGGGCATCATTCTACACGGACACTGCTAACCTTCGGCCATCTGTCAAAAGGTTCATCTTACTCATGATTCTATGCCCACCATTTTGTGCAATCATCAAGTGGCTTCACGATGTAATGCTTTCATGTTCTAAAAATTTTTAATCTGTTTTTAACTTGTTCTTGTCACACAGTTGTGTGTATTTTATATAATTTTGATCATTGTACCATTTATCCAGCTTTCACCATGTTACTGGGTGTTTCCCTCATCCTGAACGTAAACAACAATTAGCAACATCCTCACATACTACTCTCCTGATGATGATGGCAAAGTCCATTGAAAGCTAGAGAGAATAAAAATAATATAAAGAGTCCTCTTTGCTTAAATTTTTGTCGAAGTACCCAACAAAAGGCGGAAGCTTTAATTGTTCACCTATATATATATATATATATATATATATATATATATATATATATATATGAGCAGTAGTCATTGCCAAAGCCAACGACCAGTTGGGTACAAAATACAATTAATTTTTAGGCTTAAGTTGACTCTTTTGATGATAAAATCAAGCTTTCGGCATTCTCTATGGAGCCTTCATCAGGATTTCGTCGTTGAGGTTGCAGCCACAAGGTGTTTCAAAACGAACGTAGAGAAGATAGAACTTGTTATAAATATAAAAACAAAAGGACGGAGATATTGGGCTTGTTGATAACGACAGATACCTTCGTTACATGTTAAAAATATCAATGCACCCGAACAAATTAAAAATTATTAAACATGAGAAGACATAACTTGGACATTAATGCTAATGCAAAAGTAAAGAACCAGCATTTAGAGTAGCTTTAAAGTAGAATTTATAAGGGAAATAAACTAATAAATAACAGGTCTGTGGGCGGCATATAGTGTTCATTATAATATATATTATACATAGACGGCGATAAAGCTACTTTACATTAAAAATTGTATGTAGTTAAGGGATTAATCACACCTCACCACATTATTAGTTGAAGAATATTCACGTTTCGTCCTTAATGGATCTCATCAGTGGCGAATGAATCTAGAACATGCTGTATCTTGCTAGAGAAGATATTTATAGGAACTTTTTGAATCTACCCTTTCCCTTAAAAATATTCCTACCGTTTCTTGAATCACACTGGATAATTAAAATAAAAAAAAACATTTTACCTTTAGGATTCCAAGCCAGTCCACAAACAGCAACATTTTTTTCATGTTTACTAACATTCACTAAATTTTCTGTGATAGTGTCCCATAAGACAAAGTCTCCTTTATCTGTAGCACCCATAATATATCTGCCACAAGGCGAATATTTAACTATTGAGTATGAGGCATCTACTTCTTGACAGATCAATGTTGTTACCTCAGACCATGATTCCACATTCAATACCACTAATGTGTTCTTAATAGGGTATACCAGCATTTTCCCTTCAGAAGGCTCAAAATCCATTCGACCTATTTAAAGCAAACATCAACACCTATAGATGAATGTATATTGGAGTATTGAAAATTATTACTTTTTTTAATTTTACATTAGGATCTGGTGAAACTATCAAATCACCAAACAATATTGGTTTAATTAGGATATTTTTCTTTAAATACGTTTTACATGGAAAAATACAATTCTATATTTTCCAACTATAGTTATTGGGAAAAAAAATGAGAATTTTATTCCTGTCTGAAGTTCATTTTAACAGATTTTAAGATACATTTTGATATAACGCTTCAACATTGGGGACACGTCATGTTAAATTCCAATAAATATAATAATGGTATATTTATGCTTATGTTGGTCAGAATTCAGCAAAAACTTATTACGTACAGAGCTTCAAATATTTCTAAAACATAAGTCATTAAATCACAAATGCCTCAACATTTATTTATTGTTCAATTTGAGGAGTATGGTAATAGCTAAAATGAAAAAAATGTTTTTTGATAGCTGTTAAAATGAGGTCAGAAATCAATAAAACTGAAACTGAATATTAAGACTACCCCACCATTGTCATGATAATCAAAATGCAAAATCCTCAATTTTTCAATAAGTTCTGACCTCTAATGGTCCAAAGTTTGCAACACAATATAGCAAAGTTCCATACATAGAAGTGGTAATCCAAAAAGTAAAAAAGGGGTGCTAACGAGGTAGCAAATCACTCATTTCCAGTAAAGTAGTTTTGATGGATTTATTCAGTAACTTTGAAACATATATTCATCAGAACTATGCTACTGGGAAATAATAGTGCAACATCAAGTTTGCACTCATTAAAATAAAATAATCTTATGTGACGCATGGTTCTAGCATTAATTTAGATACTATGCATCATAAAAGTTATAATTTCAAAGTGAGTTTTTAAGCATTGAATATACTCATTTTTATGGCAGTACCTTTCAGACATTAAATCGATTATAACTCGAAAATGGTCAGCTTTAAACAAAAGTTAATGAAAGCCTTTTTGTTCGGAATAATTCACAACACCTGAAAAAAAATTGTAATTTATTTAAAAAAAATTGTTAAATATATTTGATCTGGGTTGCCATGCGGGTATATTCACTGTTTAAAAAATTATTATCTAAATTAAAGTTGTTTTACAAGCACCTGAGGACTATTTTAAGATTTGTTTATTTCACAGCGATTTCAACCTTGTTTTTCGGCCAAAATTGGCGAACTTTTGATTTTCGCAGACTTTTCACAGATTTTCTTGCAAATACTGTATAATCTAGGTTTATAAATTTGAAATGGTACGCAGGCATTTGTCGAAGTAGTAATCTTTAAAAGGTAGAAGAAGAGACCTCGGCGCACGTTCTGTGTCGCTGTGAGGCTCTTAACTAGTACAGGCTTGGACCCCCAGGACCTTAAGGAGCTTGGACTCAAGGCCATACTCAACTTCGCTAGAATGGCGAGGCTTGAGGTCTAAGAAATGTGGAGGTGCACAAGGATCCGTCAGAGTGGCCTATGCGCAGGCTTCTTATGGTGGCTGGTATCCCTCTAATTTCGTGTTTCATTCATTCAATCTTTATAACAGCCTGAGAAAAAATATGATGCACAACCTTGGAAAAAGGTCTTTAATTGGTGTTCACTTTTTATCTCTGATAAAATCTAAGAGGAAAATTACAAGAAATTGAATAATCCGTGGCATCTAAAACTTATCATGCGGGTAAATCACTTTGAAAAGAGCTGCAGTTTCAATTAATGACCAGGAAACTTGGAGATATATTTTCAATATTATTCCACAAAATTCCTTTTACTCTCGAAAACTGATCATCTGCGTTAAACCTCTCTGTTGCAATTTCAAATTTCTTGTTTAAAACTCGAAAAATAATTCAGTTGTGATTGAAATGCAAACTTTGCAAAGTGTTTCCCTCTAATGAGCTCATATCCCTACTAATCCCTACTATACCTACAATAATTATAATTGAATCAGTCAGTGCAAAAACCTTAAGTCCCATATATTGAATATTTAAGAGACAACAAAAACTGTTATGAGGTATTTTTGGGCTTAATGTAGTCTTTTAGACAAGATTGAAATTTCAAATAACTATTACAAAGTAATGCTGTTTTAGCAGTAAATAGTGTTAGTGGTTCAGATTCACTAACATGGCCCATTTTTTTGTTTTGCATGCTTCAATACCTTTAAGTACCTTTAAGGTGCGTAGGAGAAATACCAGAAGAAAGTCGGTTTTCCTGTTTTACATCCAAACCATGAATTAATGGCTACTTGGTCTATCAATACAAAATTTCGCAGGAAGGAAAATTGTTAATTTCAGGAAACTTAAACTGAGAATGGACTTTTTTACATGGGCAAAAATGGGGTTTATGGGCCCCCACAATTTTATATAGATTTACCTTTTCTAACTAGAGACTAGGCTGGAGGGTATTTTTTACAATGTGTGACTTGGTTTAATCATTGTGCTTATTTCAAAAGTTTAGCTACTTTAACAATTGTAAGTATACAAAGTCATGGGTAATAGCTAGTCTTTTATATAGCCATGTATACTGGAATAGATAGGACTTCTGGAGAACCTAACAAGTTACAAAGATTCAGAATAACAAAACCAACTTATGCTGCTGACAAGACACTGAGTAAATTATTGATAAAAAAAACCTTGAAGTGCATGAGAATTATTTGTATCAAAATACCTACACAAAGTCTTAGCATTTTCAAAGCTATTTGCTTTAGGGGAACAGCTTATTTCCTTCACAATAGCCTTGGTCTCTATGTTCCAGACCCTCATTTTGGTATCACCTGAAGATGCTGCTAGAAATTTTGATCTCGGACAAATTGCCACACTCAGACAAGGACCTTCAAGACCATCAAAAACAGTTACATCTCTTGATGTGTTCCCAGCATCTACCAACTTTACTTCCATATCTTCGCCAGCTAGAGCAATGAGGAAACTATTCTTTGCTACTGCAATGTGATTAATTGGAGCAGTATAACGACCCATTACACCATCTCTCTCGCCATCTACAATCTTGATGATCTGGATGTCATTGCTTCCTGTTGCTACAAACACATGTTCGCCTTTCTGACCTACAGCCCATGCAAGTTCACCTACGCAATTATGTACAGGGTCTTCGCTATCGTCCGAAGACCATATTCTGATATCTCCATCAGCCCCGCATGTTATGAATTTGCTAAAAAAATTATGATTGGTCTTATTAAGAAACTTGGTATAAATGCCGACTCAAATTACCTTCCATCTTCAGTAAAACAAATATCTGTGTGCCCCTCATCGTGAGCATACCTCAAAGGCTCATGTACCATCGGCATTTTTCTTTATCAAATATATTAATTGAATATATCAAGAAAATACAAATAAAAAACTACAAGCATAAAAACGATCAAAATAAATATATGTTGACAACATGACAACCACAAAACAATAATTATATATACTGACAACTAAAATCGCGCTAAATGTTGACATAATACGGAAGTGACATAAAACGTCAGTACGTCGAATTAAAAAATACTTCCATTATTTAATCGCAGGGCTTACAATGGAACAAAGTGGAAATTCATGCATTTATGTAATTAAGCTCTAAAGTGCATATTCCAGTCCTATAACATAAATATAATACGACAAATATTTTAAAGGTGATATAATCCAAATATAAAAAAAGCCCAGCTCTAGTCATAGAAAAAAGATGGTTTTCATGCCTCATTCCCTTCCTAAATAACATTAGCGTCGGAAAAGAGGTGTACACGTGCAGAGAGGCCCATTTATGTACAGACTTACGACTTTTAAACTTGCTTCATAAATCAAATTCAAGTTAGAATAATAAATGCCAATCGGGGAAACGTGAAGTTGGCATAAGCCGTGGCATTAAAAGCCGTTTTGTGACTGCAGAACATCTATTAAACCCCATTCGTAGTCCAATTACGTCCAGACAAAACACAACATGCCCAAAAGCGAGATTTTGCAGGTCTGTATTTTCCTCAATGGTTTTGAATAATCTAACAAAAAATTATTATTTTAGAAAGAAGTGCACATATACTTTTCGCAATACTTTATTCGCTGGAAGTACTTGAATCATCGTCCGAATGGTTAATTTTAATTATTATTATTATTTCTAATAAGGATTTTTCCGCGAGTCCACGGTGTGGCACAGTGCACAACCGGGAACCGAACCCATACTAAAATTTTCGCGAAGAACGGGAATAGGGGAAGACGGATGTGACGTCGTCCGAATGTCAAAAAATCACGTGGTACTGGTGCCCGCCTAACGTCTGTGAGGTACTAGCGGGTGACAGGTCTTATGTCAATTTCGTTTAAAAAACAGGCATCTCAATTGAAAATTTGTCTTCGCAGTGCCGAAAATTGAGTTAAATTATTAAATCATAAATGGAGGAACACGTCCACCTGATTTTAAATGACGAGGGAGCTGGTTATCAAAGATATATGAACCGCACTTGTGATATCAAATGATTGATTTTATTGATATATACGTATATGTACATTGCACAAAAAACGATCGGTCTTTTTATTTCAGATTCAAACAAGGTAGCTAAGTTTATCAAGGAGCTTAAAGCAAACATTTTGCGCAGCATGCGCCATCTAATCACTCCCGGTGTAACTTGAAACTGTCAATACTTCGAGAGGAAGGGAAAATTCCATCTCTTCCCGCTCCGGTTCACTACGGAATCTCGCGAAAAAATCTCTATAGATTTGCCGTCACTCTGTTGGCAGCTTCATAAAACATATTTTTCACGTCAGAAAATTTGAATGTTCTATTGTTTTAAACCACATAGGTTTTTATATTTGTCCAAATCATTTCAATGCGATTTGATTTTCAGTGATAAGGTGGTAGCCTTAAAACGGACTTATTTTGGTTTTTAGCCATTTCGTCAATAACATTAAGATTATATTTAGGTACAGTATATTTGTGCTGTCTGACTAGATGGATAAGTTCTGCTTTGACGATATTTTCATTGAAACTAATGTCTTTTGATAGGAGCCATTATTGAATTTCTGTATGTCTTCTCCATAAAGTAAACTATTGGCTGTCCATCAAAATATTATTTCTGCCCCGTCTTCTACACTCAAAATGAAGTTGTTTGAGTAAACTATAGAATGTGGTCCTTTTGAAAGTAGGTAAGTCTTCATCACTATTAACCTCCTGTAATACTTTATCTATGGTGGGAAGTTCCTGCCTTTCAAAAAGTTCATGAACTTTACGTCTGATGGCATTCCGATCAAAGTTATCAACCGTATCCAACATGCAGCCTCTTGTGTGCTGGAGACAATTTTTTGTTTTTTTTTATATTCTTTAACAATGTTGGAAATTGTTAAATATTCAAATGTCCCTTCTTGTCACGTTTTCGGGGAGGAGACATCACTGAAGAGGAAGCATGGCTGAAGGAAGCATTGAGAGAAATATTCTCAGTTTCATCTGCTGTATCCGTAGACGACATGCTAACGTATAATCACACACTATGTATGCACCGAACATGAACAGCTACTGCCGGCCATACCTCTAGCGCTCGAGCCCGAGTACTATCCTGTCGAATCCTGCATTTGTTCGTACTTTTATTGCCGAATGACCAATAGCTATTGCAACGCTTATTAGGCGGCTGCCGCTTTGCCGCGCTGCATCTTTGCTGTGCCGGGGCGTAAATGGGCTACGAATAGGGTATAGAACCTAGAGCTATCCCAAAGCGGTTATGCCGCATATGGGGCGAAGCGTTGGGAAGTGGTCAAAGAAGACAAAATCAACACAGCACTAATATTCACTACGGAAACTTTTACTAAGATGTGTGTAGATAGGAAAAGAAAAACCTTTCTTCCGGTTATTGCTTTTTGTTAAGCGATAACCGCTTAACGCTGCATTATGAAATACCCGGTAAAAACCGGTTGATCAATTTAAAAAAAATGATTATTCAATTAACCGGTTATTTTTGCCCATCCCCATCCCTAGTGGGCAGGGAAACATGCCGCTGCTTGAACGTGTAAATAGACGTGTGTATCGTTCTTTACACAGTTTTTGGCGGTTAAAAGTCAAACTACAGGAATTGGTTTCATACATCCAGCTCTATCAAAAAGACATGCAATCATCCTCCATGCATGCTGAAAAGCTGTAGCTCTGGAATAGCTTTGACAATTTGCAACATTTACTCAGCAGTCAAATTTAACAATCAAGTGAAGACTGCTGTTAAACTGACGGAGCTGTTTCCCGTTGATACTGCTATTAAGCAAATCGCGCAGCAAGCTGGACTGAGCATTTACTAGATGCCCTTTTATATTGCCGAGGTATAATCGATAGTGATAAGCAAACGGAAAATGAAAAAGCTTATTGAAGAGGAGCGGTTCATATAATTCTTTTGAAATAATGGATTTATGGTGAAAAAATTACAGTTCCACAACTCATTTTTCTTTTAGAAAACCGACAAAGTGCAATGGGTAATTTTGATGGGTTTTTGACGTTTTTGTAGTCAAAAACCTGTTATACAAGGTTAATGGTAATTCGCAGTATTCAACAAATTTCATCCTATATAGATAAGTATGAGCGAAAAACCATAGCTTTCGAGATTTTTCAATTTTTCAGATTTTGTGATCAACCGAAACTGAATCTGAATAGTAAAAAAACTGAGTAAGAAATCCTGGTTGATTTATTAATTGATTGTCGTAGTTTGTACTTAGGTACATGAATTATAAAAAGTGTAAACATGTCACACAAAATAAAAGAACTGCTGTTCAGCAAACTAAGAACTTTCGTTTTCAGTTTTCCTTGGAACAAAGTTATGTCTAACGTTTTCCATCGTGGAATACGATAATCAATCTATCTAAAAAAGGAATGGGCATATATTAGAAAACTTGCATGCTTATTTAACTTACCAAAAAGGTATTAAATTCGAGAACGTTCAGTTCAAAAATGCACCTTTAACTAAACAGTAACTTTACTAACTACATATTTCAAATGTTGGCTCAAGAATGTAAAAAATTGGACCGGGCCACATTCACTTTTAGGAATCGATCAAGACTGGGGGCAAATTAGCAAATTTGTAGTCAAACTTCTATGAAGGCAACATCACCAAAAGAAAAAGATTTGCGAATAAAATTCTTCATGCAGTTTCTAGCCCTCCTGATGTTACCTTTGAGGTTAATGTTGTTTTCTTGTATTTGCTATGTACCTACTGTTACTATAACAAATAATTTCTTGGAGTCTGATCATTTCCCGTGTCACGTATTTTTGATATGTAGCTGCTTAATAGATTAAAAACGAAGATATAGCAATTGTGAACAATTGAAATACGGGGATGTTGCTTTTTATGATTATGCGCTCAAGAATTGGAATCCAGAAAGAAATATGGAGAATAAACTATCTCTACTTATACAGGGTGTTTCAGTTTATTGTTGCATAACTTTAAGATTCGATAGAACTTTTAAAATGAATGCATAAAGTCTATATAAACATGGGTCGAAAAATGCGTGGCTTCCGAAATACAGGGTGTTTAAATTTACTTTCTAAAATAGTTTTTTTTAAATATTTCGAACAATATTTGATGTATAACAGTGAAAATTGGTATACAAGGGTTTTTTGGTACGACAAAACGAACCATGTGCATAGTTTTACTGTAGCTGCTAGAGGACGCTCTCTACTGTACCTGCAGTGTATTAAAATGAGCGAAAAAATTTTCTTAGTGCAATTTTTTGCTTTTTGAATAAAAAACTGATTCTTCGCACTTTTCAACATAAAAAAGCTCTCTTTTGAATTTTCGTTATAGTTAGCCGTTTTTTAGAAGTCGGCTGTGCCTGCAAATCTTTTTGAAATTGAAAGCGGCATAAAGTTAAACGTAAATTAGTTGACAGTTAGTTTTGTTGTCTATTGAAACCTAAACGTTTTTTTGCAATTGTGAATGCACGAAATTTAGATTCTTTTACCTGTTTTTGTGTAAGTTTTATAAAAATTCCATTTTTATTCTCCAATCAAGAGTTAGCGGATATTCATTTTGTGTATGGCTTTGTAAATGGAAACGCAGCAGAAGCAGCCAGAGAATACGCACGAAGATTTCCAAACAGACGACATCCAACTCGCTCAGTATTTGTAAGAGTGCATCGCCAAATAATTGAAAATGGTTTTGGAAATCCCCAGAGGGATCAAAGCATAAATGTTCGTCAGCGCAGATTTACCCGTATGATTTTTCGTGACTTTGATAGGGATCCGACCACAAGTGCTAGGAGAGTTTCTGGTGCCTTGGGAATTTCAGCAAGCCATGTTCACCGTGTTTTTAGAAATGACCATAGACGTCCTTACCATTTGCAACCTGTGCAAGGACTACAGCCAGGGGACGGAGAACGAAGAATCACATTTTGTCAGTGGATTCTTGATAGAACTGGTACTAATAGGGAGTTTTTAAGTAACGTTTTATGGACCGATGAGTCATGCTTCACTAGACGTGGAGTGGTAAATTTTCATAATCAACATATTTGGTCGCATGAAAATAAGGCCTTATTTGAATAATGCTATACCACGTTCGATCATTCGTAGATGTGAATTGTGTATTGAACAATTGGGTTTACATTTCGAGCAACTACTTCAGATTTTGTATGTTTGTCCTAACTATCCAATAGCATTTTAGTTGTAAATAATTAATTTAATTTGTTAAAAATAATATTGGAAAATTAAACAAATTAATATTCTGTTTTTTGTGTTTATTTGGAGTTAGGAATTATTGCTGTGTTTAAAAACACAATCTAAACGATCATCTTAATTAATTGTAATGCCCAAATCGAAAATGTAAAAAAAATATAATTTTTCATAAATAATTAAAAATGCATCGAACCTTAAAAATCGAAATATCTCAAAAACGGCTAACTATCACGAAAATTCACAAGAGAGCTTTTTCATGTTGAAAAGTGCGAAGAATCAGTTTTATTATTCAAAAAGCAAAAAATTGCACTAAGAAAAAATTTTCGGTCATTTTAATACACTACAGGTACAGTAGAGAGCGCCCTCTAGCGGCTACAGTAAAACTATGCACACGGTTCGTTTTGTCGTACCAAAAAACCCTTGTATACCAATTTTCACTGTTATCAAATATTGTTCGAAAAACTAATTTAGAAAGTAAATTAAAACACCCTGTATTTCGGAAGCCACGCATTTTTCGACCCATGTTTATATAGACTTTATGCATTAATTTTAAAAGTTCTATCGAATCTTAAAGTTATGCAACAATAAACTGAAACACCCTGTACATTATGTAAAATTACTGTGAAGAATTTCCAAAATTTTCTCACAATAGATGTTATACATTTTTGTTATAAAATGATGTTTTCAAATTATATTTGGTTACCGAAAAACGAAAAATCAGTAAGACAACGCGTGCCGCTGCCAGCGCTGCACCTTCTTGAACGGCGCACCAAATTTGTCAATTCAAAGGCACGCCGCACCAGCAGTGACGCGGGACTGTGTTTTGCAGTTCTCTCCCTTTCCGGTACCAAGCTATAAGGCAAAGCATTTCTGTTCAAATGTAAGCCTTTATCTTACACATGATGTGCTGGCATGACCAAACTTCTTTAGATCTCAAAAACAAAATGGATTTACGGACGTCTATTTACATAGGAGACTATAGAGGCCCACTGCGAAGCCTTATTTAGCACATGGCTCAATAATGATTCATATTCCTCCAGTTCATATTTAGTTTATTGTGTACGCCTATGGATTTTTCAAATTGTATTATACAAACTTACACAATACATCATTCAGCAAAATATTGAGTCAGTACTTGTTTATTTATTCATAATCGACGAAATCCATTTTTTTATAATTTGTCTTTGTTACCCGGCGAACAATTAAATAAAGCCCAATTTTCTACCCTACAGCCGCCATTACGGCATCCAAGCTCATTTGTGTGGCGCTAGTGCTGCGTGATGCTGTCAAAACGTACAGAGAACACTGAATACGGTGCGCGACGGCCATTTTGATATGGCGAAGTGGGGATATTGAGTGAGCGTACTGTTGCAGTTATACAAGAAACTTACGAAAGTATCAAATTAATCCGGTTTTTATCGAAACAGTGCTAATTATATGGATTTATTGACTGTCGAGTGCCCTATGGTTAACAAAAGGTGGCGATATTCAAGTGTTTTTCGGATAAAATAGCTCGACCAACTGTGCACCTAACAGCGTGGCTCCCAAAGCTTCTCTTTGTTTCTGTCAGAGTTTTCTTACAAGGTAAGCATATAACTCGTGGATTTTGTGTCCCTTCATAGTTATTGGCCTATTCCACGCATATGAGTTGGTAGAAATTGAAAGAAAATTCGCGTTTGAATGGAAGAAGTATCGAAAATAGCGGGAGGATGATAATCTCGACTCGCCGTACTTGCGATCTCAATGGATATGCCGACCATGTTTATGTTTTCGCCGGCTTTTTGCGTTCGCCGACTGGGTATCCTCATTCTCAGCTATTTGGGATATTCAACGGACTTTGATGTGGGATAATCGAATTTTGAAACGCGATATTGCTGCATTGTTTTCTTAAATCGAAGGAGGCGTCGATGAAGAGTAGTTGACATAGGTATGCGTAGGCAGTTGACTATCAGGCAGAAACCAAACAACTCCACCGATTATCGCACGAAAAATTTTGTAGAATGAATAAATTGAAGCGAAGCAGCAACTCGTCCGATATATCTTGACAAGTGACAATGACCTGCATTTCCGAGCGAGTATCTGCTCTCATGTCTTATCTCCCAACCGTTCATGAAAGGCGGACGACGAAAGTTCAACTTGTACTTGCTCTCTCTCCGCGTGAACGTAAATCCTTTTCCTTTTATTTCTGCTAATCTAATCCCACTGCGTTCATTTCATCTTAACTGGCACGCGTGCCGTGTCAGCACACTAGGCTATTTTTGCTGGTAATTGTAAAACGTATGGATACTCGTATGACCGATGTTTTGACTGCAATTTTAACTTGTATTTTTTTGGACGAACTGTGATGAAAATTGAAAAAAAAATCGAGAAACCCCTAATACCTAATATGACTTTAATGTATTTTTAAGCTGCTTATGATAATTGATGATGTATTTGGATTTTTATTTTTATTGTTTTTAGATTATATTCTTGAAAGGAAATGGATAGGCTCATAATCTAGAGATACAAAAAAAAAACAATGAATTAAAAATAAATTTCAAAGGTTGAACCTTCTATAATGATTGACATTAAAAAAATCGTTAACTTCCATCAACACCATTGGACAGATGATTTTGAGGGTGTTTTGATCCCCTACAACTCAAATACATCATTTGTACTGATACTTATTTATAGCTTTTAATATACGCAAAAAGTTACTAGTTGCAACTTTGAGGTTTAGGTAAAAGAAACATACCTAAAAACTTCATGATGAGGGGCTTTTTTATTTAGCCCTCATGAATTTAAAAATCCACATATAAATTATTTACTACATATTTTTCATAATTATAACAGTGCCCATATTTGTGACCGGGTGACCCTGAAATAAAAATATAAATGTAATGTAGTATTTGACTTCACTTCTTTCAATTTTTGTTCAATTTGTCTGATGTATAATGATGAAATGAAGATTTGTATACTATAGAATTTTTTGCTCTGAAAATGTGCCAATAAATAAGTCATCTGGTTGCAGGTTTGGTACAGAGTTAATAAAGTGATTATTGATGCCTTCAGCATCTTCAATGTTCTGTGAATTTGTGTGTATATTCCACCTGGAGAAGTTGTTCCATAACTGTTTAGGATTATAATACAGTGTAACCTCTCTAACTCATACCTTCAAAATTTCGCCCAAAAATTCGCGTTAGAGAAAATTCTAGATATAGAAAAACTTTTGATTTAAATGTTTATTGAGGTAATAATAAACATTATTGAAATGCAAAAGACAACAAATACATATACATGTGTATTATGTGAACAAAATACATTTAAAAATGTATGCACATAATATTCATAATGAATATGAACAAATGGTGATGGTACACTTAGCATATTTAGGGGTTATTGGGGCTTTAACATGTACATGACAGTGTAACATGTAATTCTGCAGTAAACAAATCTTGGATGGGGCACTTTTTATATGGAAATTTGTTTTTCTAAAATACCATTGTGACAATGACCACAAAACGTATACTGCAGTGACGTTAGAGATTAGACCACAGAAGATCATTACACAGACATACAAAAAAAATATATTTGATAACTTTTTTACTTTGATGGCTGATTTTTATAGGTTTTTGTGGGCTGAATCTAAATGTCACCTTAGTTTTTTTGTATCACCCATAGTTTTTGAGCAATTTGCTTTTCATTATATAGTACAAAATCCTTATACTGTATATGGTGGAATTAATGAACAGGCTATGTTACATTGAATTAGCATTGTTTGTATTTATAGTGGGGTACTTGAAATAGTGATATAATACTGGGTTTAATTGTCAGCTGGAACTGGTTTATACTCTTTCCCTATTTATCTTTGAAGCTTCTTGTGTAGCTTTCTCTTTGATGAGTTGCTTGCTGAACTTCTCTGTGAAGTGAGCAACAATAGTCCCCCATTATGCTGGTATTCCATCGGCCATGGTAATGTTTTTCCCTAAGTTTAATGTTTTGGTGAAAGTGCTCACCTTGATCCGCATTAACATCTCCCAAATGGTTCGGGAAGTAGTCAAGGTGACTGATCAAAAACTGAACTTTCAGGATCCTAACATGTTAGCTACAATAGTAACATATTCTGGGCCTTTTTTATTTCCCAAGAACTTTTTAATGACTTTCTTGAGAGATGCCCATGCTTCTTTCTCATTTAAGGTCATTGTGGATTGAAAGTTAATGTCAAACATTTTTTTTCTAATGTCAGGTCCAACAAAGATGCCTTATTTCAGGCACAGCCTTTACAAACTGTTTCATTAGTCCTAACCTTATCTGTAGCGGTGGTATGAGCACGTTGTTTGGATCTGCAAGATTTTTGCAGAGAATGTTCTTATCTCAGGTTTCAAAGACTCCCTCAAAGGCCAGTTCTTTCTGCACCAATGATGTTCCCTGGCGCTACTGTGAAAGTGAGAAAATGTGTTTCAGCGTACTACCAACGTCTTCTGCATCCATTCAGACCTAGTTTATCAATTATTCTAACTGAATAACATGTATCCTGTTCTTTAAAAATCGCTTAGTGTAATAAATTTAACCATAAAATATTAAAAAGTGAAGAAATGGTGGGTGATACGGCTTTTTAAGTATCATATTTAGTTTCAGCACCCTAACAAACAAGAATAAAGTATATTAAGTAAAAACGTTTTTTCATCATTGGCCTGTGTTATCGAACACAGGACGGAATGGTTGCGAATTTTGACAGCGTTGGGGTGCCATATTTTGCCACCTGATAGGTGTATATTCGCATCGTGGTTGAATATTTTGAAGTATATTAACATGTGAATCATATGCAAGTTAGAGCTCAAAAGTTCTATGACAATGAAAATAGTAAATTAAAATGGTATCAAAAATCAGTTTTATATACAGTGAAAGCTCTCCTTGCGGACATCTCTTTTAACCGGACAAAGTTCCTGGAACCGAATTTCAGCCATCAATTTTCAATGTTAAATGCATTCCGATAAACGGACGCTCTTATAAACGGACGCGGACACTAGATTTTCCTGTATGTGATCAAAAAATCTCCCATAAGCGGACGCGAAACTCTAATACCCGGACGATTTTTTAGTTCCGCTTATTGCAATGCACATATCTACATACATAAAATTCGGTAATTCCCCGATTTATATTAGGTGATTCCCCATTTACGCATTTCGTTGGATAGCCTGTATGAAATCTTGTGGCTTGTCTTCAGTTCAGGCAAATTCGTAGTTGATTGAGTTACGTATTTTATTATTGTAACTGTAAAATGGCACCAAAAAAAAGGATGCTCTCGTTAAAGGAAAAGATGGAAGTTGTTAACGTATTAGACAGAGAAAGTGTTTCAATTCGTCATTTGGCAAAGAGGTTTAATATTGGGAAAACGCAAGCAGCTGAAATTGCCAAAAATAAGGAAGATATCAGGAGTAAATGGCAATCAGGAACTAATATAAATCAAAAGAAGGATTTTTTAAAAAAGGAAGGTTTTGCTATAGACAAAACATGTTTTGAGTGGTTTGTGAAAGCTATAAGTCAGAACATTCCAATCTCAGGGCCGTTAGTGAAAATGAAAGCTAAAGAAATCGCCACTACTTTGGGCTATAATAATTTCAGTGCGTCCGACGGGTGGCTGCAAAAGTGGCGCAAGAGACATAGTGTGAGTTTCAAATGCATATCTGGCGAAGCTGCTGCAGTAGATCGAGTTGATGTGTCACAATTTTTGGAGAAACTTCCGTCCATGTTGCTTGGCTACAAACCAGAAGATGTGTACAACGCAGATGAGAGTGGACTTTTTTTTCGCGCATTGCCCGACAAAACTCTGTCCTTTAAAGGAGAAACATGTGTGGGTGGAAAGTTGTCTAAGGATAGACTAACCATTTTATTCTGTGCAAATATGGCCGGTGAAAAATGCGATTTGATTGTGATCGGGAAAGCGGCTCGTCCCCGTGCTTTAAAAAACGTTGCTATTAAGGATCTACCAGCGACTTGGAAATCCAACAAAAAGGCATGGATGACCCGAGAAATCATGTCTGAGTGGTTAGTCGAATTCGACCGGAAAATGAGAATCCAAAAAAGGCAAGTTCTTTTATTTTTAGACAATGCATGCTCTCATCCTCGTGATATGAAAATGAAAAATGTGAAAATTATATTTTTACCGCCAAACACAACTTCTGTTTGTCAGCCCATGGATCAAGGTGTCATACAGAACTTTAAATTTTATTATCGGCACTTGATTTTAAAACATATTTTAACAAAAATTGACGATGGTCAAAGCTTATCTGAGCTTACAAAGTCTATCAATGTGTTAGAAGCTTTGTATTTTATAAAAACAGCATGGAATAAAGTAAATTCCTCTACAATTAAAAACTGTTTTGGCAAAGCTGGATTCAGAAAAAGTGAATGTAGCTCAGAATTTGCTGAGCAAAATTATTGCGATGCTGAAGACGATCTGCCCTTAGCGACACTTGCTCAGTTACTGCGACATGCCAAACATTTAGGAGTAGCAGATCCCCAGAAAGTAGATGATTTCCTGGCCATACACAATAACATAACAACAGAAGAAAATGCCATTGGCAACTTTTCGAATTTGGATGTAGAAAGCCCAGGCCAACTTGAATATGGTAGTCCAAACGACTCAGAAGAAGAAGTGGAACTGGTGGACTCACTAAGCGGTTCAAAAACGATAAATTCATATGGGGAAGCTCTAAATCATATTTCTATATTGAAAAAAATTGCTAAAGATGATTTCACTGCATTTCAACATTTGAAAAATTTAGAAAGTTATTACGAAAATTGTCTCCTTCAGCAAAAGATGGTGAAATTTCGTCAGACAAACATTTTAAACTTTTTTCAACAAGCTAAAGAAAATTTTTTTTTTTAAATTCTCGTACCATGTATTGAAGCATTTATGTTTTTGTATGCGTATATGTACATATATTATATAGATATATAGCATAAATACATACTTTAAAAATGTGGCGAGTTTCTGTTTCATTTTTCTCATGATTGTAATACCTCATTTCCTCATGATTATATACCCCGTTATTTATACTCTATACTTACATACTCTCTTTTAAACGGACACCTCCCATAAGCGGACAAAAGTTACGGAACCGTGAGTGTCCGCTTATGGGAGCTTTCACTGTATTTATATTTTATTTATTATGTTGTTTTAGAAAATACTGTTTTAGTTTACATAGTCATAAACTTTTTAGCTCAACGTGTATGATTCACATGTTATATTTCAAATCATCATTCCGTCCTGTGATCGATAACACTGATAAGCACAGGATTTGTGACATGACAATTTTTGGGTGTATCATGTATTTTGAGACCCTTAAATCAAATCTAAAAACAGAATTTTTCTATCACCCACAGATATTCGGTAACATCTCATATTGCTGCATTACTCGGCGTTTATGCGATGACGCACATATGTATATAATGTTAAGACCTGTCTATTCCTGTTTATTATATGCGAGCTCTATGTTTAGAGAGCATATTGCGTTTATTATTAGACTAATAGCAGCCGAGTCAGTTACGTTTTCTGTGTTGAAGAGTACTTAGATGTTCTGAGTACTGTTAGTTTTTGTTAAAACGGTGTGTTGTTTTTAGTTTATTGTGATCGAGACTAGCTTTATGGACAATGCCTAGAAATTATGTATACTTTATCTGAAGTCACTTGAAACACTGTGAAATACCGGGTGCGTTTTATATATCTATATTTAACACGCTCTGTTGCTGCAAAAATCGCCCAATTTCGCGGCAAATATCCCCGTATAAGATCAAAGGCAGTTTCACCGGTCCACGTGGAGTAAAGCAAGCCTATGCGTGGACATAGCCAATGAGAAAGCGTGTATTTCAGACCTCCGAACAAGTGCAGGTGGCTACTGAAAATTGAAACAGTTTAGCCAGTGCCGTGTAGCGGTGAATAAACGTGTTTTCTTTAGTCTGTCCGTGTTTTTTCATAGATTTTATTAGTTTGTGTGTTTTTGACTTTTGAATACTCCGTTTACTTGTTGATTTAATTGTTGTGTTGATTGTTCTTGTGTGTCCTAAATATGGCTCTTTGGATACCTTGGGAAAATGCTCCAAGCCACGAGGAGATGGTTGATGAACCTGTGCAGGCAGAATTCTTTCATAAAGATTTAGAGGAAAAGACCCAAAGAGTAATCCTAAATATGTATGATTGTCTGAAAAACGAAAATCCAGATTCCTCGCAAAATCAAATTTTAAACAGAATTTGTATCCTGACAAAAATCAGTCGGTCTACCATTTATCGGGTTATAAAAAGGGGAGGTGTAGTCAACCATTCCTTCCACAGAAAGCGCATAGGGCAAAAATTAAAAAGAATGGACGTGGGTTTTCAGGAAGATATTCGTCGTATAATATACGGATTTTATAAAGAAAATTTGGTGCCCATGTTGGAAATGATACGGGATAAATTAAAAGATTATCCTGAAGATTTTTATAATTACAAATGCTTAGACTCGCTGCACTGTATTGTAAAACTGTGTGGTTTTCAATACAAAAAATTAGATAAAAGAATGGTGATTATGGAGTCGTCTCGAATCGTTGAATTGCGCCAAGAATTTTTGCACAAAGTTAAAACCTATAGAGAGCAGAAAAGAAATCTGATTTACCTGGATGAAACGTGGTATGATACCCATGATGTTGTGCAGTACGGCTGGGTTGACGGCAGCAACAAGTGCATTTTAAATGCACCATGCAACCGTGGAAAACGAATCATTATTCTCCATGCTGGCAGTGAAAATGGATTTATACCTAATGCCTTGCTGTTATCTGCCAAAAATATCAAAGAATCATGTGCCGACTATCATGAGGACATGACCTCCGACTTATTTGAAAAGTGGATAGAGCAGCAGTTAATACCAAACATTTCCCCAAATTCAGTGATTATTATGGACAATGCGCCATACCATTCCCGACAGAAAAACAAAAATCCAAATACAGGCACAAAAAAAACAAGACATTATTGATTTTATGAAGGATAAGGGAATGGAAATACCAGAAAAATCAACCAAAGCCATATTATTGGATCTTATTAAAAGACAAAAATTTGAAAAAGAGTATGTTGTTGACAATCTGCTTCAGCAAAATGGCCATGAAGTATTACATCTTCCTCCCTATTACTGCATTTTTAACCCGATTGAGATGGCCTGGGCTGCTTTAAAAAAAAAGTAAGAAAACATAATCAGACCCCTCAATTAAGTGAATCGCTATTGGCTACAATAAGAGATGCAGAATCTCATATTGCTGCCACAGACCTATGGAAGCAGTGTTCTAGGCATATTATTGAAAAAGAAAATGAATATTGTGTTTTCCCTCCTATAAATCCCGTTGTAATTCCTCTACAAGATGACTCTAGCGACAGCTCCGAAGGCGAGGATGATATATAAATACCTATAATGTAATTCTTTATATACCTTTTTATATACCTACCTGCTATGTAAATATTTGCCTATGTCAAACGTTGGAATTCTGTAATTTTTCCATTTCTTAACTTTCAGTCAACATAAATTAAACTCCCAATATAAGTATTTTTTATCCCAAATCAAAAAAATAAGAAGATAGTAAAATCCATTTATTGTGATATAAAAACATTATTATTATCGTTTTAAATAAATTTCCGCACGCCTATGATACGTCATGAAATTACAAAGGACGCGCCGACCAAAGGTTTTTATGCTATTTCAA
This sequence comes from Acanthoscelides obtectus, assembly GCA_963669975.1. NCBI lineage: Eukaryota > Metazoa > Arthropoda > Insecta > Coleoptera > Chrysomelidae > Acanthoscelides > Acanthoscelides obtectus. The sequence continues at coordinate 68,105,568 of CAVLJG010000001.1, read as the reverse complement.
GTGACTTCAGATATACCATAAATAGTGCGAACAGTTTTTGTTATGTGTACGGAGAGCTAACTTTTAAATCCCCAAAACGTACTTTTACGATGCGGCTGAAAATTCTGATCGACAACGTTCTGATCGAAACGGTAAAAAGGCAGCAGTGACGAAATTTGCCATTACTACTTCTACTGACGTAATTTGGGTCCAAATAAACATAAATCGATGTGGTTTTCACGTAGTTTGATTGTATTAATGGCTTTCTATGTACTGTAAGAGTTTTATCTCCTTCCTCCAAAATATTCCTCAAAGTGAGGAGAAACGCGAAAAAATTGATATTACATTAAAATAAACATGGAGAAATTCAGTTTTCACGTAAACTGATTAGACAAGGCATATTTTACTTACGCTAAGTTGAAATCCGTACTATCTCGTTCACAGATACCCCAAATTGACCCCCCTTTAAAACCTAATATTTTAGATGCTATATAATCATCTATAGCTTTTCAAAACCGCCCAAAATGTTTTGGACACATCTCGTATGAATATGACCTAGTCAATCACACCGTATCAGCCGTTTCCGCAAACCAAGTCTGGAACCCTCCGTTTTTGACCCCTCTTTATTTATATATGTACATGACAAATCTGAAAAATTCTATTATTCGTTAGTTCGGAGACCAAAAAGTTTTTTACATTTCTGGCATCAATATAATATACTCTATCACACCCTACCAGCCGTTTTCCCAAAGCAAGTCCGGAACCCCCGTTTTCGACCCCCCTTTGTGTATACATAGCAAATTTGAAAAAATCTGTTATTCCTCAAAACGGCCGAAGAGCAAAAAGTTTTGTACATTTCTGGCATCAATATGACCTACTCTATCACACCCAACCGGCCGTTTTCCGGAAGCACGTCCTGATCCCTCCGCTCTTGACCCCTCTCTTTATTTATACATGACAAATTTGAAAAAATCTATTATTCGTCAAAACAGCCGAAGACCAAAAAGTTTTTTACATTTCTGGCATCAATATAATCTACCTTATCATTCCCTACCAGCCGTTTTCCGAAAGCACGTCCGGAACCCTCCGTTTTTGACCCCTCTTTATTTATACATGACAAATTTGAAAAAATCTATTATTCGTCAAAACAGCCGAAGACCAAAAAGTTTCTTACATTTCTAGCATCAATATAATCTACTCTATCACTCCATACCAGCCGTTTTCCGAAAGCACGTCCGGAACCCTTCGTTTTTGACCCCTCTTTATTTATACATGACAAATTTGAAAAAATCTATTATTCGTCAAAACAGCCGAAGACCAAAAAGTTTTTTACATTTCTGGCATCAATATAATATACTCTATCACACCCTACCAGCCGTTTTCTCAAAGCAAGTCCGGAACCCCCGCTTTCGACCCCCCTTTGTATATACATAGCCGGAACCACGTCCGGAACCCTCCGTTTTTGACATCTCTTTATTTATACAACTCAAATATCTTTCTTCAACGAAAACGTTTTTAAAAAAGATTTATTTTCGAGAATAACCAAATATAATGATGTTAATGAATGAGTTCTGAATCGATACTGACTGCAAAGTGCATTATACAAACCAAAGTAAAGAACAAATGAAATACAATACTGAAACTGATAAGAAAGGAACGTGGAGGCAACAGTCCTTGTTCAGCATATTCTTCTCTATAGACTGGTACATAACTCCTCCACCCCTAGAATGAAGCTTCCCCTGGAAGGTGAATTTCTTTCTTCTTATATCTTGAACTGGAATATTCTCTTCTAGGGCGTTTTGTGGGACTTGGACCTTCTTCTTTCATCTCGGCTAATTCAATGTCGATTTCTAACTTGGATGCTTTCTTGTTTCTCCATCTTCTATATAAAATTATGCAACAGATGCTTGAAAATACGAGATATAGTAATATGGTCCAAATACTGGGTTTTCCAAAATTTTCTATGGAATTTTCTTCTAAAATTGGTAACATTCGATTAACTTGTAATTCTGGTAAATTTAACGTTTTCAGAGTAATTTGTGTCTCTGAGATATTTTGTTTCATAAAATGGAAATCCATTTTGTCAGCTACGGGGGCTTCCATAGGTTTTGTCTTGAAAGATAATTTCATTGTCTTGGAATGATATTTGGCATTCACTGGCTTTGACTAAGAAAATGCCAAGTAATGACTTTGTATCGATTTGCTCCTTGCATTTAATTTTCAATTTTTCTTCAGTGAGAAATACAGCTAAATACTGGTTAATTTCGGGAATAAATTCAATGTGATTTTCTTCATTCTGAAGCTTCGTGTATCTACATGGCTCTGTATGATCTTCTGTAATTATTGACTTCTCGCATTGGGCTTTGTGATTGGCTAATATACGATTAGGGCATTGATAGATTCTACCTTGGGTACAAATCTCGTGCAGGGGTTTGATCTCATTTCGATCAGATTTTAGCAAATACTTATAATTTGGGATAATAGTGACGAATTCTGATTTGTGCATCAGAGTCGGTATAGGTAACATATAATAAAGATCGAAATGTTCAGGATAATCTATAGGAATAGATAGAAAATAACTTATTTGATTCTCATCGATTTTACAACTGATAGAAATAATAGATTCATAATCTAGCATATTTTCATACTTTACTTCAAATGGTAATTCATTTTTATAAAATGTGGATATCTTACGGAGTTCTTGAAATAATTCTCTAGTCTTAATTATACTGGGATGCATGGTTTTCAATTTGCAAAAAGTTATCGAATTTTCGATATCTTGTAAAATATTCAATATGGCATTATAAAGGATAATTAATTGATTGATAATGTCCTTCGCTGAAAGAATATCCTGGTTTGTTGTCTGGTTCAATAAAATATGTTTCAACTGTAAAATGTTATTTCTTAATGTCATCTCATTGTGCTGTATATCTTGAATAGTCCCGTTAAATTTTGCGACAAGTTCACTGTTTACTGAATATTGCATTCTCAGCTGATTTTGAATATGGTGCTGATTTTCTTGTAAATGAGATAAAATTTTATCAATACGTTCTCCATCGTCGGAGTCTAAATTTCCTGTTATTGTTTTTACTACATAGCCTATGCCATTAAAAAGTCCTCACTTATTGCAAGTCTTCTGAGAATGAGATTTAATGTATTCGATTTTCTCTTGAATCAAGCTCCTTATATAAGATACTATCTTACTATAATTTTCTAGCTCGTTATTAATCTTAGAACGGTTTCTGTAACTATAGTTAAGATTACTGTATTGAATATTCAAGTCTTCATATTCCTTATATAAAGGTGATAGGTCATAATAGTGTACAAAAGTATGTTTTGTCTTTTGTAGCCTAGCTGTGCCTAAATTTACTGGCAAAATTCCTAAATTGTTCGTTATGTTTCTTATTTCTGTTCCGCATCCGAAATAGATGAGGTATCTGAAATATTAGTAAATTTAAATTGATAAGTTTTCTTCCTGGGCCTTTTAATATTGGATAAATGGATATTTTTGGAAGTATTGGCATGTGTGGGATCTATCTCCGCTCTTTTTAATTTCTTATCTATACTAACAAATTTTTCTTGCATATACTTATTTTTAGTTTTCTGTTGCTTCTGTTTATTCTTAACATATACCTTGTTAGGAATATCAGGCAAAACTTCACGTTTCTCATTTGCTTTATTTATAACTTTTTCTTTATTCTGTAATATCATTTCATTTAAATTCCTATATACTAATTTCATTTTTCCCTTATGATTCTGTAAATAATTATTTAATAATTGCTTATCTATGTTTATATTAAAAGGTGATTCTGTATTGAAATGACCAGTAATCACTTCATAGGGTTTAAGATTGGTTACAGAATGTATTGTGTTATTATAAGCTAATATAGCGTAATTTACCTTAGTTTCTATAGGGTCGTTCTTGTACTCTACCTGATTATTTAATAATCTTAAATGTTCTATGAGCGTTGAGTGGAAACGTTCTACGGTTCCGTTAGAATCTGGGTGCTGTGAACTAATAAAATGTATTTTGACTTTATGCAATTCTAAAAGTTCTTTGACTACTGAATTTTTTAATTCTGTGTCATTGTCGAAAATCATTTGATCTGGTATACAGTGATGTGTAAAATATCTTATAAAATTATTTGTTACCTCTACTCCATTGGCAGAGTTCAACATGTAAGCCTGACCGTACTTTGAAAATGAATCGGTCATAGTCAAAAATTTTGCGTTTTCTAAAGAAATAGTGTCTACGTATAAAATTTGGAATGGTTTCGTAGGCGTTGGCGTAATATTATATTCAAGTTTTAACGGATGTCTGTCGTATTTTGTTAACTGACAGATTTCACACTCATTAATATTAGTCTGTATCGAGTTTCTTAAATTCGGCCAATAATATATTTGTTTTATTCTATCAGTTTCATCGATTCCTCGATGATCGGTTTTACCTTCGTGATAATTCTTAATTATATCCTTAATCTCATTTTGATCTGTAACGTCTATCAATTTCTTTGTGCATTTTACTAGATTTATTTGGGAATTTTTGAAATATGTTTGAAGAACTACGCTAAACTTTTCATAGACTGGGTCTTCAAAATATAAACAATATTTTACCTTTGGTGCAATAAATTCTTTTACAAATTTAATTGTATCAGCTTCAAAATTGTTCTTTGATAATTGAACGGATATTAGCTGTTTATTCACATGTAATCTACTAATTACTGGATCAGCTGGTTCGAGGTTTACTTCGGAAATAATAATTTGATTTTTTGCACAATTTACTGCTGTATCACTAATTGGAATATTTATCGTGGGATTTTCTATATTAGAATGAACGGTGTGTCCTGATGAATCATTTTCATCAATTTTATCTAAATCATTGGGTTGAGGTGCGATCGAATAGTTATCGGTCTGATTGGGAATATTGGAAATATTCGATGGACCCGCTTGATTTTCAAGATTTCTATTAAATTCTTTCATGTATTGTGCCAGTGGAGTCGGTGCTCCTGTTTCATTAACATTTACTTCTATTCTAGATAAAAAGTCCGCATTTGTGTTTGATTTGCCTTTCCTGTAAACAATGTCAAAATCATGTTCTTCTAATCTTAAGCGCCATCTTAGTAATTTTGAACTAGCATCTCTAACTGAAAATAACCATTGGAGGCTTTTGTGATCTGTTACAATAGTAAACTTACGTCCGAAAATATAAGGTCTGAAATATTTTACTGCATATACGATACTTCGAAGTTCTTTTTCTGTCGTGCTATACTTTGTTTCTGAATCACTTAATGTGCGTGAGGCGTACGCTATTGGTAAATCTGCGCCTAATTTACCTTGGGATAATATTGCGCCGATTGCATAATTACTTGCATCCGTAGTTATCAAGAATGGGTTGGAAAAATCCGGATATTGGAGTATCGGATCGTTTGTCAATAAAGTCTTGCATAATTCGAAACATTTAATATAATCTGCGTCGTTGGGATTAATAATTGCATCTTTTTTCAATCTGATTGTCAATGGCTTAGTGATTTTCGCAAAATCTTTTATAAACTTACGGTAATAACCTAAAAGTCCAAGAAAGCCTTTAATTTGCTTCTTAGTTTTTTGTATTTTAAATTCTGTGATTGCCTTTATCTTATCGGGGTTTGGTTTCACACCATCCGCCGTTACAACATGTCCTAAATACGATACTTCTTTTCTAAGAAATTCCGATTTTTCTAACTGTATTTTAAAATTTGACTGACGTAACCTTTCGAAAACTTCTCTAAGTCGAGAAATGCGTTCCTGTAAACTAGTACTGAATATTATAATGTCATCTAAATATACTAAGCATTTTTCATTTTGAATACCTCTCAGTATGTTATCCATTACGCGCTGGAAAGTCGCTGGCGCGTTTTTTAGTCCAAATGGCATTCTTGTAAACTCGTAGTGTCCATTTTCTGTATTGAATGCAGGTTTTTAATATCCTCTTCTGCCATTTCTATTTGGTGAAAACCCGAAGCTAAGTCTAATGTTGAAAAATATTGGCATCGCCCTAATTTATCTAACAGATCTGTTATGTTTGGAAGAGGATAACGATCTCCCATTGTTTTTTCATTCAATTTTCTATAGTCTATGACTATTCTCCATTTTTGCTTTCCTGATGCGTCTATTTTTTTCGGAACAATCCATATAGGTGAGCACCACGCTGAATGGCTCTCTAATAATTTTTGATCAAGCATTGATTGTATTTGTCTTTGTACCTCTTTTCGGTGGATTTCAGGATATCTGTATGATTTAGTGTAAATGGGTATTTCATCGCTTGTAGTACGTATATGATGCTTAATTTTGCTCGTAAAAGTTAAGTAATTACCATCTATGTGAAATATGTCTGAATACTCTCTTATCCTTGTTGTGGGTGTGACTAAAAGATCATTGCTCAAATCAATGTTGGCATTCAGTATCTCTTTCAGGTCCTAAAAGGCATTGGAAATGTTTGTGAAATTTGAATACATGAAATTTCATGAGAATATTTGGATTCTTAAAAATCTTTGGACAAGGTATTGTCATACTACGAGTATATTGTTCGATAGATGAACCATGTGCTGAAGTGATTTGATATGGGTCTTTTTGAATATGTCTTCAGGATGCATGAAAGATTTTGTACTTCCAGTGTCAATCAATACTTTGAGATTATACTCGGGAAATACAATGTATGGTAGTTTGCTTCATTTGTCGGTTAAACTCATAATTTCAATTGACTTTGGTGGTCCGTTGAAACTTGTGGTTGTCAGAATTATTCTGAGAATAAGCGCATTCATAATTGTCGTCATTTGGAAATTCTACAACAGGTTGGTCTTGTACACACAAGTTAAACATAGCCTGTTCTGCATTTACACCAGGTCTGTTAAAATTTCTAACTTGAAAATTTGGTTGCTGATACGTCTGTCTAGTGGATGTACTCATCGGAGTAGGCCTTGGCAGATTATTGATCTGATTAGGTCTAAAAACGTTATTATTGTGAAAATTCGTTCTATTCTGATTAGGATTATTTGGCCGTACATTATTAGGACTAAATTGTCTTTGTAATACTGGACGCTGTACCGCTTGGTATTGATTCCTATAATTACCAAAGTTGTTGTTCATATGGCGAACTAATTGCATATTATTTCGATTAACATTTTTATGTTTATCTACCTTATGATCAAGCTGAAAGTCGTTAGTTAATATATTCAGAGCTTCATTCAAGTCTGTAGGATTTTTTGTCCTCATGAGCGATCCTAGAGGTTCCTTTAAACCTTTTAGAAATACTCTTAATGCTACGCTTTTGCAAAAATTACATATTATCTGAGCTTCTTCACTCACACAACGTGTAGTTAAAAATGATATTTGTAAATTCAATAAACTCTGAACTTTGTTATAAAATTCAAAGGGGGTTTCATTGTTCTGTTTCAATTCACACATTTCTATATTTAGATTAAATACGTCACGCTTGTCTTGATATGTATTTAAAAGTACAGTTTTCAAGTCTGTCCAATTTTTTATAATATTGCTACTAATATTTAAAGCTGCATTACCTTTGATTTTCGCTAAAATACTACTTATAAGATATTCGTTCTGGAAGTCATTTTCATCCTCTAATCTATAAAATTTATTCACTAACTTTTCGCAAATATCTATGAATCTTGGTAATAATTCTTGTTGACCATAAAATTCGGGTATCATGTTAAGATACTCTGGGCGTAATGACATGCTTGATTGATTTACTTGACTTTTGTTCATATTGACTGTACTATTTAGTATACTAGGTCTTAATTGCAAATTCCTTAAACTATGTTGGATATGTTCCGTATCCGACTGTGAGTCCGAATCAGTATCACTCAATGTATCATCAAACAGCTCTTGATTGTTTTCACCCCTGTAAGACATTCGTACTTACAGTAGTAATCCAATCCGTCCCATGTGTCCGTATGCCTGGGCCACTGCTGGGTTGCCTGTCCTGGAGCAGATGTTCCTTCTGTCCTCTGGGCTGCTGTCTTCTTGGTTTCTCGATTTGGGTAGGGTTCTATCCCAAATCTGGTTCCGGTGATCACGGTAACGATATCGATATTCCGTTGGATCGTTCGCGACCAATCGCGGTTGGTTTCGTTATAGCCAGCAAACCGTTGAAACGAACCGAAAATGTCCTATTTTCGTCTGGCTATCCTACTGCTTGCTGCGCCACTCAAATATCTTTCTTCAACGAAAACGTTTTTAAAAAAAGATTTATTTTTGAGAATAACCAAATACAATGATGTTAATTGAATGAGTTCTGAATCGAGACTGACTGCAAAGTGGATTATACAAACCAAAGTAAAGAACAAATGAAATACAATACTGAAACTGATAAGAAAGGAACGTGGAGGCAAAAGTCCTTGTTCAGCATATTCTTCTCTATAGACTGGTACATAACTTACATGACAAATTTGAGAAACTCTATTATTCGTCAAAACAGCCGAAGACCAAAAAGTTTCTTATATTTCTAGTATCAATATAATCTACTCTATCACTCCATACCAGCCGTTTTCCAAAAGCACGTTCGGAACCCTCCGTTTTTGACCCCTCTTTATTTGTACATGACAAATTTGAAAAAATCTATTATTCGTCAAAACAGCCGAAGACCAACAAGTTTCTTATATTTCTAGCATCAATATAATCTACCTTATCACTCCCTTTTCTACATTTATGGCATCAATATAACCTACTTTTTCACTCCCTACAAGCCGTTTTCGAAAGCACGTCCGGAACCCTCCGTTGTTTGACCTCTCTTTGTTTATACATAGCAAATTTTAAAAAATCTATTATCCGTCAAAACGGCCGAAAACCAAAAAGTTTCTTACATTTCTGGCATGAACATAATATACTCTATCACACCCTACCAGCCGTTTTCCCAAAGCAAGTCCGGAACCCCCTTTTTTGCCCCCTCTTGTTTATATATAGCAAATTTGAAAAAATCTATTATTCGTTAAAACAGCCGAAGACCAAAAAGTTTTTACATTTTTGGCATCAATATAATCTACCTTATCACTCGCTACCAGCCGTTTTCCGAAAGCACGCCCTGAACCCTCCGTTTTTGACCCCTCTTTATTTATACATGACAAATTTGAAAAATCTATTATTCGTCAAAACAGCCGAAGACCAAAAGTTTCTTACATTTCTAGCATCAATATAATCTACTCTATCACTCCATACCAGCCGTTTTCCGAAAGCACGTCCGAAACCCTCCGTTTTTGACCCGTCTTTATTTATACATGACAAATTTGAAAAATCTATTATTCTTCAAAACAGCCGAAGACCAAAACGTTTCTTACATTTCTAGCATCAATATAATCTACTTTATCACTCCCTACCAGCCGTTTTCAGAAAGTACGTCCGCCCCCCCGATTTTTGACCCCTCTTTGTTTATACATAGCAAATTTGAAAAAATCTATTATCGTCAAAACAGCCGAAGACCAAAAAGTTATTACATTCTAGCATCAATATAATCTACTTTATCACTCCCTACCAGCCGTTTGCCGAAAGCACGTCCGGAACCTTCCATTCTTGACCCCTTTTTATTTATACATGACAAATTTGAAAAAATGTATTATTCGTCAAAACAGCCGAAGACCAAAAAGTTCATACATTTCTAGCATCAATATAATCTACTTTATCACTCCCTACCAGCCGTTTGCCGAAAGCACGTCCGGAACCTTCCATTTTTGACCCCTTTTTATTTATACATGACAAATTTGAAAAATGTATTATTCGTCAAAACAGCCGAAGACCAAAAAGTTCATACATTTCTAGCATCAATATAATCTACTTTATCACTCCCTACCAGCCGTTTTCAGAAAGCACGTCCGCCCCCCCCCCCATTTTTGACCCCTCTTTGTTTATACATAGCAAATTTGAAAAAATCTATTATTCGTCAAAACAACCGAAGACCAAAAGTTTTTTACATTTTTGGCATCAATATAATCTACCTTATCACTCCCTACCAGCCGTTGTCCGAAAGCACGTCCGGAACCCTCCGTTTTTGACCCCTCTTTATTTATACATGACAAATTTGGAAAAATCTATTATTCGTCAAACATCCAAATACCAAAATGTTTCTATATTTCTAGCATCAATATAATCTACTCTATCACTACATACCAGCCGCTTCACGAAAGCACGTCCGGAACCCTCCGTTTTGACCCCTCTTTATTTATACATAACAAATTTGAAAAAATCTATTATTCGTCGAAACAGCCGAAGACCAAAAAGTTTGTTACATTTCTGGCATAATATAATCTATTTTATCACTTGCTACCAGTCGTTGTCCGAAGGCACGTCCGGAACCCTCCGTTTTTGACCCCTCTTTACAAATTTGAAAAATCTATTATTTGTCAAAACAGCCGAAGACCAAAAAGTTTTTCACATTTCTGGCATCAATATAATCTACTTTATCACTCCCTATCAGCCGTTTTCCGAAAGCACGTGCCGAACCCTCCGTTTTGACCCCTCTTTATTTATACATGACAAATTGAAAAATCTATTATTCGTCCAAAAAGTTTCTTACATTTCTAGCATCAATATAATCTACTTTATCACTCCCTACCAGCCGTTTCCAAAAGCACGTCCGGAACCCTCCGTTTTTGACCCCTCTTTATTTATACATGACAAATTTGAAAAACTCTATTATTCGTCAAAACATGCGAAGACCAAAAGTTTCTTACATTTCTGGCATCAATATAATCTACTTTATCACTCCCTCCGTTTTTGACCCCTCCTTATTTTACATGACAAATTTGAAAAATCTATTATTCGTCAAAACAGCCGAAGACCAAAAAGTTTCTTACGTTTCAAGCATCAATATAATCTACTTTATCACTCCCTACCAGTCGTTTTCCGAAAGCACGTCCGGAACCCTCCGTTTTTGACCCCTCTTGATTTATACATGACAAATTTGAAAAAATCTATTATTTGTCAAAACAGCCGAAGACCAAAACGTTTTTTTACATTTATGGCATCAATATAACCTACTTTTTCACTCCTACAAGCCGTTTTCGAAAGCACGTCCGGAACCCTCCGTTGTTGACCTCTCTTTGTTTATACATAGCAAATTTTAAAAATCTATTATTCGTTAAAACAGCCGAAGACCAAAAAGTTTTTTACATTTTTGGCATCAATATAATCTACCTTATCACTCGCTACCAGCCGTTTTCCGAAAGCACGTCTGGAACACTCCGTTTTTGCTCCCTCTTTGTTTATACATGACAAATTTGAAAAAATCTATTATTCGTCAAAACAGCCGAAGACCAAAAAGTTTATTACATTTCGGGCATCAATATAGTCTACCTTATCACTCCCTACCAGCCGTTTTCCGAAAGCACGTCCGGAACCCTCCGTTTTTGACCCCTTTTTATTTATACATAACAAATTTGAAAAAATCTATTATTCGTCGAAACAGCCGAAGACCAAAAAGTTTGTTACATTTCTGGCATCAATATAATCTACTTTATCACTTGCTACCAGTCGTTGTCCGAAGGCACGTCCGGAACCCTCCGTTTTGACCCCTCTTTATTTATACATGACAAATTTGAAAAAATCTATTATTTGTCAAAACAGCCGAAGACCAAAAAGTTTTTCACATTTCTGGCATCAATATAATCTACTTTATCACTCCCTATCAGCCGTTTTCCGAAAGCACGTCCTGAACCTTCCGTTTTTGACCCCTCTTTATTTATACATGACAAATTTGAAAAATCTATTATTTGTCAAACAGCCGAAGACCAAAAAGTTTTTCACATTTCTAGCATCAATATAATCTACTTTATCACTCCCTACCAGTCGTTTTCCGAAAGCACGTCCGGAACCCTCCGTTTTGACCACTCTTTATTTATACATGACAAATTTGATAAAATCTATTATTCAAAAAACCAGCCGAAGACCAAAAAGTTTATACATTTCTGGCATCAATATAATCTACTTTATCACTTCCTACCATTTCTGGCATCAACATAATCTACCTTATCACTCGATACCAGCTGTTTTCCGAAAGCACGTCCGGAACCCTCCGTTTTTGACCCCTCTTTATTTATACAGGGTGGCGCAGAGGATTTTCACCTAAGCATAACATTTTTTATTTTCAAGATAACTTTGTTTCAGTTACAGCTAAATAAAGTAATGATAGTGCACTTTTAAACTAATGATGGTAAATAACGTCACTCAAGTGTCGCCCTGCTTCGCGCTCGCACATCTCCAACCGCTCTTGAAAGTTGTGCATTACACGTAAAATCATTTCTTGTGGTATTCTTGCAATTTCTTGACGAATAGCAATTTTCAGTTCCTGTAACGTACGAGGCTTGTGAGGGTACACTTTATCCTTAAGGTAACCCCACAAAAAGAAGTCGCATGCGGACAAATCTGGGGAGCGTGGGGGCCAAGGGACATCGCCGAAACGGGAAATCACATGTTCAGGAAACATCTGTCGAATCCATTCAATTGATGCTCTCGCTGTGTGAGCTGTGACACCGTCTTGTTGGAACCACAGCTCTCCCATGTTTACTTGTTGCCGTTGAAGTTCGGGTAACAGAAAATTTTGTAACATGTGAACATTACGTGCTGAAGTAACTGTTACTGCTCTTTCTTCCTCTTCAACAAAGTAAGGACCAACGATACCTAATTTACTGATTCCGCACCACACAGTTAATTTTTGACTATGCAAGGGTCGTTGGTGTAGCTCTCGTGGATTTTCGGCCGCCCAATACCTACAGTTCTGCTTGTTTACATATCATGTTAAATGGAAGTGTGCTTCGTCACTCATCATTATGACGACGTCAGGATCGTCAGCAAAAATGGCCCGCATTCTCGCACAAAATTCTCTACGCTGTGCAAAATCGCTTTCCGTTAGCTCTTGCACGATCATTATCTTGTACGGATGATATTGTAAATCGTCATGCAGAATGCGTTGTAACGACCGACGGGACATACGCAGAGTTGGAGCTTGGCGCCTAGTGGACCGTTGGGGACTATCAAGGACCGCTCTTCTCACTGTTTCGATATTGCCTGGAGTCCGCACGGTACGGGGAAGGCCAGGTGGCTTCCTCTTCATTTCGGATCCAGTACTTCGAAATGCTTCAACCCATCGGAGTATTGTGTTTCGATCTGGAATTGGCCCGTGGCGTTCAACATTGAACTGTCGACGGAATACACGTTGCACGATCACTACAGAATCATCGTTTCGAAAAAATTGCTCGACGGCAAACACACGATGCTCCGTCATCCACGGTGCCATGGCTGAAACTGCATCGCATGTGTTCTCTGCTGGCGGTGCGGCGAGGTCATATCCCCATTCTGTGCGAAATACCATTCGGTCAGAAAACATGCGTTTCCTCTGCGCCACCCTGTACATGACAAATTTGAAAAAATCTATTATTCGTCAAAACAGCCGAAGACCAAAAAGTTTCTTACATTTCTGGCATCAATATAATCTACTTTATCACTTGCTACCAGCCGTTGTCCGAAGGCACGTCCGGAACCCTCCGTTTTTGACCCCTCTTTATTTATACATGAAAAATTTGAAAAAATCTATTATTTGTCAAAACAGCCGAAGACCAAAAAGTTTTTCACATTTTTGGCATCAATAATATCTACTTTATCACTCCCTATCAGCCGTTTTCCGAAAGCACGTCCTGAACCCTCCGTTTTTGACCCCTCTTTATTTATACATGACAAATTTGAAAAATCCATTATTCGTCGAAAAAGTTTCTTACATTTCTAGTATCAATATAATCTACTTTATCACTCCCTACCAGCCGTTTGCCGAAAGCACGTCCGGAACCTTCCATTCTTGACCCCTTTTTATTTATACATGACAAATTTGAAAAAATGTATTATTCGTCAAAACAGCCGAAGACCAAAAAGTTCATACATTTCTAGCATCAATATAATCTACTTTATCACTCCCTACCAGCCGTTTTCAGAAAGCACGTCCGCCCCCCCCCCCCCCATTTTTGACCCCTCTTTGTTTATACATAGCAAATTTGAAAAAATCTATTATTCGTCAAAACAACCGAAGACCAAAAGTTTTTTACATTTTTGGCATCAATATAATCTACCTTATCACTCCCTACCAGCCGTTGTCCGAAAGCACGTCCGGAACCCTCCGTTTTTGACCCCTCTTTATTTATACATGACAAATTTGGAAAAATCTATTATTCGTCAAAACATACAAATACCAAAATGTTTCTTATATTTCTAGCATCAATATAATCTACTCTATCACTACATACCAGCCGCTTCACGAAAGCACGTCCGGAACCCTCCGTTTTTGACCCCTCTTTATTTATACATAACAAATTTGAAAAAATCTATTATTCGTCGAAACAGCCGAAGACCAAAAAGTTTGTTACATTTCTGGCATCAATATAATCTATTTTATCACTTGCTACCAGTCGTTGTCCGAAGGCACGTCCGGAACCCTCCGTTTTTGACCCCTCTTTACAAATTTGAAAAATCTATTATTTGTCAAAACAGCCGAAGACCAAAAAGTTTTTCACATTTCTGGCATCAATATAATCTACTTTATCACTCCCTATCAGCCGTTTTCCGAAAGCACGTGCCGAACCCTCCGTTTTTGACCCCTCTTTATTTATACATGACAAATTTGAAAAATCTATTATTCGTCCAAAAAGTTTTTTACATTTCTAGCATCAATATAATCTACTTTATCACTCCCTACCAGCCGTTTTCCAAAAGCACGTCCGGAACCCTGCGTTTTTGACCCCTCTTTATTTATTTACATGACAAATTTGAAAAACTCTATTATTCGTCAAAACATGCGAAGACCAAAAAGTTTCTTACATTTCTGGCATCAATATAATCTACTTTATCACTCCCTCCGTTTTTGACCCCTCCTTATTTTACATGACAAATTTGAAAAATCTATTATTCGTCAAAACAGCCGAAGACCAAAAAGTTTCTTACGTTTCAAGCATCAATATAATCTACTTTATCACTCCCTACCAGTCGTTTTCCGAAAGCACGTCCGGAACCCTCCGTTTTTGACCCCTCTTGATTTATACATGACAAATTTGAAAAAATCTATTATTTGTCAAAACAGCCGAAGACCAAAACGTTTTTTACATTTATGGCATCAATATAACCTACTTTTTCACTCCCTACAAGCCGTTTTTCGAAAGCACGTCCGGAACCCTCCGTTGTTGACCTCTCTTTGTTTATACATAGCAAATTTTAAAAAATCTATTATCCGTCAAAACGGCCGAAGACCAAAAAGTTTCTTACATTTCTGGCATGAACATAATATACTCTATCACACCCTACCAGCCGTTTTCCCAAAGCAAGTCCGGAACCCCCCTTTTTTGCCCCCTCTTTGTTTATATATAGCAAATTTGAAAAAATCTATTATTCGTTAAAACAGCCGAAGACCAAAAAGTTTTTTACATTTTTGGCATCAATATAATCTACCTTATCACTCGCTACCAGCCGTTTTCCGAAAGCACGTCTGGAACACTCCGTTTTTGCTCCCTCTTTGTTTATACATGACAAATTTGAAAAAATCTATTATTCGTCAAAACAGCCGAAGACCAAAAAGTTTATTACATTTCGGGCATCAATATAGTCTACCTTATCACTCCCTACCAGCCGTTTTCCGAAAGCACGTCCGGAACCCTCCGTTTTTGACCCCTTTTTATTTATACATAACAAATTTGAAAAAATCTATTATTCGTCGAAACAGCCGAAGACCAAAAAGTTTGTTACATTTCTGGCATCAATATAATCTACTTTATCACTTGCTACCAGTCGTTGTCCGAAGGCACGTCCGGAACCCTCCGTTTTTGACCCCTCTTTATTTATACATGACAAATTTGAAAAAATCTATTATTTGTCAAAACAGCCGAAGACCAAAAAGTTTTTCACATTTCTGGCATCAATATAATCTACTTTATCACTCCCTATCAGCCGTTTTCCGAAAGCACGTCCTGAACCTTCCGTTTTTGACCCCTCTTTATTTATACATGACAAATTTGAAAAAATCTATTATTTGTCAAAACAGCCGAAGACCAAAAAGTTTTTCACATTTCTAGCATCAATATAATCTACTTTATCACTCCCTACCAGTCGTTTTCCGAAAGCACGTCCGGAACCCTCCGTTTTTGACCACTCTTTATTTATACATGACAAATTTGATAAAATCTATTATTCGAAAAACCAGCCGAAGACCAAAAAGTTTATACATTTCTGGCATCAATATAATCTACTTTATCACTTCCTACCATTTCTGGCATCAACATAATCTACCTTATCACTCGATACCAGCTGTTTTCCGAAAGCACGTCCGGAACCCTCCGTTTTTGACCCCTCTTTATTTATACAGGGTGGCGCAGAGGATTTTCACCTAAGCATAACATTTTTTATTTTCAAGATAACTTTGTTTCAGTTACAGCTAAATAAAGTAATGATAGTGCACTTTTAAACTAATGATGGTAAATAACGTCACTCAAGTGTCGCCCTGCTTCGCGCTCGCACATCTCCAACCGCTCTTGAAAGTTGTGCATTACACGTAAAATCATTCCTTGTGGTATTCTTGCAATTTCTTGACGAATAGCAATTTTCAGTTCCTGTAACGTACGAGGCTTGTGAGGGTACACTTTATCCTTAAGGTAACCCCACAAAAAGAAGTCGCATGCGGACAAATCTGGGGAGCGTGGGGGCCAAGGGACATCGCCGAAACGGGAAATCACATGTTCAGGAAACATCTGTCGAATCCATTCAATTGATGCTCTCGCTGTGTGAGCTGTGGCACCGTCTTGTTGGAACCACAGCTCTCCCATGTTTACTTGTTGCCGTTGAAGTTCGGGTAACAGAAAATTTTGTAACATGTGAACATTACGTGCTGAAGTAACTGTTACTGCTCTTTCTTCCTCTTCAACAAAGTAAGGACCAACGATACCTAATTTACTGATTCCGCACCACACAGTTAATTTTTGACTATGCAAGGGTCGTTGGTGTAGCTCTCGTGGATTTTCGGCCGCCCAATATCTACAGTTCTGCTTGTTTACATATCCTGTTAAATGGAAGTGTGCTTCGTCACTCATCATTATGACGACGTCAGGATCGTCAGCAAAAATGGCCCGCATTCTCGCACAAAATTCTCTACGCTGTGCAAAATCGCTTTCCGTTAGCTCTTGCACGATCATTATCTTGTACGGATGATATTGTAAATCGTCATGCAGAATGCGTTGTAACGACCGACGGGACATACGCAGAGTTGGAGCTTGGCGCCTAGTGGACCGTTGGGGACTATCAAGGACCACTCTTCTCACTGTTTCGATATTGCCTGGAGTCCGCACGGTACGGGGAAGGCCAGGTGGCTTCCTCTTCATTTCGGATCCAGTACTTCGAAATGCTTCAACCCATCGGAGTATTGTGTTTCGATCTGGAATTGGCCCGTGGCGTTCAACATTGAACTGTCGACGGAATAAACGTTGCACGATCACTACAGAATCATCGTTTCGAAAAAATTGCTCGACGGCAAACACACGATGCTCCGTCATCCACGGTGCCATGGCTGAAACTGCATCGCATGTGTTCTCTGCTGGCGGTGCGGCGAGGTCATATCCCTATTCTGTGCGAAATACCATTCGGTCAGAAAACATGCGTTTCCTCTGCGCCACCCTGTACATGACAAATTTGAAAAAATCTATTATTCGTCAAAACAGCCGAAGACCAAAAAGTTTCTTACATTTCTGGCATCAATATAATCTACTTTATCACTTGCTACCAGCCGTTGTCCGAAGGCACGTCCGGAACCCTCCGTTTTTGACCCCTCTTTATTTATACATGAAAAATTTGAAAAAATCTATTATTTGTCAAAACAGCCGAAGACCAAAAAGTTTTTCACATTTTTGGCATCAATAATATCTACTTTATCACTCCCTATCAGCCGTTTTCCGAAAGCACGTCCTGAACCCTCCGTTTTTGACCCCTCTTTATTTATACATGACAAATTTGAAAAATCCATTATTCGTCGAAAAAGTTTCTTACATTTCTAGTATCAATATAATCTACTTTATCACTCCCTACCAGCCGTTTTCCGAAAGCACGTCCGGAACCCTCCGTTTTTGACCCCTCTTTATTTATACATGACAAATTTGAAAAAACATACTATCCGTCAAAACATCCGAAGACCAAAAAGTTTCTTTCATTTCTGGCATCAATATAATCTACTTTATCACTCCCTATCAGCCGTTTTCCGAAAGCACGTCCTGAACCCTCCGTTTTTGACCCCTCTTTATTTATACATGACAAATTTGAAAAATCTATTATTCGTCAAAACAGCGGAAGACCAAAAAGTTTATACATTTCTGGCATCAATATAATCTACTTTAACACTTCCTGCCATTTCTGGCATCAACATAATCTACCTTATCACTCGATACCAGCTGTTTTCCGAAAGCACGTCCGGAACCCTCCGTTTTTGACCCCTCTTTATTTATACATGACAAATTTGAAAAAATCTATTATTCGTCAAAACAGCCGAAGACCAAAAAGTTTCTTACATTTCTAGCATCAATATAATCTACTTTATCACTCCCTACCAGCCGTTTTCCGAAAGCACGTCCGGAACCCTCAGTTTTTGACCCCTCTTTATTTATACATGACAAATTTGATAAAATCTATTATTCGTCAAAACAGCCGAAGACCAGAAATTTTTTTACATTTCTGGCATCAATATAATCTACTTTATCACTCCTTACCAGGCGTTTTCCGAAAGCACGTCCGGAACCCCCCGTTTTTGACCCCTCTATGTTTATACATAGCAAATTTGTAAAATCCATTATTCGTCAAAACAGCCGAAGACCAAAAAGTTTATTACATTTCGGGCATCAATATAATCTACCTTATCACACCCTACCAGCCGTTTTCCGAAAGCACGTCCGGAACCCTCCGTTTTTGACCCCTCTTTAATTATACATGACAAATTTGAAAAAATCTATTATTCGTCGAAACAGCCGAAGACCAAAAAGTTTTTTACATTTCTGGCATCAATATAATCTACTTTATCACTTGCTACCAGCCGTTGTCCGAAGGCACGTCCGGAACCCTCCGTTTTTGACCCCTCTTTATTTATACATGACAAATTTGAAAAAATCTTATTTGTCAAAACAGCCGAAGACCAAAAAGTTTTTCACATTTCTGGCATCAACATAATCTACTCCCTATCAGCCGTTTTCCGAAAGCACGTCCTGAACCCTCCGTTTTTGACCCCTCTTTATTTATACATGACAAATTTGAAAAATCTATTATTCGTCCAAAAAGTTTCTTACATTTCTAGCATCAATATAATCTACTTTATCACTCCCTACCAGCCGTTTTCCGAAAGCACGTCCGGAACCCTCGGTTTTTGACCCCTCTTTATTTAAAATCTATTATTCGTCAAAACAGCCCAAAAACCAGAAAGTTTTTTACGTTTCTGGCATCAATATAATCTATTCTATCACTCCCTACCAGGCGTTTTCCGAAAGCACGTCCGGAACCCCCCGTTTTTGACCCCTCTTTGTTTATACATAGCAAATTTGAAAAATGTATTATTCGTCAAAACAGCCGGAGACCAAAAAGTTTTTTACATTTCTGGCATCAATATAATCTACTTTATCACTCCCTACCAGCCGTTTTCCGAAAGCACGTCCGGAACCCCCCGTTTTTGACCCCTCTTTATTTATACATAGCAAATTTGAAAAATCCATTATTCGTCAAAACAGCCGAAGACCAAAAAGTTTTTTACATTTCTGGCATCAATATAATCTACTGTATCACTCCCTATCAACCGTTTTCCGAAAGCACGACCGGAACCCCCCGTTTTTGACCCCTCTTGAATTATGCATAGTAAATTTGAAAAAATGTATTATCCGTCAAACCGGCCGAAGACCAAAAAGTTTTTTACATTTTTGGCATGAACATAATATACTCTATCACACCCTACCAGCCGTTTTCCCAAAGCAAGTCCGAAACCCCCCTTTTTTGCCCCTTCTTTGTTTATACATAGCAAATTTGAAAAAATCTATTATTCGTTAAAACAGCCGAAGACCAAAAAGTTTATTACATTTCGGGCATCAATATAATCTACCTTATCACACCCTACCAGCCGTTTTCCGAAAGCACGTCCGGAACCCTCCGTTTTTGACCCCTCTTTATTTATACATGACAAATTTGAAAAAATCTATTATTCGTCGAAACAGCCGAAGACCAAAAAGTTTGTTACATTTCTGGCATCAATATAATCTACTTTATCACTTGCTACCAGCCGTTGTCCGAAGGCACGTCCGGAACCCTCCGTTTTTGACCCCTCTTTATTTATACATGAAAAATTTGAAAAAATCTATTATTTGTCAAAACAGCCGAAGACCAAAAAGTTTTTCACATTTCTGGCATCAACATAATCTACTCCCTACCAGCCGTTTTCCGAAAGCACGTCCGGAACCCTCCGTTTTTGACCCCCCTTTATTTATACATGACAAATTTGAAAAAATCTATTATCCGTCAAAACATCCGAAGACCAAAAAGTTTCTTACATTTCTGGCATCAATATAATCTACTTTATCACTCCCTATCAGCCGTTTTCCGAAAGCACGTCCGGAACCCTCCGTTTTTGACCCCTCTTTATTTATGCATGACAAATTTGATAAAATCTATTATTCGTCAAAACAGCCGAAGACCAAAAAGTTTATACATTTCTGGCATCAATATAATCTACTTTATCACTTCCTACCTTTTCTGGCATCAACATAATCTACCTTATCACTCGATACCAGCTGTTTTCCGAAAGCACGTCCGGAACCCTCCGTTTTTGACCCCTCTTTATTTATACATGACAAATTTGAAAAAATCTATTATTCGTCAAAACAACCGAAGACCAAAAAGTTTCTTACATTTCTAGCATCAATATAATCTACTTTATCACTCCCTATCAGCCGTTTTCCGAAAGCACGTCCTGAACCCTCCGTTTTGACCCCTCCTTATTTTACATGACAAATTTGAAAAATCTGTTATTCGTCAAAACAGCCGAAGACCAAAAAGTTTCTTACGTTTCAAGCATCAATATAATCTACTTTATCACTCCCTACCAGTCGTTTTCCGAAAGCACGTCCGGAACCCTCCGTTTTTGACTCCTCTTTATTTATACATGACAAATTTGATAAAATCTATTATTCGTCAAAACAGCCGAAGACCAAAAAGTTTATACATTTCTGGCATCAATATAATCTACTTTATCACTTCCTACCTTTTCTGGCATCAACATAATCTACCTTATCACTCGATACCAGCCGTTTTCCGAAAGCACGTCCGGAACCCTCGGTTTTGACCCCTCTTTATTTAAAATCTATTATTCGTCAAAACAGCCCAAAAACCAGAAAGTTTTTTACGTTTCTGGCATCAATATAATCTACTTTATCACTCCCTACCAGCTGTTTTCCGAAAGCACGTCCGGAACCCTCCGTTTTTGACCCCTCTTTATTTATACATGACAAATTTGAAAAAATCTATTATTCGTCAAAACAGCCGAAGACCAAAAAGTTTCTTACATTTCTAGCATCAATATAATTTACTTTATCACTCCCTACCAGCCGTTTTCCGAAAGCACGTCCGGAACCCTCGGTTTTTGACCCCTCTTTATTTAAAATCTATTTCGTCAAAACAGCCCAAAAACCAGAAAGTTTTTTACGTTTCTGGCATCAATATAATCTACTTTATCACTCCCTACCAGGCGTTTTCCGAAAGCACGTCCGGAACCCCCCGTTTTTGGCCCCTCTTTGTTTATACATAGCAAATTTGAAAAATGTATTATTCGTCAAATAGCCGGAGACCAAAAAATTTTTTACATTTCTGGCATCAATATAATCTACTTTATCACACCCTACCAGCCGTTTTCCCAAAGCAAGTCCGGAACCCCCCTTTTTTGCCCCCTCTTTGTTTATACATAGCAAATTTAAAAATATCTATTATTCGTTAAAACAGCCGAAGACCAAAAAGTTTTTTACATTTTTGGCATCAATATAATCTACCTTATCACTCGCTACCAGCCGTTTTCCGAAAGCACGTCCGGAACACTCCGTTTTTGCTCCCTCTTTGTTTATACATGACAAATTTGAAAAAATCTATTATTCGTCAAAACAGCCGAAGACCAAGTTTATAACATTTCGGGCATCAATATAATCTACTTTATCACTCCCTACCAGCCGTTTTCCGAAAGCACGTCCGGAACCACCCGTTTTTGACCCCTCTTTGTTTATACATAGCAAATTTGAAAAAATCTATTATCCGTCAAAACAGCCGAAGACCAAAAAGTTTGTTACATTTCTGGCATCAATATAATCTATCTTATCACTTGCTACCAGTCGTTGTCCGAAGGCACGTCCGGAACCCTCCGTTTTTGACCCCTCTTTATTTATACATGACAAATTTGAAAAAATCTATTATTTGTCAAAACAGGCGAAGACCAAAAAGTTTATTACATTTCGGGCATCAATATAGTCTACCTTATCACTCCCTACCAGCCGTTTTCCAAAAGCACGTCCGGAACCCTCCGTTTTTGACCCCTCTTTATTTATACATAACAAATTTGAAAAAATCTATTATTCGTCGAAACAGCCGAAGACCAAAAAGTTTGTTACATTTCTGGCATCAATATAATCTACTTTATCACTCCCTATCAGCCGTTTTCCGAAAGCACGTCCTGAACCCTCCGTTTTTGACCCCTCCTTATTTTACATGACAAATTTGAAAAATCTGTTATTCGTCAAAACAGCCGAAGACCAAAAAGTTTCTTACGTTTCAAGCATCAATATAATCTACTTTATCACTCCCTACCAGTCGTTTTCCGAAAGCACGTCCGGAACCCTCCGTTTTTGACTCCTCTTTATTTATACATGACAAATTTGATAAAATCTATTATTCGTCAAACCAGCCGAAGACCAAAAAGTTTATACATTTCTGGCATCAATATAATCTACTTTATCACTTCCTAACATTTCTGGCATCAAGATAATCTACCTTATCACTCGATACCAGCTGTTTTCCGAAAGCACGTCCGGAACCCTCCGTTTTTGACCCCTCTTTATTTATACATGACAAATTTGAAAAAATCTATTATTCGTCACAACAGCCGAAGACCAGAAAGTTTTTTACATATATGGCATCAATATAATCTACTTTATCACTCCCTACCAGCCGTTTTTCGAAAGCACGTCCGGACCCCCCGTTTTTGACCTCTCTTTGTTTATACATAGCTAATTTGAAAAAATCTATTATCCGTCAAAACGGCCGAAGACCAAAAAGTTTTTTACATTTCTGGCATGAACATAATATACTCTATCACACCCTACCAGCCGTTTTCCCAAAGCAAGTCCGGAACCCCCCTTTTTTACCCCCTCTTTGTTTATACATAGCAAATTTGAAAAAATCTATTATTCGTTAAAACAGCCGAAGACCAAAAAGTTTATTACATTTCGGGCATCAATATAATCTACCTTATCACTCCCTACCAGCCGTTTTCCGAAAGCACGTCCGGAACCCTCCGTTTTTGACCCCTCTATTTATACATGACAAATTTGAAAAAATCTATTATTCGTCGAAACAGCTGAAGACCAAAAAGTTTGTTACATTTCTGGCATCAATATAATCTACTTTATCACTTGCTACCAGCCGTTGTCCGAAGGCACGTCCGGAACCCTCCGTTTTTAACCCCTCTTTATTTATACATGACAAATTTGAAAAAATCTATTATTTGTCAAAACAGCCGAAGACCAAAAAGTTTTTCACATTTCTGGCATCAATATAATCTACCTTATCACTCCCTACCAGCCGTTTTCCCAAAGCAAGTCCGGAACCCCCGGTTTTTGATCCCTCTTTGTTTATACATAGCACCCGTCCACGTTTGAATTCTACATACCAACCGGAAATTGTCGACTGGCGCTTCGTGACCGAAAACAGACAGTAACTCAGCAAGGCATTCTTGTTGCGATAATTGTCTCTGAACGTTGTAATAAATTATGGCGCTAAAATGTTCTCGGTTGAGTTCCATTTTTCTAATGACTTGGTGACACTGAAAAATTCACTGTAGTGAGAACACTGCACGTATTGTTGTGAAACTTTGAATTTAAGTTTTCTAAAGAGTGAGGTTAAGATTCAGTACTGACGTTCGATCCGCGCGGCCTACTATGTTTCTATATCCAAAAATTAAAAGACATCCTTCGTAGATGCTAAAATCTAACTAAAATAATCTGTACTTGAGTAAAACCAAACGGGTGAGATCAAATTCAACAATACAGAGGTATGCTGTTCATAAAACGTGATTAGATCGTGATATGTGGACGTGTGGTGCCGACAAATGCAGTAAATAGGTCGTTTTTACCTGTTACCGTATCGTAAAGGTTGAGGGTGTTTCCTGTCGGGAGTAATAATAATACTAATAAAAATAATAGTAGTGTATTTTCCAATTGACAAAGGTAGCTATGCGGTACACAAATATATAAATACAAATATAAAAACTAACAACATATATGACACACAAAGATATAAAGTGGAAACATGTGGAAGAAGTTTCAGGGTCAAAAATGTATTTCGCAATAAGGTTGGCGACTTGTTAGATTGAAATGTCCTCCGCAAAATATTATGGTATATAAGCCGGGCGATTGTTGTCAACATGGACCAAACAATTAGTGCAAAAAAAACAGTGAAGCATGTTGCGGCACTGGTGCCGAAGAAGGGCGTTTCAATTGTAACAAGTTGCATACACCTGTTGCAGTTCCAGTTTGTTAGATTTGAAACCTCCCTTAGTTGCACTTGTTGATATCTTATGAGATCAGGGGCTTGAATCTGAATGACCGTTGCAATCAATTTCGATGGCGTCTTTAGACGATATACTTGATTCCGAATGATGATTTTGCCATATCGTTATATCGATTCTTATATATTGAAATTATCATGGCAGTGTAAAAATTATCGTAGCGCATCAAGTATATCGACTCAAGACGCCATTGAAATCAATTTCAACGGACGAAACTCATTTAGAATCAGGCCCCAGGTTACCGTTGTAGTTGCCCAGATAAACAACGTTCATCAATACCTAAAAAAAAAACCGGAAAACACTGGTGCGCTTTACACGGAAACTCTCACGTTTATACAGATATCGAATACATGAGGTAATACTGCCTGCAAAATGCATTTTTGTCAAGTTATCGATATTTCATTTAGTTTTACACTACCCCTCGGTGCGTATCGCAAATTTTCTGGACTATAATACAATATTTAATATAACCTCGTTAAAGTCTTACTTAAGTATTAATACTTATTATAAGACAAAATATTAACAAGTCCCACGCAATAGTTCTTCGTACACAACTTCTTTGTTGCTACATCTTCACAAATCACGTAGTGGACTAGATAGATTCATTACAAGGTTTTCATGATGCACACAAGCTCAAATGAAGCCATAAGGTTGACTGAAGACTAAGACTGAATGAATTTCCGTTACATTATTGGTTATGCCATCTGGAACACAGTTTGCATAAAAATCGGTTTTCCTCCTGTTTCAAACCAATATCTTTTATTGATCTTTTGCTCCTTTTTCGTAAGGTGCGACCAACGGACACTTCCTCATCCTCAGATGTGTCACGTTCACCTATATCAATGCAAGCAGTATGAATCATTCGCCTGCAGTGACAACACACTGTACTATCTTCTATGTCAACCGCGCTGAAACAGTACAAGCACAATGCACTGACATCTTCAGAAGATTCCAAAAGAGTTTCAGCAACCGTGTATCTGTATTTAACCGGATTGAATTCCAAATCAAAAAGCTCATCCATGCCAATACTCTTAATATATTGCATCACGTAGCATCCACAATTCACACTATCCCTGCGTGATTGATATGGTCGGTGCTTTATGTCAACAAATTTCCATGATTTGTTCTGCAGAGATCTTAGTGTGGAGTGCTCGTGACACTGTGCGAGGAATCTATCGAAAGCCATTTTTACTCTGGCGCGATCAGTAGTTATTTGCAGTGGATCTAACAACGGTAATATCAACTACTAACAAACGCCAATGCATCTGGTACAGATATGGTATCAATAATTTATTTACCTTCCAGTGTCTGAGATATATTAAAAATGCCACATGAATCACTGCGACGACGCTCCCAATTCTCAGAGAAATCTATGCTACGAGGGATGTCTTTTAAGTTTTGCATATGGAAATAAAACAACACGGTAGGTAGTTTTAAATGACTTTATTGTTTTTCGAAGTATTCTCCACGAAGATTAATACTTATCTGCATGCGCTCGAACCAATTTTCGAAGCACTTATTCCACTCGTTTGCTGGCAGATCAGATCCAAAACGGCATTTTTGAATGCGTCAATTGCTTCTACTGATGACTGGAACCTTTGACCACGCAGTCTGTTTTTAATTTTCGGGAAAGTAAAGAAATCGTTAAGACTTAGATCGGGACTATATGGAGGATGGTCCAATAATTCCACGTTTTCTTCCGTTAAATTCTGCCTTGTTTTTTGGGCTGTGTGCGAGCTTGCATTGTCTTGGTGGAGGATGATTCTTCTTTCGGGGTTGATTTTTCGAAGCTCGGTGATGACTTTTGGCAAACAAATGGTGGTATGCCAATCCGCAGTAACAGTTCTTTGCTCATTAAGAGGAATTGTTGCAGTATGACCCGCTTTTGACACAAATGTCGCGACCATCTTTTTCGAAACACTTCGAGAACGGATTACCTTGGTTGACTTTTCTTCACCTTGGTACACCCAAACAGCCGACTGTCGTTTATTTTCCGGTTCATAACAGTAAATCCACGATTCATCACCACTAACAATGCTGTACACATATTTTGAGTTTCCGGAATTGAAACGGTCAAGCGTTTTTTGACACCAATTAACCCTGGCTGCTTTCTGCTCTTCAGTCAACAGGTGGAGTATCCAACGAGAAACCAATTTTCTTACTCCTAATTCTTCAAGTGAAATTTTTTGAATTGAGGTCTTTGAGATCTTCAAGGACGCCTCAATCTCGCGATATGTCATATGTCTATCATCAATGATGAGTTTGCGCACAGCATCGACGTTTTCCTGAGTGACTGCCGTTTTTGGTGCACCCACCCGAGAAATTGTCGACTGATGTGGCGCTTCGTTGAGGAAAACAGACAGTAACTCAGCAAGGCATTCTTGTTGCGATAATTGTCTCTGAAAGTTGTAATTAATTATGGCGCGAAAATGTCCTCAGTTGAGTTCCATTTTTCTAATGACTTGGTGACACTTAAAAATTCACTGTAGTGAGAACACTGCACGTATTGTTGTGAAACTTTAAATTTAAGTTACTAAAGTGGGAGGTTAAGATTCAGTACTGACGTTCGATCCGCGCGGCCTGCTATGTTTCTATATGCAAAACTTAAAATACATCTCTCGTATCGTAGGTGGAAAGATACATTGCATTATCCCATTGCTCTATATGGGTCATGGAAAAGCAGTCTATCGCGACACCGTCTATATAAGAAGGGTATTTGAGAGTCGAAAACTCTTGAGCTGAAATTTGGTGAAAAGTTGACAACAATGGAGGATTTCTTAAAGCTTTATACAATCCAATTTGTATGTTGTACGAGTTAGATTGAAGATAATATGCTGTATTTTTTACTAGCCCGTTTGTCATTGTTGCTATTGAAACTGATTGGCAAGTTTTATCTCCTATAGGTGTAGCGAAATCTAATTCAGTTTGGGAGGGAGATTCTTGCAGCCGATCTTTCTTGCCACAACTTCTAATGTCAGCGCATTGAATGTGGCGCTTTTTGGACCTCTTGGCGACCTTTTTCCAAATTTCCGTAATATATGGGTTGGATGCTAGATCAGGGTATGCAGGTCGTTTAGTATTTGTAAGCGATGCTTTCGTGGGAAAGTTGACATGGTTTTCGGAAATAAGTTGCTCGACATAGTCGTTAAGACTACGAACAACGTCCGCAACTGAGTGTTGGCAATGCCCACGAAGGATGTGCTCCTTTACTACACGAAAGTGACTCTCAACGTAAGCATTGCTTACTCTCGATATATTCGGATCCACAGAATCCAAACATAATCCCGACCACATCGGAACATATGTCATATACGTAACGACTATATATTCCGCAAAGTCCGGCGCATGATAGATGTTGGATATATTACTCGTCTTTTGTACAGTAGTTTCTACATCGCTTAGCTGTTTTATAAAGCACTGGTAGAAAGGTGACCGTAAATATATAGCTCCACTAGTCATGTCCTGCAGTTCGAGCTCAACATCATCATCGTAAACTGTTTCAGTGTCGAGAGATTCCGCTAAGTTGCGAACCTCGGAATTTGAGTCTAATAAAGCATTTAGTTATTTGAACGCTGTATTAGCCTCCTTCTCACAAGTCGTTACTAAAGTAATAAGAATATGGTGGAAGATGGATCGCAACTGTGACCTTTCTCTGCACACCAATAATAAAATCATGAATTACAATAAAATCATGAATTACAATAAAATCTTTTCAATATTAATATACTGTGCAAAATTTCTATGAATCGTTTTTGAGACGCGTTTGATGAAGTGTGCATGTTATAATAAATAAAGTAACACTTGAAAATGGGGTGGATGAAGATATATGGCGCGTCAAATACTGCACAATATCAATGCCGATTCACTCACTCACTATCGAATTAATAAAGACCCAGATCCAGTCAATGACTACTGGTTTTACCAATGGCCATTTATATACTTTGCTGATTATGAACGGTTTTAACGATTTAAGGAATGTCGAAATAGATGTGATGTCGTGCTGAGATGTGATCATCTCAGCGATTGGTATCATCGATTGATGGCATTAGAATAATAAAATATTTTTTTACAGACTAAGTCCTTGGGTTTTCGACAAATAGAGCTAGAAGCATCCAAATGGACTACTGTCCCCTTTGCATCCACCCAATTTAGTTGCCTTTCACTATAACACAGTACAGTTAAAGGCAACGCAACAGATCGTAAATTTGGGTCCCTTGTTTTGTGTTGTTCAATCCACAAATGAAATATGTCTGATAGGTCTCGAGATTCTAATTGTAACCTACTCCCATATTTCGTTTCAGACGCTATTTTGTGGTATGTCGCTAACTTCCGTATTTGTTGTGGATTGCCATCTTGCAACAGCTCGGAATCAGCTTTGCTAATCGTTTTTAGTTGAAAGTCACTAGCGCCTCCAATATTTTAATATGTTGGCTAGCTTTGTTGGTTCGCGGCCCCGGACTTGCCTGAATAGTATCGCATCATTACCATGCGAG
Organism: Acanthoscelides obtectus; assembly: GCA_963669975.1. NCBI lineage: Eukaryota > Metazoa > Arthropoda > Insecta > Coleoptera > Chrysomelidae > Acanthoscelides > Acanthoscelides obtectus. Next base: position 68,076,243 of record CAVLJG010000001.1, on the reverse strand, counting down.
GCTAGTAAAGGGCCTGGGCTTTGTATTAACACACGGGCTAGATATGAATCCACAGCAGTTACCGAAAATTTAAAGTACTGCGAATGCTTTGGTCGGCCACATTTTCCATAAATTACGCAGCCAGACTTGTTACAGCGAAAACTATAAAATTGCCAATAACAAGCACATTTTAAGACATCATTCATATAATAAAATAGTGTAGAGCGTACACATTCCGGCTCTATTTCACCCATGTTATTCATATCAACCTCCACGGGGTAACTCCTTTTTGCTTTAATTTGTTGGTCTATGGAACTATATGTTTGTCGAAACATAGTCCTCATCACGTTTTCGCTCCTGGTTGATCGAAATCACGGTTATGGTGGTTGCATCGCTTACGTTGCTTGCGGGACTATCCATCAGATTATTTTCAAAAAAGGGCATGTCCATGGCTGAAATCGGAAATACCCCACCTATTGTATCACCATCAGCTTGTGAACTGCTTCTGTGAGTATTTGAAGCAGAATCCGTGGGCCCAGCAGAATCCAACTTATTGACGATCATATGACGGAACTCTCAGGATCGCTGACCCACCAACGTCTGTACCGCATACGCCTCTTGTTATCAATTGTGGTTTTTCGCACTACTGCAATCTATACGTAAAAATATAAGGCACATCAGCAAGATACTGAGATAACAGTGAAATGAAATCATGTTCAAAGTTCAGTAGTACTACAACATCCGGAACTATTTTCCTAACTTATAAAAACACAAAAATTGCCAGTATAGGCGTTAGAAAGTTAACGATGATATGAGGTTACAGTATGTCCTAGTTTTATGAATTCGACTACTTAAGATCAAAATGTAATAATCAGTTCCGGACTCTTCATGTTGTTATGTTTTATATGTAACGTGATTAAATCCAAAACACATGATGGATTTGATTACATAATGCACGAATATATTACAGCATGAAATCGAGTGCGGACCTTTATCCCAAGTACTTCTACCATTGTATCGAGCTTCTAGACCGGTGTGAAGGTAGCAGCCACTTTCTAGCAGCCCATTCTTCCTGGCATTCGCGTGAGGTTAGCAGCCAATTTTCACTAGCCATTTTTTTGTACCAACTACTGACTTTTTAACGATTGCATAGTATTTCTAGCTAATTTTAGCAACATACCGCCTCAAAAAGGGTAGTTTCACCCTTCGTGCAAAAATATCTAGAAAGAGGTATGCAGCTTTTCAAAAAAGCTAACAGCATTGGTGAATAATAAAAATGAATAAAGCGCATCGTTTATACAGTTATGTAGGCGTAGAAGTCAAATTATTGTTTTTTTCTACTTGACTTAGGGATACTTTGCACCCTCAGAACATAGACAGCTTTTTATATCTCCCGCCTAGTTAGTAAGAGAGTTACAAGCTAAATATAAATAAATAGTGTTCTACTAGTAGGTATTGGGTGTCTTCGGACCCGTTGTAGGGGTGTTTTTTCCATTTTTCAGCCAGCTAGAAATAAAGTTACAGGCTAAAAATCAATCAAAAGTGTTCTTTTCATTAGTAAACATAAGGTCACATAGATCCCATCTTCTTAGGACCCGTCGAAGGGGTCGACTTCACCCCTTGAACGTGAAAAATGTGTTTTTTGCATTTTCACAGAGGCAGAAATAAAGTGGCAGTTAGAAATGAATCAAAAGTGTTCCTTTTATTAGAAGCTACGAGCCCCTTCCCACTTCAGTTGGCCCAACTATTGAAATCTTAGTTTTTTTCTTATCAAACACAAATAATAAAAATGTAGCAGTGTGTTATAGGTTTAAAATATTAACAATAAATATTTTGATAATATATAGTAGAAAACACCAACTTTGTCACTCCATAATCAAATTTGCAGCATAAAAATAACACATGTTGCAATTACAGGCGTCCCTCGTTTTACGCGGGGGTAACGTTCTTTGAAAACACCGCGTAGAAAGAAACAAAACATTTTATTACATAAACTTTTGTTAAATACATAATATACATAGGTATGTTTGTACATATTATCTATGAGAACATTACACGTTAATTTTTTAACAAAAATATTAATTTTTAGAAACATAAGACGTATTTTTTGACTGTTTAGCTGCGTTGCGTAAATTCTGCTCAACTTCCTTGTATGGTGCCAATGCTGCAAAAACCTCTCGTTTAGTTTTTAACTTCTTTCCATTGTAGGATCTTCCCTGATTAACAGCTCGGTGAGATCGTGTGCCATGGTAAAACATTTATTAAGCGTTTTCTTCGTCAACTCCTTTGGTGCCGGGACTACTTCATCATCTTCACCTTCTTCTTGAGCTTCATAATTGTTCTCCGTCAGTTCTATGAGTTCTCTTTCAGTGAGTTCAACATTATGCGATTCAAATAGCTGATTTATATCGTCGATTCATATCATCGAATCCCTCTCCAGGTAATGACTTTCCTAAATCAGCAATTTCTTTGATTTCGTCTCTGATATCAGGCACCTTCGCATGAGACTTCACAGTTTTCTGGCCATAAGTTTTTCCAGCAACCAGTTAATGTCGTTTTTTTAAGTTCACCAATCGATTCTTTAATACTATGTAGGCAATCTGCAATTGTGTATTCCTTCCAGCATTGGCTTAATGTTTTTGTAGGGTTGCGTTCCAAGTTTTCTAACAGCGTTTTAAACGTGCGTCGCGTGTAATAAGCTTTGTAGATGGCAATGATTCCCTGATCAAGAGGCTGTAGGATTGATGTGGTGTTTGGTGGAACAAATTCTTCTCGAACATTGGGATTTATTTCCTGTAAACGGGCGGCTGAGTGACCAGGGGCATTATCTATGGGTAATAACACCTTAAACTCAAGATTTTCAGTTCTCAAACCAGTCTAAGAAAATGTCTCCCGTTACCCATACATGACCATTGGCACGCCAAAACACAGGCAATTTATGTTTATCTTTGTTTTTTAAAGCACGGGGATTCAATGACTTGTACACTAATAAAGGCTTAATCATACAATCTCCAGAAACATTTGAACAACGCAAAGTGTGAGACGATCCTTTGCTACTTTCAAGCACTGTGCGGTCTTCTCTTTTGAAAAAAATGTACGGTTTGGCATCTTTTTTCCAAAACAAGCCAGTTTAGTCCGCGTTAAAAACCTGCTCAGGTTTAAAAACCTTCTTCTTCAATGGTTTTTAAAAGTTGCCCAGGATATTCCCTACTAATCAGGTCATGCCCGATTGCAACCGCGTATAAGTGAACCGCGTAAAATAAATCACTGGTGTCAAAAGCGCAAACGCGTATAAGCGAAACCGCGTACAAATATGCCGCGTAAAACGAGGGACGCCTGTACAGCATATATCAACCTATTTTCATTTCAATGCAAAATAAGTCTATAACGCATAGGTGGCTGTGAAAAATAAAAGCCATGACAATAATTGTTTTTATTAATCACAGCTGTCAGCATACGTTTAAAATAGTTTTGGGTAGTTAAGGTTTCAAAATGGGTAGAGGAAAGGTTATTAGTGAGAAAAATTCGGGTTACTGATAATTAAAATTTTTAATTCTGGGAAATCAAACTCGGAAATTCCAACTTTGTTATATCACAAATGCCGACCGAAGAGCATTAAGAAGAATAATCGTGAAAAACAGGCGTGCCAATTATTTACAATTAAGTGCTCTGAGGAGTGACGCTGTTGGAAGGAGAATTTCGAGGTCCACAACTCATAGAGAGGCCCACAAACTGGGATTTAACACTTGCAAGGTAAGTTTTCTTATAAAAAAAAGTGAAGTAAAAACACCTAAAGTTGCACATCTTGTTTATAGGGCAAAGAAAAGCCACTATTAACTCCACTGCAAAAGAAAAATCGGCTTAGATGGGCTAAAGAACATAGACAATGGACACCTCAACAATGGTGTGCAATACAATGGAGTGATGAGGCCCGAAGTTTGTGTTGGTTACAGTCGCAGTAGAGTTATTCGCAAAAAAATGAAGCATCCATGTTGACTGTCTGAAGAGAAAAGTGAAATTTCCAGCATTCATTATGGTCTGGGGCAGTATGTCATCAAAAGAAGTAGGAAAACTTCATTTTATTGATGGAAATATGGATACAAACAAATATTTGGCAATTTTAGAAGAATCGCTTTTACCAGTGATGGAAGAATGTTTGACATCCGGCCAATATTTTGTGTTTCAGTAAGATGGTGCAGCGTGCCATACCTCAAAAAGGCTATAAATGGATGGAAGAAATAATGTACCACTTTTGAAGTGGGTTTCTAGCAGTCCAGATCTGTCACCTATTGAAACTTTGTGGCACGAGATGAAAAAGGTTCTACGACAACATCCTGCTCGTACAATCAACGAACTGAGACAAAAGCTTCAAGAAATATGGGATTGTTTTACACCAAATTTTTGCCGTAATAAAACATAAAGGTGATGTTACCCAATGGTAATCTTTCAATTGTTGCTTTGTTAACTTCGCGCATTTATTCGCACATTGTTTATTTGTTCAGATGTTCTATTAGTTATAGGTCTAAGTGATTTCAAATATGTATTTTTACGACTAGAGTGTATCTAAAATGTTTTTGAGAAAATAAATTGTTTTAGAAGTAAATAGTTTCGTCATGTTTAGTTTATAAAGGGATATTTTGGTACAAATCTTGAAGTGGGCCAGCTGAAGTGGGAAGGGGCCCGTATAAGGCCTTGATCCCTTCTTCATCGGTTGACTTCAGCCCTTGAACGGTTGCGGCTTTTTGCTTTTCTCATCTCTTCGTAAAAAAGTTATAGACTAAAAATGAATCAGAAATGCAAAAAACCGTATTTTTGACGTTCAAGAGAGAAATCAACCCCTTCGATGGGTCCGAAGAAGATGGGACCTATATGGCCTGATAGCTACTAACAGAAGGAACATTTCTGATTCATTTCCAGCCTGTCAGTTTATTTCTGGCTAGGTGAAAAAAGCACAAAACACATTTTTCACGTGCAAGGGGTGAAGTACACCCCTTCGACGAGTCCGAAGAAGTGACCTAATAGCTACTAGTGAAACACTATTCATTTATTTTTAGCCGGCAACTCTATTTCTAACTAGTTGGGAGATATACCCCTACGTCAGCTAAAAAAACAAATAATCTGACTTCTACGCCTACATAACTGTATTTATTTTTATTATTCGTCAATGGTGTTGGCCTTTTTAAAAAGCTGCATACCTCTTTCTAAATATATTTGCGCTAAGCGTGAAACTACCCTTTTGAGACTGTCTGTTGCTAAAATTAGCTAGGTAAATACGATGCAAAATTCAGGATTTGGTACAAAAAAGTGGTTGCTGAAACTTGGCTGCTAAATTCACGCGAATGCCCGGAAGAATTGGCTGCTAACTTCACACCGGTTAGACCATGTATAGCATCAGGTGGTGCAGGCACTCCCAAAATAGTAATTTTATTATCGTGACAAAGTTTATCAAAATCGGTTAGATTGCGCCTTTCCATTTTACAGAGCATATAATTTTCTAATTGTTAAGTAAAATCTCCACGTACCTTGTTACATAGCGATGCTGGACCTGTCGCCTCGAATTCCACCTCATTCACAGTTTGCACTATAGAACATATCGCGTGCGCAATACTCAACTTTTCGAGTTACGTCTTGGAATACATTTTGATATATCACAAATGTCATCAACTAGTTTCGCAGGAAGTTCAACAAAAACTAAATTTGGATCCGTTCTTTGTAAAAGCAGCCCTTTTCGGGAAATCCCAAGGATTGGAATGTTTACTAGAGTATCAACCCATTTTGCATATTTTTTTGCCACGGGCAGGTAAGTAATCCCCTCCAATGCAATTCAACCTATCACTTACATGATTGATTGAGCCTGATAGTGGATTTCAAAATACCAACGACCATGCGAAATTGAGATATTTCCAGTTGATGATTTAGAAGTTTCCTGGTTTTAAAATTCCGAAAATTAAAAAGTATATATAACACAATAGACAGATAGATAAATAATAGATATTAACTAGATCATCTCATCGATATACTGCACGTCATTATCGTACATAAAGAACAATAGTAATATACATAGATACATAATAAGTATAGATACATTCAAAAACAAAGATATTCGTGAAGATTAAATTGACATTGGCAAGAGAAAAACATGTATGTGAAATGTATTACTAATCTATAGCTAAAATTGCACATATGAATTTCCATGTCAATTGAATGGTCGCTCGCGTCGTATGGTACGCACCCCACCGTCTTAGCACTTCGAAGTTGAGTCATTTATTTTAACAGTGAGTAGATCTGATCAAAAGAAATGTTTTTTTCCTTTACATTTTTCTGGTAAAATTAAAGTAACAAAGTTATAGCCCTTTGGAAGTTTGAGTACCGCCCTGCCTATTATATGCTCGTGTTTGGCGACAACGGATATAATCCGCCTGACCGGTTCATCGCATCGGAAACAAAAAAGCGAAAGAATTTGAAACGTTTATCACGATGTTTTTTCGTCAGTCGATAACGCGTAAGTGAATAGTAGTGTGTTGCGTGGCTCAAACGAAATCAAAAATGGCACATGTTTACGAAAATGCTGTGAACTTGTGGACATGATTCTTATTTACGGGGGGCAGTCTTCACAAAATGCTCCCGGATGCATCACGGATTTATGCGAATCGGTTTCCCAATCGAGTGCAACCAACCCCTCGTGCCTTGTTAATGTAGTACAAAGGGCTCGTGAATCAGGTGACTTAAGACCTCACAGATGAGGGCATGCTGCTCCAAGACCGCACGATCAAATACAGGTCCGCACTGAAATACTTGTCGGGAGGATACTTATTAAACAAGGGTAACATTTTTTTTTTATTTTTTTTTTATTTTTACACACATATTTTGGTTTATCTTCCTTCTACAATCATTATCTGAAAATTAATGACTCAACTTCAAAGTCACCCTGTATATTACTATATATTATAGTTGTGGTTATATTGCTCTAGCTGTTACCCCGCGACTTCCTAAGCGTTAAATTGTTACTAACCATATAACATTGGTTTTGAGTATTTCTATGACTGCATTGTACAGTAAATTAACAGTCAGCTTGCCTGCTTGGAAGGCATGGTTATTTTATTGTGGAGACAGACTGCGGGGATAAAAACACTGTCCGGACGGCTAACGTATTAATATTAGCAATTTTTTCAAATTAGCATTTTAAATTAAACTAAATTTTACATTGTAAAAGTTACCAAATTAAAAGTCTCTGAAAAAAGACTCATCGTTGATAATATTTAGATATAAGAGGATTCCAAGCAATTTCAAATAAACTTGAACCTGTCCTTCAATCACTTATCTCCACACAATCCATTTACCTGAGATGTCCTGACTATAAACTACCTTCCTGTCAGAGCTCTTTTTTGTTTCCGACATTTCGTCATTAATGTGTGTCTTTGCGCTTTTACAGGAAAAAGCTAATTTGAATAACAAAAACATACGTGACAACTGAAGATAGATCTGCTAAATAGTTGGAACTTTGTACAGTTTAATTGATAATAGATCATTTTTAAGTTCCCTACGTATACGAGTATAAACAAAGAAGAGGAGCAAAAACGCGCATTCTGGTTTTGGTTTAGCAACTTGGCAAGTAGGGTGTGATAGAGTAGGATCTATTAATACTAAAAGTGCAAAAACTTTTTGGCTTTAAAACATTTTGACAAATATTTTGTTCAACTTTGCTATACACATAGGGGCTCACAATAGGCGGGGTTCTGGACTTGCTTTGGGAAAACGGCTGATAGGGTGTGATAGAGGATATTATGTTGATGACAGAAATGTAAAAAACTTTTTGGTCTTCTGCTGTTTTTGACGAATAATAGATTTTTTCAAATTTGTCGTGTATAAATAAGAGCGGTCAAAAACGGAAGGTTCCAGACGTGCTTTCGGAAACGGCTAGTAGGGAGTGATAAAGTAGATTATATTGATTCCAGAAATGTAAGAAACTTTTTGGTCTTCGGCTGTTTTGACGAATAATGGATTTTTTCAAATTTGTCAGGTATAAATAAAGAGGGGTCAAAAACGGAGGGTTCCGGACGTGCTTTCGGAAAACGGCTGGTAGGAAGTGACAAAGTAGATTATATTGATACCAGCAATGTAATAAACTTTTTGTCTTCGGCTGTTTTGACGAATAATAGATTTTTCAAATTTGTCATGTATAAATAAAGAGGGGTCAAAACGGAGGGTTTCGGACGTGCTTCGGAAAAACGGCTGGTAGGGAGTGATAAGGTAGATTATATTGATGCTAGAATGTAAGAAACTTTTTGGTCTTCGGCTGTTTTGACGAATAATAGATTTTTTCAAATTTGCTATGTATAAACAAAGAGGGGTCAAAAATGGGGGGGCCGGACGTGCTTTCGGAAAATGGCTGATAGGGGGTGAAAAAGTAGATTATATTGATGCTAGAAATGTAAGAAACTTTTTGGTCTTCGGCTGTTTTGACGAATAATAGATTTTTCAAATTTGTCATGTATAAATAAAGAGGGTCAAAAACGGAGGTTCCGGGCGTGCTTTCGGAAAACGGCTGGTAGAGAGTGATAAAGTAGATTATATTAATGCTTGAAATGTAAGAAACTTTTTGGTCTGCGGCTGTTGTGACGAATAATGCATTTTTTCAAATTTGTCATGTATAAATAAAGAGGAGTCAAAACGGAGGTGCCGGACGTGCTTCGGAAAACGGCTGGTATGGAGTGATAGAATAGATTATATTGATGCTAGAAATGTAAGAAACTTTTTGGTCTTCGGCTGTTTTGACGAATAATAGATTTTTTCAAATTTGTCATGTATAAATAAAGAGGGGTCAAAAACGGAGGGTTCCTGACGTGCTTTCGGAAAACGGCTGGTAGGGAGTGATAAGTAGATTATATTGATGCTAGAAATGTAAGAAACTTTTTGGTCTTCGGTCATTTTGATGGATAATAGATTATTTCAAATTTGCTATGTATAAACAAAGAGGGGGATCAACGGGGGGTTCCGGACGTGTTTTCGGCAAACGGCTGGTAGGAAGTGATGAAGTAGATTATATTGATGCCATAAATGTAAAGAACTTTTTGGTGTTCGGCTGTTTTGACGAATAATATATTTTTTCAAATTTGTCATGTATAAATAAAGAGGGGTCAAAAACGAAGGGTTCCGGACTTGGTTTGGGGGGAACGGCTGATATGGTGTGCTTGATTAGGTCATATTCATGCGAGAAGTGACCAAAACATTTTGGTCTTGGGCGGGTTTTGAAAAGCTATAGATGATTATATAGCTTCTAAAATATTAGGTCTTAAAGGGGGGACAATTTGGGGTATCTGTGACGAGATATAGCACGAATTTGAACCTAGCGTAAGTAAAATATGCTTTTTCTAATCAATTTACGTGAAAACAGCATTTCTCCAGGTTTATTTTAATGTAATATCAATTTTTTGCGTTTCTCCTCACTTTGAGGAAGATTTGAAGGACGGAGATAAAACTTTTACAGTACATAGAAAAGCCATTAATACAACCGAATACGTGAAAACAGCATCGATTTATGTTTATTTGGACCCAAATTACGTCAGTAGAAGTGGTAATGGCAAATTTTCGTCATGCTGCCTTTTTACCGTTTCGATCAGAACGTGATCGATCGGAACTTCAACCGCATCAACTTTGCCAATATTTAAGCAACGTGTGCTATATCAAAACTTCCTTTGAAGTGGCATTTCAGAATTATACTGAAATATATAGGGCATCTCATTTAAAAACATGGATGTTGCTGCAGTTATGAATCACCTTGTGGAGAACGTTATATTTGCCTATTAAAGTTCGTAAATAACTTTTTTAGTTATCATTTATAATTACGGAGTATTTAACTTTTAACTTTTAATTTAAATTTGATCCGTGTCGTGATTTTTTATAGATTTGCGCAATAATGAGAAAAAAGAATATGTATGTCAAGTGGCTTTCTTAAACTATATACATATAAATATCAGTAATAACTTAGCATCTTGAAACCTCCGTTTACACTTGTCAGCAGGATTCCCTTTCGTTGTTGACCCTGGATAGTATAAAAAATTATTTCTTGTAAGTGCAACCGCTTACTTTGGAAATATTTGATGATCTATGCTGATTTGTTTTTCTATCGTGTATGCGTTTTTCTAGAGACCTCTTCGAGCTAGCTTTGCAGTTTTCCGCTGACTCGAGTCCCTCAGGAATACGGCTACTGTCTAATAGAGGGTGATTCGGAGGCAGCATATTTGATGATTACAGTAGATGAGGTATATTTATTTTTCTACAATCGATATCACCATAATAATGAAAGTAAAAATACCTACTCGCTATTACTCGCAATCTGGCACGCTAGGTTATCCCAGAGTGGATCGCAAATAGCATCTTTGCTGCTCTAGAGCGACGAATATGCAAAAATGCACACTACTGCTTTGAGTCGGAACAACGGTGAATCGCCTTCTCGTTGTCAGAAAGCCAGAAGTTATACAGGGTCCGGCACAAAGATCGGACTGTTTTTAAAAAAATCACAAAATCGGTGATTTCTACTCAAAAACATATTTATTGACGGATTCGGGTTCACAATGAAATAGTTTTTTTTGTACCAACTACTGACTATTTAATGATGACATCGTATTTCTAGCTAATATTAGCAACAGACCGCTTCAAAAAGGGTAGTTTCACCCTTAGTACAAAAATATTTAAAAAAGATATGCAGCTTTTCAAAAAAGCTAACACCATTTATGAATAATAAAAATTATTAAAGCCCATCGTTTATATACTAAGTGACATATATAAATCCGAACACCCAGTTTTAAATGGTTTTATTTTAATAAAATTTTGTATAAGTACTTAATGAAGCATAATAAGTAAATGATAAAAATTTCAAAATGATTGCACTGCTTAAAGCCCTTTGACCTTTAATAATGTGTGGATGCACCCTGATGTGCTACCCATTCTCCAACGCGCCTAGGCATGCTTCTGATCAGGTGGTCAATGTCCTCCTGTGGTATCTCATTCCAGGCAACCACCAACTCCTCTCGAAGTGCTTCTAGAGTCTAAGGAGGACGTTGCAAATTGAGCAATCTCCTACCCATCATATCCCACACGTGCTCAATTGGGGATAAGTCGGGAGATCTTGGTGGCCATGGTAACAATGTGACATCATTATTTTGAAAGAAGTCTATTGTGACTCTTGCAACATGTGGTCGGGCATTATCTTGTTGGAAAGTTGGATCTGCCAGGGTGTCAAGATAGGGTAAAAGATGGGGTTCTAGAACTTCGTGGATATAACGCTGCCCGTTCATGTTACCTCTGATGAAGATTAAAGGTGACCTGGAACCATAAGCTATAGCACCCCAAACCATAACTCCAACAATGTGATGAACATGTCTTTCAACAAAAAACTGTGGATTCCTCCTTTCACCACGTCGCTTTCTAACCGTGGCACGACCATCGTGCATGCCTAAACAAATCGAGACTCGTCACTAAAGACAATACTGTTCCATTCCTGATCCCAGAGTGACCGTTGTCTGCACCACTCAAGGCGATTACGTCGGTGTTCTCGAGTTAAAGGGAGGACCCAGTGTGGCCGGTATGAAAAGAAGCCAAAACTTCTCATTCGTCGGTAAACACTTCGCATGCCAATAGCACTTCCGTGTTCTGCAAACCATTCATTTCCAATGGACCTGGTAGTGGAGAAACGGTCCCTTAAGGCCAATAATCTTAGGCGGCGATCTTCACAGTCTGTTGTTCTACGGCGGCGTCCAGTGCCCCTTGCTCTTTGCGTACGGCCTTCTCGAAGCCATGCCTGACAACACCTAACCACAGTGTCTACACTTCTTTGCACTCTAACTGCAATTGCCCGAAAAGAAAGTCCAGCTTCCCGAAGTCCCACTATACGGCCCCTATCAACTCACTAAGTTGACGAAATCGTACAGGTCTCCGTACTCTAGGCATCGTAACCGATCGTAAAGGATGTCAAGAACCAAAATCCTCCAACGTTGATTCTTTACTGCGGCTGAAATATTCATTTTTAGAGCGTTAGTGAATTAAAAAAAAGCAGTATAAAAACCGGAATGTCCAACTGATAAGGCTGAAAATTTTTTCACTTATATTTACAGTAAGATAAATACATTCACCAACTTTTATTAAAATAAAACCATTTAAACTGGGTGTTCGGATTATATGTCGCTTAGTATACGTAGGCGTAGAAGTCAGATTATTGTTTTTTTTTCTACCTGACGTAGGGGTAGTTTCCACCCTCAGAACATAGGCATATCCCACACGGACCTGTCAAAGGGGTATAGGCCATGTAGATGGCCTTATAGCTACTAATAAAAGGAATATTTTTGATGCACTTTTAGCCTGTAACTTTTTTCTGGCTAGGTTAAAAATGCAGAAAACACATTTTCAACGTTTAAGGGGTGCAGTCCAGCACTTTGACGGGTGGGAAGAAGTGTCCCAATAGTTACTAGTGAAACACTTCATTAATTTTCAGCCTGTGACTCTGTTTCTAACTAGGTAGAAGATGATGAAAAGCTGCTTATGTTCTACGGGTGTAAATTACCCCTACGTCAGGTACAAAAAAAAACGATACTCTGACTTCTACGCCTACATAAATGAACGATGCGCTTTATTTATTTTTATTATTCATAAATGTTAGCTTTTTTTGAAAAAGCAGCATACCTCTTTTTAAATATTTTTGCACTAAGGGTGAAACTACCCTTTTGAGGCGATCTGTTGCTTAAAATAGCTAGAAATAGGATGCAATCATTAAAAAGTCAGTAGTTGGTACAAAAAAAAAATGGCTGCTGAAAATTGGCTGCTAACATCACGCGAATGCATGGAAGAATTAGCTGCTACAAACTGGCTGCTAACTTCACACCGGTTATAACAGATGATATAAATCAAAAGCAGTAACAATTGATGCAAATAAATAGATATAACATAACCTCAAAATAGAGCGCTGACACGGAAGAGTAGAAAACTATGAAAATCAAGGAGGTCAATAATTGTAGGAACGACTGACGATACGGCCCTAGTTACGTATAACATTATATTATCTGTTTATAAACGTATCACATCTCACTGTTTTTGACTTATGACAATTATTATCGTGATTATAAGGGTACCATGTTAGAAAATACACATGACATGCAGTAAAGCAAAACAACTCAGTGGAAACCGTCACCGTTTGATTGATTGGATCTTGACCTGAACTTGATATGGGCACTATTCACAAAGTCACGACACTCAGACACTTCGGCCTTTCAACTGTTAGAAACAATTTTGCAATGAGGGTCTGCGCCTCAGCGCCCTTGGTTTCACAAATACGCATGAAATTTACCAGCGTCGGTAAGTAGTATTTTAGCCGAAAACGAAATTTCTGTACTCAATTTTAGTTCGGCCGACACCGAAACTTCCAACTGAGGAGGGGTGTGCGTATGATGAGGAAGGTTGAATAGCAGTGTATCTATAAGAAAGCACATATCTATATAATAATGTCTTTATCAAATGTTAAGATTTAGTTGAATAAAACTAAACAAGTAATAGATTTCTCTCTAAAAAACAAAAAAAAAAGAAAGTCTTTCTGTTTACAACGTTTGGGTAATTATCAAAAAAAACCAATTTACAAAAATAACATTTTAGGAGGTAATCTAATAATCATAACTGAACAACCTGAATTATATGGACATAACAATTTTTCGACGTTTTCCCCGAACAAATTGGACCTTCTGTCTGAACAAATTTGCCCAGTGGCACTAAACATTTGTTCACGTGGAACGCTTGTAGGTGGATTCGAAAGAATATCTCATAACAGCTGTTCTTAATAAGGGATACGACTAGCATCCCAGTACGCAAAAATATCTGCGTTCCTTTGAAGACTTGGCTCGGATATATAGGCTTAAATGGCTTGCTGAATTTTTAATAATTGATCATTTTAATCCAGAGGGGTAGTATCTATCACGTGACAAGAAACGTTATCGTGGAGATGCCACAGTCCTTCTCCTTTTTCAAGTGCGCTGCTGATTTCAGAGGTACAAGTTAGAGGCTCTTTTGGATAACTGTCTGTTCTACTTGGATCACTATTCGTGCACGATTGCAAAAAAGTTTTGAAATTCTTTTGTGGCAATATCAATTTCATCAGAACTAAGATATGTACCCTTAAATCTCGGATCTAATAATGTTGCTGTAATCAGTGCTGGATGACCTTTAACGTATGCAAATCGTCGATTCATGAATTCGTGTAGTTGCGTTTTCATCTTCGGATTCATTTTCACCCCTAGTCTGCAACTTTCTGTTCAAAAAGGATAACAGTGGTATTACAATGGATAGGCTGGCATTATGCGACGATAGATCGAGCGTATCTTCATAAAAAAAAATTATACATCTGTAAGGTTTTTTATAACATCCCAGTCCATAGGAGAAAGAGTATCGATACTTCCATGCTCAACACCATATAAATTCACTGCTGTTTTTTTTCCAGCAATCTTTTCAATATATTGTATGTGCTGCTCCACGTCACGTCAGTGTCTTGAATTGAACAATGTATCAGTAATCTACACCGTTTCTGACACTCAGTTAGTTTCCTGGGTGTTTGTTCGTTTCGTCTGAAGTGTCCTACTATGCTTCGGCAAGTTTTGATAATTATTTCATTATTTTTTCTGCCAGCGGGGTATCTTTCATCACCAACTGTAATATGTGCGCCATACAACCCAAAGATTCGTAGGAAGTGCGCACAGCACATATCATATTGCTGCATTGTCACGCAGTATCAGGAATAATTGATTACTAATATTTCATTTTTGAATCATTTTTTGTATTATATCTGCGATATATGCAATGTTTTGAAACACATCTGCGCTTAATATGACCTTTAAGCGTTGTGGTCCAACAATAAAATGGCCAGTGAGGCTCAGAAGTGATCATGTTTTTGCATTATTTGTCCATATATCACTGGTCACAGTAATCCATTGACATCTGTTGTGTACTTTTATTGACACCTTTTCGTAAGTTTGTGGCATCAAACTGGTTGTGAAATATTTTTTAGACTCTAAATTGTATTTGTGAGGAGCATTTGGATCGGTGCCGTTTGAATGCTTCTCCTTCCACTAAAGAGTACGGCAACATATCAACAATAATTAAATACATGATGCATTTATCTATCCTTAGTGATATTTCGTGATCATC